>WOXC01011787.1:77500-366368 GCA_011680675.1 Gymnobelideus leadbeateri | reverse complement strand
CCCCTACCCACCACCCCAGAATAGCAGTCCCACAGGATATCCCCTCATCTAATCTGCTGTCTCCCATATTTTCTCCCATACCTCCTTCGACTTTTCCATTAGGGCAAGGTAAATCTCTGTGCCCCCAATGCCTGCACATCTTATCTCCCAGTTACATGCAAAATGGTATCAATAATAGTATTTATGTATTGAGGTTTTGTTTTTAATATACATGGATCTTTTCTTTCCTTAATCTTCCCAGTGAGGAGATTTTTGTTCATGTTTTAGGGATCAGTGAAAAGTCTAATGTTCTTTTAATTTTTGCATGATTCTGAAAGGACATATGCACTGTTTTTCAAATTTAAGTTTTTTTATATTTATCTTTAGAAAGTATATCCATTATGAATATGCATATTTTAAATAGTATTAAGGACTCATTTTCAAGGGCTAAATTTTTTTTTTTACTGATTCTCTAATAGGTTTCTATGATACAGGAACTTGTTACTAGTTATGAAGCTTCTCTAAAAACTTGTGACTTCTTTAGTCCTTATGGTAAGTCTAAATATGCTTGAATTTAATTTCTAAGCATTTTGTAGTCAATTCGACATACTTTGTCCTTTTTTGAATGCTATAATGTTCATTGTTTTCAGCCATATTGACTTTTTACTTTTTTGTTTATCTTTTTTTGTTGCAGAAAATGGAGAGAAGGAGCCCCCAACAACACTACTCTGGGTTCGATATTTCCTGGCACAGCACTTTGATAAACTTGGCCAATGCTCATTGGCTTTAGATTACATTAATGCTGCAATTGCAAGCACTCCAACTTTAATAGAACTGTTCTGTATAAAGGCAAAAATTTACAAGGTACGTTTACTTTGATTCTTTTCAAATTATAAAACTGTATATTCATTCTAAAGTGGCTGCATATATATGTGTGTGTGTGTGTATGTATGTATATATATATATATATATATATATATATGCACATATATACAGAGAGTGAAAGAGAGAGATACATTTTAGATCAGAATATTAGAAATGTGTTTTCTCAGTGCAAAATAATGTATTTTAGAGCAAATTTTGATTTAAACATTTAGGTAATACCAAAACCATCATTCTATATAAATAAACTTTTATTTTGAAAGTGTGGATGGCAGATTTAAAATTAAACGTCTCACATCCTGTTTTATGATATGGTATTTGTCCTTTACTGATGTTCTCTTGGTCTCTTTCAGCACATAGGTAATTTAAAGGAAGCTGCTAAGTGGATGGATGAAGCACAGTCGTTGGACACAGCTGATAGATTCATAAATTCAAAATGTGCAAAATACATGCTACAAGCAAATATGGTGAAAGAGGCAGAGGAAATGTCTTCCAAGTTCACGAGGGTAGGAAATGTTAATGTCCATTAGAACATTTGTGTTTTGAGCATATGAAGTATACTAAAACCTCATTAATTAGCACTAATCAAAAGAATGATCATTCTGAGCAAAAATTCTGAATTATGGAATGCAGTTGAATTCCATTAAAACATAACTTGTTATATATGTTCAAATGGGCCACAAATTGAATAGTATCCTACAAGTTCATACTTGTAGGACTCCTATACTTATATACCCTTCATATAGCGGAAGTATGATAGAATGCAGTTGACCTGTAAGAATGAATGTTAGGCTCTTGATTTAAATTAATTTGCTTTATCTGGGAAGTTTTATTGTTTTCAGGCACATATTAAACAGTGAAGCTAAAGAACATTTCAGTGTGTTGAGTTATATGAAGGAAGAAGTATGAAAAGGAAATTTTATTCAGCCCTTATAAAAGATTAGACCTGGAAAGGTAGATGTAGAGAAGGAGAAACTGTTATTGAAAAAGCTGTCTTTCTGGAGAAGCTGAGAGGAATAGTGGAGAGAATGTCAGGAACAAAGACTAGTTAGATGAATTTCTGCAAAGTTTAACAAGATTTTTTTTGCAAGTTTGGAGGTTGGAATATATAACTTCCAGATCTTCTCCCCCTTTAAAAATCTGTAAAACTGAGGCAAGGTTCTGTGCAAAGGACTGTGGCAGCGGTGGAATAATGAAATTGGCCAGGACTTTAGCTTATGACCAGTGGTAGGTACTCCAAATAAAATAGCAACAGTAAGACTAAAAACATACTTATTATGATTATTAAAATAAATACTATGAACAAGGTCCATTTTTATAAATTGTCAGATTGGTGCTCATTAATGAGTAGACTGCTAATTCATGAGGTTTTATTAGATTTACAAATTTATCTTGTGTGCATAAAATTTTCCATGGGAAAATTAAATTTGTTCTAGGTGTTGAAGGCTAATTTTTTTTTTTTTAGAACAAAATAGTATTTGGAGATAATGCTTATTTTCTTTTTTTTTCTTTTGTCTTTTTTTTAAAGCAGTTGGGGTTAAGTAACTTGCTCAAGGTTACACGGCTAGTCATTATTTATGCGTGGGTGCTCATTTTCTGAGGCCGGTTTCAATCTCTGGTCATCCCAACTCCGAGGCCGGTGCTCTTACTCACTGCGCCACCTAGCCGCCCCTGAAAACGCTTATTTTCAATTAAAAAAATACCCTTTCATGAATCTTTGCTATTTAGATATTATAGTCTGATATCTAGACAACTGCTAACTTATTATTTTTGAAAGGGCTTTTAATAAAAATTTTCATCTTTATTTTCATGTAGAATTGTGGGCATTGAGGACTAATGGCTCTGAGATATTCATGTGGAGTCTTTGAGGTACTGACTTGAGCTTGTCAAATAGTATTACTTTGGCTATGGGGGAAGTTAAAAGTTTGAGTTTCTTAGGGACAGACTACATCTTATTTGTTTCCCTCAGAACTTTGCACATTCCGTTATTCAAAATAAAGCTTTCAATAAATGTTTGAATGAATAAAGGTATTAGGGTGATAAATTTTGAAAGAAAATGTAATCAAAGAAAAGCTGAGTGTTTTTTTTTTTTAAAGCAATTGGGGTTAAGTAACTTGCTCAAGGTTACACAGCTAGTCATTATTTATGCGTGGGTGCTCATTTTCTGAGGCCGGATCTGATCTCGGGTCATCCAAACTCCGAGGCCAGCGCTCTTACTCACTGCGCTGCCTAGCCGCCCCTTTAGGGCAATTGGGGTTAAGTAACTTGCCCAAGGTTACACGGCTAGGTTTTTTTTTGTTTGTGTGGATTAAGTGTCAGAGGCCAGCTCCGAACTCAGGTCCTTCTGATTCCAGGGCCGGCGCTCTATTCACTGCGCCACCTAGCAGCCCCTAAGCTGAGTGTTTATAAAGATTTTAAGAGAAAAGAATATGTTTGAAAAGTGCTCTGAATATTTGAAAACTCACAAAACTTTAAAGCAGAAGATTTTAGGAGGTTAGTATGGGTACAGGCCCTAGAGGGTCCTAGGCTAGGAGTTTAGAACCTAAATTGCAAAACTTGGGCAAGTCACAGCCTATTTGGGCCTCAGTTTTTCATCTGTAAAATGAAGGAATTGGTCTAGATCAGTGATATGTCAAAACTCAAAATACACAAGTCCACTAAACTATAGATAAGGATCCCTGTGGTCCATAGGTTTACTTAGAAAACTACATGTTAACGTTATCTGTGTTTTATTTGTTTTGCTAAATGTTTCCCAATGACATTTTAGTCTGTTTCAGGCCACATGAGGGGAGGAGTGTTGTGAGTGTGAACTGTCTGTCTGACACCTACTCTAGAGGATCTTGAGGGTTTCTTCTAGCTCTAACCTAAGTTATTCCCTGTCACCTTGGGAAAATCATTTAACTTCTCTTGGGCACTCAACCTACGTCACCCTAATAATTCAAACATTTATTAAGTACATACTGTGTGCAATGTAATGTGCTAGGTTCTGAGGAAAATAAGACAGTCCTTACCTTCAGGAAACTTAATTCTTCACAATATTCCTAAGCCAAAATAATTTCCTCATTGGAAATCATACATTTTTTTTCAGAATTTTTTCAGCAAAGTACATTAGTACCAAGCAGTTTTTCATGCATACTTTATAGTGAATTTTAATAAGTAAGAATTGTGAACATTGAAGTAAGTGAGAGTTCAGAAGGAAAGGGAGGAAAGATTGTTTTCAAAATATGCTTTTGCCACTTTGCCTTATAGTGTGGGAAAACGCCAGACTCCAGACACCCAGAATCTCTTTGTACATATCCCCAAACCACAAGGTAAACAAAAAAGGTCTGCTGAAATCCTACACTGAAATCCTCTGCCTTATACAATTCTTAATTGCTTGTTTTTTTTTTAATCTATCGTAGATTAGAAGCAGCAAAGTAGAAGGGAATTGACTAATTACAATGCCAGAAAAATAAAAGCTGACATGACATCCAGGGAGAAAACAGGGGAAAAAATCAGATAGCAGAACTGTATGACTATATAGTAATGGATGCTCATAAAAAGGGCTTGTGCCGGCAAGTTGTGTACTCCATTAGCAGTCTTCCTAGATTTCCCTTAGAAATGTTAAAATGGAAGTGTTGATACTTCAGAGTACAAACTGTATTTATTTGGAAAATATATGTTGGCGAAACACTTAATTCCCCCCAAGTGCTAGATAATACTAGGAGACTGAAGTGAGAGTCTAAACTGTATGAGAAATTTTGAACTAGTTAGTTGCTACCTTTTGAAAAGATGGGAAGATTATTACTTATAGTAGATTCTTTATATTATTTCTACTTAACTGAAATCTTAGTTAATTCAGAGTAGAATGAGTTACAGCTATGATTTTTATATTGAGAGGTAGAAGAAAGCAAATTTAAATGAAATAGAATTTAATTCTGTTAGTAGGGTAGTAATCATAACTTTCTGTATAAGAGAGTGAGATTTTTAGTGCTTTACATATGTATGTTCACTAAAGTTCTAAATACTCTCATTTCAGGAAGGGACATCTGCTATGGAAAATCTAAATGAAATGCAGTGTATGTGGTATCAGTCAGAATGTGCTTCAGCTTATCAGAGACTGGAGAAATATGGTGAAGCTTTAAAAAAGTGCCATGAAATAGAAAGGGTAAGTGGTTGAACATTTTGGCATCTTCTGTCTACAAAGGTGGTTAGTCATAGATAGCAGATTTATTTCTATGTGCCTGTCCATTCCAATTCCATTGGGAACTACATAGTGAAAAGAGATTTTGATATCAGCTATCTAAACTTGCAGAAGTTCTTTTGGCACTTCAGGTTTTCATGATTTTCATAGGTTTGTGGTATTTTTATCTCAAGGAATGAAAAAAAGCCCAACTAGCTGGCATCATTTAATAATGACCATAACATAATAGTTTCTGTCCTATAATTTGGCAGTTATTTAATTTTCCACTAGTCTGGAGGGACCATTTAAGTATATGGTAATCTATAGGGCGTGTTGAATTTATTTTTTTTTCCTCATTATATCAGGATCTAGACCCCAGCCAGTCTCTCTCCAACTTGTCTTCCTGTCTTCCCAGAACATTTGTACTCATGTGCAGTGCTTCTTACAGCAACCCGTATCCAGTTTGAAGGCTTTTAAAAAAAATTTTTTTAGAGATGTGCATGCATGCATGCACGTGTGTGTGTGAGATGTCTTACTGTTCCATACTATTAAAAGGTTTAGTGAGGAGACTTTTCTTTTCCTTTGTGTGAATTTTGTTTTCCTGTTCTTTGTCATCTCTGAAGCACTCTCCTTCCAAATGGACAACAGGAGGAAAAGAGCCGCAAATGCACCACTTGTGGCAGTCCTCAGCAGCCCTCAGTTGTGGGGTCATTCTGCACCACTGTTCCCATGCTGACGCAGTATAAACCCACAGGCATCGTAGTCAGGTGAGCCTGATGTCTGCACCATGGCAGTAACTTTGGCCTTTTCTCCCTGTGAAGACACTGAGGTGTTACCCAAAGTGAAGACATCTTAATGCGGGACATTGAATCCAATAGAATCAATTATATCCAGGCACTTCTAGGGACAATCCAGATTTTATGCCCATGGGCTGGTAGATGTCTTAATAGGTCTGGGTAAGCGTCCAGTACCTATGGGGACATTTTTTTACTCATCCTTTTCTTATTAATCTGAAAGCCTATAAGGTCCGTGGCTGAAACTAGTGTTTAGTACCTGAATTTCTAATTTAAATTAGTCTTTTTCATGGGGGAGGGTGGGAATGGAAAGACTGAAAAAAAAAAAAACCTTTTCATTAGAGAAGAGAATGCAAGTTTTTAATCACTAGTGCTACAGCCATGGGAAATTGATCATCTCCTTAAGTAAGTCACTAGATTGCCATTTATCTGCTAGTGGCAATTTCTACAGCTCTAAACTGGGACAATTGGATAAAAAGCATTATACTGAATGTCCAGTTATCATCATAACAGTGACACTATATATTCTTTACCTTTGATTCTATTCCCCCAGTAGATTTAGCTGTAGTACAGAATATACTTTCATATTTACCAGAATGTAGTCAGTGATTTTTTTAAACTAGATTTAGACTATGCTAAAGAACAGAGCATAAAATTTCTAGATCCTGTTTAATATATTGATTCATACTCATATAGAATAACCAGGGACAAAAATCACCCACTCTGGACGTATATACCAATTACTAATTGAATAAACTATTACTATAAGTCATAAGTTCAAAGTAGAAATTGGTTGTGTTTGGAAAAATGGAGTGAACCAGAAGCATATAATGTAGAAAAGATTCCACTGTTAATATCAAGGCATTAGTAAGCCAGTTTTTTCTCTGCAGTTAAAAAATTTGTATTAAAATAAACAAAGTCTTGTTCTTTTCTTAGTAAAAAAGTATCAATTCAATACCTAAGTACTGAATTCTAAATAAATTCAGTATCTAAAAAGATAGTTTGTTAAAAGTAACAAACTTGAGAAGAAACTCAGACTTCTTCATTTTAACTAAAAATAGAGAAATGGAATTATCTTTAAGCCATCATTACAACATTGTTGCTGGTGAGCCTTATAAAAATTTTTTTTGAAGGACTCTCAAGTGTCTTCTATTTATACAAAATTTCACTCTTGCTGTTTGTCTTATATCTCTAAAATATGCTATAGATGCTCTCTTCCCATTTTTCTTATATCTCTGAAATAAAACTCAGAGGGTAAAGAGAAAACAATTCAAATCCTTATCTGTCTCACATGAAGGGCAACATTCTGAATGTTCTTTTGGTCTTCTTTGTACTTTAGATATAAACATTCCAGCATTCTAAGATGATCCAGAAGTTCTGTTTAGCATCTTTCTCTTTCTGATATCTTTTGTAGAGAAAATAGCTGATCACAGGATCATAGATTTTGTACATCCTACATCTCTGAGGAGTTGAGGTTTTAAAAAGTTAATTTTTAATTTGTCTTGTGCATTTGTAGTGCCCACAGTACTGCAGTCTGCCCAACATGTTTTTAAAAAACTCTTTGCTTAGATCCAGACCCATAAGAAATCCATCACTTTACTTATATTCCATTGGTGCTTAGTCTTTATCAATAGCAGATACTTTTTTAAGGAAATAAAGTAGGTAGCTACCTGGCATGACTAAATTGACTAGTGACTGTTGAATTACTATTTTTTAATCCTGAGGTCTTTTGTTACCTGTCTGCAGATAACTCAGTATTGTCATAGTCTTGTGATGGAAGTCTGAGCCATTTCAGTGAGAAAGCTTAAAGAATGTTAGGAAAGAGAAGTAAATAGCTTTTCTTGAGTCTGTAATAAATATCTTGTCAAAAATCTTGTTTTAACTCAAACCTGATTTTGACTCATTTAATCTGTTCTTCCTGGTGTCTTTTATAACTTACAAATGAAATTATAGATCTTTGCTTCACTGCTTTGTGATATATGGTAAACGTAGGGTTTTTTTTCCTACAGTTTTCTATAGTTAATTTTCAGACTTTTCAGGTGACTAGCTAATATACTACTAGATTTATTGGGGGCTTCACTTTAGATTTATTAGCTTTATTTTCTTTGCTTTTAACTTAACTAGCTTTTCCTAGTGTTATAAAATTTGAGAGTTAAAATCCTCCCAGATTATTAGGTTGGCCTTTATTTCCTTGCAGCATCTCAATACCTTTTCCCTCAAAAAAGCAGAAATAGCAAAACAGTGTAAATTGCTTAAACCATCTGTATACTTTTTTGTCTGGTTCAAAGTGATTTTAATCCTAAACTGGCTACTGTGCCAACTAAACTGTGTAACCATGTAACTGATGGAAGACAGGTGGAGAGAGGCAGCCTGTGGGCTGTTACTGATAAGCAGATGACATAAAAATTTCTAGATCTAAATGGTTCCCTCCTATCTTAGTGAACAGAAGCATGACTTAAAATCCATGTGCTCAACTGCTAAGAAGCTTGTGTGTTGCCTTTTTTATTTAAACTAATGCCTGTCCATTTTAAAAATTAATAAGAAAAAACCCATTAATTTCTTAATGGTTTTCATAGTTATTCTTTTGCTTTGAGTACTGATTTTTTTCACCTTTCTGAGTCTTTCTCAATGATGTTATTAAACTTAAAATTTTTCTTGGTCTGCTAGATGTAACTTGGTACATATTAAGGAAAACTACCTTGTTGTTGCAAAATGCATATCTTTTCATCTTTGTCAAAAAAGAAGTCAATTACATATTTTTTCCATATTGATGAGAAGGGAGATCATAAGTGTGTTTGTTCATATTCCTACTATGTGATTTCTGAAAGATTTGCAAATTAATGTGAACTTATTAACTTTATTTTTTATATGCTGTATTTTCTTGTGTTGTACATATGTAGTCCTCAACTTTGAATTCCTTTATTAGAACAGAACTCTAAAAGTTTAAGAGAGCATAATGGCCTTGGCAGTGGCGCAGTGGCTTTAGGTGTTCAGAGACCTTGGGTTTGCATCTTATTTCTGATACTTAATACTTATGTGACCTTGGGCGAATCACTTAACCTACCTGAACCATCTGTAAAAAGAGAGTGCTGAATCACAGGACCTCCAAGGTTCCTTACAGCTCTATATCTTTAATCACAGTGTAGCTTGTATTTCGTCGAATGTGTCCCTATCTTTTCCAATTGGCTAAAATCGTCAAAAGATTATATAGCTGGTTCTCCTGCTGTTTCCTTCCTGCCTAAGAACCCTTCAATTTTCTTCATTTGTTTGACTCTAACAAAGAGGCATATAAGTTAGGAAAACTAATGAGTAAGGAAAGTTAAGGTGCAGAGATTCTAAAGGAGCATTCTATCTCCATTGATTCATATGTGGGAAAGATAGATAAGAGCCCTTGACATGAGTAATTTTTTTAAATGAAGAAGAATATAAACAAAAGCTTGAAAAATAGCAAATTCTTTACATTACACCACTGGTGTGTAACTTGGTGATTGCCTTAAATTGTATCAAATATTATGAAGAGATGCTGTTCTTTTTATTCAAATAAGATAGAGCTAAAAGAAATAGGTTTAGATTTCATTAAGAGAGATAATAGTAAGGGAAGTTTTATCATGTAAGGGTGATTCGGTACTAGAATGGGCTGCCAAGAGAAGTTATGAATGTTTTAAATTCTGCTTTTAAATCCTAGGTATTTTTCTATGTCTAAATAAAAATAATTTTCCAGGTTTTAGTAATCAAATTGTAAAACCTCAAAACTGCCAAGAACTTCAGAGGTTTACTTAGTCCAGTTTATGTCAGAATGGGAGTTATAATCATGTGTAATATTTTTTTTTTGGTTTTGTTTTTAAGCATTTTTTTGAGATAACAGACGATCAGTTTGACTTCCATACATACTGCATGAGAAAGATGACTCTTCGTGCCTATGTTGACCTTTTGCGATTAGAAGATGTACTCAGGAAACATGCTTTCTATTTCAAGGCTGCCCGATCTGCAGTTGAAATATACTTGAAATTGCATGATAATCCTTTAACCAATGAAAGCAAAGAACAAGAAGTGAATTCAGGTAACTAATAAGAACTGTGTAAGAAAAGGGGATAAAGCTTCAGAATAGCATTTATGCAAATTGTAAGTTACATGAAAAGATTTAATTCCAGCCGGACTTGAGGATGTGCTATAAATCTCATGAATTTTTTGTCTTTGTAATAGTGGGAAGACCATGTAGAGAATAATTTCACAGATATTCAGATCATTATCTTACTTGACTTTGGAGAAGAATAACATGATTTAGGAAATTTAAGGAACTAAATAGTATTAAAAGGTTTTTTGAATTAAAATGTCATTTGTAAACTAGGACAAAGAAAAAGAAAACCATGGTTTGGATATATGTAGGCTTTATTGTAGTATGATCTCACATTAACTTCTTGATATATGAGGAATATTAAATGTTGTAGTCTTATTTCTATTGGATTAATGCATATATACCATGTAATTCCTCAGTATCAAAAACATCAAGTATTTTGTATGTTACATATCTGAGGAACCAGCATCGATAGTTTAGAAAAACTTGGTATCAAAAAATTAGGCCTGTGGTTTGCATGAGCAATTAACAATATTGAAAAATAATATTGTTTCACTGTATGAAACTTTGAATAATAACTTTTGACTATTTCATTTTGGTATTTGTAGAAAATCTTCCAGCCAAAGAATTAAAGAAAATGCTTAGTAAACAGAGAAGAGCCCAGAAAAAAGCTAAATTGGAAGAAGAGAGGAAGCACACGGAGAGAGAACGGCAGCAAAAAAGTCAGAAGAAAAAACGAGATGAGGAAGAAGAAGAAACCAGTGGCCCCAGGGAAGAATTAGTGCCTGACAAACTTGAAAAGGTGAGGCAGATTTATTAAAACAATAATAGCTCCATGTTCTGATATTTCTAATGGATAGGTTGTTTTGATAGTGACATAATTTAGTCTTTGATCTAGAAGTCACTTCATAGTCCTCACATCAATAATAATATTGGTAAAAATAAGTGTCAGTTGATAACAAAAATTAATTGTATGAACAAGTATTTTGTAAACTTTAAGTATATTCCAACCTGTTTCTTTATGCTTTACACTTTAGAGGATAACCTTATTTTCACAGTTGCACAAAGTTTTAATTATTTTAAGGGTGTAAGTACTTTGTGAAACTAGAAACCAAAGGAAATTGTAGCTAAATGGAAGATGGTGCACAAATTTTCCCCAAAGAAGCATATTAAGGAGTTGGCTTTATCATACATCCAAAGGCAATAAGAAACATTTCATGGTTGGGGCGGCTAGGTGGCGCAGTGAATAGAGCGCCGGCCCTGGAATCAGAAGGACCTGAGTTCGGAGCCGGCCTCCGACACTTAAGCCGCACAAACAAACAAAAAAAAAACCTAGCCGTGTAACCTTGGGCAAGTTACTTAACCCCAACTGCCCTAAAGGGGCGGCTAGGTGGCACAGTGAGTAAGAGCGCCGGCCTCGGAGTTTGGATGACCCGAGATCAGATCCGGCCTCAGAAAATGAGCACCCACGCATAAATCAAATGACTAGCCGTGTAACCTTGAGCAAGTTACTTAACCCCAATTGCTTTAAAAAAAAAAAAAAGAAACATTTCATGGGAAACATTTGATCATCTCTTATTTCAACACTCATAGTGAGCATTTGCAAAAAGACTGTCATGAAGACACTTGCAGATTAAGCTCTTATATCTGTTGTAGTTGGTGGTTAAGAAATTTATATAATAATATTACAATAAGAACTAAAGTAAGACCCTCCAAAACAAATTGTCATATAATTTAATCTTTAGTAATTTCAGTGCAAAGATAGACACAGGGGAGAGGAGATGATAGAAAATATGGTTCCAGAAGTAAGAAATCATGGAGACCAAAGACTTGTAAAATATATAGAAGCTTTTTGGCTCTATGACTACTTTCTATAAGAAGTGAACACAGGGGTCTAAGTGGCACAGTGAATAGGGCACTGACCCTGGAGTCAGGAGGACCTGAGTTCAAATCCAGCCTTAAACACTTGACACTGGCTGTGTGACCTTGGGCAAGTCAATTAACCCCAATTGCCTTGCCTTCCCCCCTCTGGAAAACAAAACAAAAAAACAAAGAGGGCACAAAGAGAAATGACCTATATTAAAAAGAATAAAAAAGGATATTAAATCAGTTCTTGTGCTATTTTAAATGACATTGAGTTTCCTTTTAAAACAGGTAGAAAATCCATTAGAAGAAGCTATCAAGTTCCTTATACCACTTAAGACTCTTGTTGCTGATAACATAGACACTCATCTTTTAGCATTTGAAATATACTTTAGAAAAGGTAAGGTGACTTAAAGTTCTTTCTCTTTTAGTTTGAATCATTATTTTAGGAATCACGCAAATTTGCCATTTTTATCCATTTTCACATTTTAGTTTCATGAATTGCCATGGCCAAAAATTTGATTACAAAGCGTCTAGCCTGGTGATGAGGCTTTTTGTACTTAAAGTTAGATCATTCCTCAAAAACAAGATGTAACATATCAGAGCCATACTCATTGTTTTATAGACTGCTGGGGCCTCCCATACCTTATGCTTTGTTGTTGTAATCCTTGAGAATTCAGTCATCTTCATATTACAGTGAGGCATTGGAATAAAACTGAAGAATCGAAAATTAGTATCATGCAGAGAGCTATGGAGAGGTTCATGGTGGGTGTGAGCAAGCTACAACATATAACCAATAAGGGGCGGCTAGGTGGCGCAGTGAGTAGAGCGTCGGCCCTGGAGTCAGAAGGACCTGAGTTCAGATCTGGCCTCAGACACTTAATGCACACAAAAACCTAGCCGTGTGACCTTGGGCAAGTTACTTAACCCCAATTGCCCTCCAAAAAGAAAAAAAAAAACAAAAAAACAAAACATTATAACCAATAAGAAACTTTAGAGAAGAACCCAATTAAAAATATTGTCAGGTAAATGTATGATAAGAAGAGACAATGGTATGAGGAACCAGCATGCTCCTGGTATCCTAGAAATTCCAGAAAGAAAAACATGAGAGACCTCCAGCACACTGGATTAGACCTCTTGTGGTAAACTTACGGGAAAATATGGGTAAGAGTCCTATAGGATGGGCATGCATGGACAGGTTGCTATCTGAGTTGCTAAAGAAAACGTCCAGATCTGTGAGGTCCCAGATCTAATCAAAGTTTCTGCATTCATAGAGACCTTACCCAGTGACAATCACTTTATCCAACTCATTACCTGTCATATGATTCCTTTTTACGACAGTACCCCAGAATGGTTATCCAGCCTTCAATGGAGCACTCACCATTTTGTGAGAGAGCACGTTCTTCTTTTGGACATTTCTAACTTATATTGAACAGAAATCTTCCTTCCCACCCATTGGTCCTAGTTCTACCCCTGGTGCTGTTTAGTCTTAAATATATTTGATGGCAGCTTATTATGTCATTTCAAACTTTCTTTCCTCTGGGCTAAACATCACCAATTCTCTAACCATTCTCCTTCATATGTTCTGATCAGGATACTTAGTAGCCTCTGTCCTCTGGATGAGTTCCAGTGACTCTCCTAAATTGTAGAACCCAGGAGCTGTCTTCTTCAGTTTTCTTTAATACATTGCTTGGGAATTTAGTTAGGTTTTTTTTTGTTTGTTTGTTTGTTTGTTTTGTACAAAAATTCTTTTAAATGGGAAGTGAAGGATAATGAAAGCCACCCAAAAATACTATGAAGAAATAAGCAAAAAAACCCATAGTTTAGGTTTTCAAGTGTATTAGCAAATGAGAATTATTCACAAACTATATGTAATTGGATGCTTAATCATAGAAATTGGTTGTCACAAGGACCTTGGAGTTGGCATAAGGATGTTTGCTTTGGGTTATTTGTTGTACCCAAATTATCAAAGCCTGATTGGTATATCTTTTCTGTTGGAATGTTGAGCATATTTATTCATAACTTTTTATTAAAATTGAGGTCATAGTAATTGGAATAGTCATTATTGAGTTCAGAACCAAGACTTTAGCCCAGTTTTCCATTGTCATCTTTATGGTTCTACATATCTAGTCATGGGTCTTTCATTTATTTATTTACTTACTTACTTACTTACTTAAATAAGTGTGTGTGTGTGTGTGTGTGTGTATTTTTTAAACATTTGGTTTTAAAACTTTAAATTCCAGATTGATTCCCTTCCTTCCTTGTCACCCACCCTTACTAGAAAGATAAGCAATTCAATATAGGTTATACATGTGTAGCTAATGCAAAACATTACCATAATAGATATATTATAGAAGACTGATTTTATTTCTCTCCCTCCTATCCCACCTCCCACTTGTTCTATTCTCTACTTTGGGTTTTTTTTTTTTTTAGCAGAAGTGCAAATTAATTTTTCTGCTGGCAACAATTTTTGCTTCTTTTCAGATATAAGCTATAAGTTCCTAGTTTTTCTTTTTCTTTTTTTTTAATTAAACAAATGCTTTATTAACTTCTGGTTTACATCATTCATTTCCACCAGATTTTGAGTTACAATTTTCCCCCCATTTTTTCCCTACCCACCACCCCAGAATAGCAGCCCCACTAGATATCCCCTCATCCAATCTGCTCTCTCCCATATCTTCTTCCATACCCACTTCGACTTTGCCATTAGGGCAAGGTGAATCTCTGAGCCCCAATGCCTGGACATCTTATGAAACATTTAATTTTAAAACTTTGATTTTCAGATCCATTCCCTTCCTCCCTTGTCACCCACTCCCTCTGAGAAGATAAGCAATTCAGTATGTGTTGTACATGTATAGCTATGCAAAACATTACCATAGTAGATATATTGTAAAAGACTGCTTATATTTCCCTCCCACCTGTCTCACCTCCCACCTGGTCCATTCCCTACTTTGATCCTGTCCCTCTTTGATAGTGGGTACTTCCAACCTCCCCTCTCCCCAGAATGCCCTCCCCTCCATCATCCCCCCTCTCATCCCCCTTTCCCCTACTCTCCTGCAGGGTGAGATATCCCATTTAGTATGTATGTGATTCTCTCCTTGAGCCAACTTCAGTGAGAATATGGTTTTGCCTTTTTGCCTTCCTGTTCTTCCCCTCCCCTGCAACTACTTCCCCTTGTCTCTTCTACATGAGATAGTTTACCTTACCCTGTCTCTACCCATCTCCTCTTGCCACTTTCCTCTCTCACCTCTTAACTTCATCCCTTCCCATCAAATTTAAGCTGTGCCCTCTATCCATGTATACCGTAAACATATGCCCATATACCCTTCAATTATTTCCATAATGAGAAAGATTTCATTAGACACAGTTATTGTTTTTTCATGTAGGAATGTAAATAGTTCAACTTTGATAAGTTCCTTTTGATTTCTTTTCCTTGATTACCTTCTCAAGCATCTCTTGCTTCTTGCATCTGAATGTCAAATTTTCTGGTTTTTTCCTCAAGAATGCTTGAAAGTCCTCTATTCCACTGAATGGCCACATTTTCCCCTGAAACAAGATACTCAGTTTTGCTGGGTAGGTGACCCTTGGCTTCAATCCCAGCTCTTTTGCCCTCTGGAATATCATATTCCATGCCCTTCGATTCCTCAGTGTAGAAGCTGCCAGGTCCTGGGCTATTTTGATTGTGTTTCCACAATATTGAAATTATTTCTTCAGGGGCGGCTAGGTGGCGCAGTGAGTAAGAGCGCCGGCCTCGGAGTTGGGATGACCCGAGATCAAATCTGGCCTCAGAAAATGAGCACCCACACATAAATAATGACTAGCCGTGTAACCTTGAGCAAGTTACTTAACCCCAATTGCTTTTAAAAAAAAAAAACAACAACAACAACGAAATTATTTCTTCCTGGCTGCTTGTAGTATTTTCTCCTTGATCTGGGAGTTCTGGAAACCTGGCTATAATATTCCTAGGAGTTTTCTTTTTGGGATCTTTTTCAGGAGGTTATTGGTGGATTCTTTCAACCTCTATTTCCCCCACTGGGTCTAAAACATCAGGGCAATTTTCCTTGAGAATTTCTTGAAGGGTGATTTCTAGGTTCTTTCTTTGATCATGGCTTTCAGGTAGTCCAATAATTTTTAAATTGTCTCTCCTGGATCTATTTTCAAGGTCAGTGGTTTTTCCCATGAGATATTTCACATTGCCTTCTATTCTTTCATTTGTTTGGATCTGTTTAACAGCATCTTGATTTCTCATAAAGTCATTAGCTTCCATTTGCTCCAGTCTAACTCTTAAGGAATGAATGTCCTCAGTGAGCTTTAGAGATTCTTTTTCCATCTGGCAAATTCAGCTTTTCAAGGCATTCTTCTCATTGCCCTTTTGGGCCTCTTTTGCCGTTTGAGTTAGTCTATTTTTTAAGATGTTATTTTCCTCAGTCAGGCTGTTGACTGTCATTTCATACAGTTCTTGCATCTTTCTCATTTCTCTTCCCAATTTTTCCCCCACTTCTCTTACCTGCTTCTTAAGTTCCTCTATGGCCTGTAGCCAGCTTGTATTTTCATTTGGGGCTTTTGGTGTAGGAGTTCTGATCTCACAGTCTTCCTCCATGCTTTGATCCTCTTTGCCCCCAAAATAGGAGTCCAATGTTGAATTTTTCTGTTTATTTCTTTTGCCTAGGCATGTTGCCACTTAATTACTTGATTTTTGGGCTTGTTGCCACAGTAGAACTCTGCCACCAGACAGGAGAGTTTCCGTCCCAAAAGTGGGGTCTTCACAACTTCCGCAGGTTGGGTGGCCTCTGTAAAGCCTCCACATACTCTGGCAAGGTGGATACCCACCCCAAACTTCCCCCCCCAGACCACAGTCCAGATCCAGGCAGTTTAAAGCAAGAGCGATTAACCCCCAGACTGATTGCTGGATCTCCCTGCGGTTCACAGACCAGGAGCTAGAGCTGCCACTGACGCTGCAAAATGGCTTCTGTGCCATGTTTCTTTCTTTTTTTCTTACTTTTTTTTTTTTGTATTTTGGAGGGCAGTTGGGGTTAAGTAACTTGCCCAAGGTCACACGGCTAGGTTTTTGTGTGTGCATTAAGTGTCTGAGGTCGGATCCGAACTTAGGTCCTTCTGACTCCAGGGCCGAAGCTCTACTCACTGCGCCACCTAGCCGCCCCATCTGTGCCATGTTTCTTCAGCAGCTTTTCGCCCCCAGGGGAGGAAGCCGATGCGTTCCCCAAATACTGGTCCCAAAGTCCATAGGGCACTAACCTCTCACTTTGTCCTAGGCATATCTGTGCTGATAGCTCTGAAATCGCCACAGCTGCTGGTGTTCTGGGGTCCCTCTAGCCGGCTGCTGGCCCAGTCGCCCTGGGGCTAAAACTGCCCTATTCTCTACTTTGGTCCTGCCCCTTTTCAAAAGTGTGTGCTTCCTACTTGCCTCCCACCCAGCCTGCCCCTCCCTTCCATCATCCCCCCTCTCATCCCCTTCCCCCCTACTCTCCTGTAGGGTGAGGAACCCTATTTCGTGTGTATGTCATTCCCTCCCTGAGCCAAATTCAATGATTATAAGGTTGACACATTCCCTTATGCCTTCCTGTTCTTCCCTCCATTGTACCCATTTTCCCTTGCCTCTTCTATATGAGATAGTTTGCCCCATTCTGTCTCTCCCCGTCTCCTCTCATTATATTCCTCTCTCACCTCCTAATTTCACCTTTTAAGTATCATCCCTTCCTATTAAATTGGTCCTGTGCCCTCTATCTATGTATACCTGTGAACATTTATATGTGTGTGTGTGTGTGTGTGTGTGTGTGTGTGTATACACACACATGTGTTCTTATGCCTATATACCCTCTGATAAAGACTATATATATATATTTTTTTTCTATTCCCTTCAACTATTTTTTCTTTTTGCTTTTTGGGGGGCAACTGGGGTTAAGTAACTTGCCCAAGGTCATATGGATAGATTTTTGTTTGTGTGTGTGTTAAGTGTCTGAGGCCGGATCCAAACTCAGGTCCTTGTGACTCCAGGGCCAACGCTCTACTCACTGTGCCACCTAGCCGTCCCTCCCTTCAACTATTTTCATACTGAGAAAAGTTTCATCAGTTACAATTATCATTTTTCCATGTAGGAATGTAAATGGTTCAACTTTGATAAGTTCCTTATGATTTCTTTTCCTTGTTTACCTTCTCTTCTCTTGCTTCTTGTGTCTGATTGTCAGATTTTCTACTCAAGTCTGTTTTTTTCTTCAAGAATGCTTGAAAGTCCTCTAATCCACTGAATGACCATATTTTCCCCTGAAACATGATAATCAGTTTTGCTGGATAGGTGATTCTTGGTTTTAATCCTAGGTCCTTTGATCTGTGGAATATCATTTTCCAAGCCCTTCAATCCCTCATTGTTGAAGCTGCCAGATCCTGTGTTATCCTGATTGTGTTTCCACAATATTCAAATTATTTCTTCGTGGCTGCTTGTAATATTCTCTCCTTGATCTGGGAATTCCAGAACCTGGCTATAATATTCCTAGGAGTTTTCTTTTTGGGATCTTTTTCAGCAAGTTATTGGTGGATTCTTTCAACCTCTATTTTGCCTTCTGGTTCTAAAACATCAGGGCAGTTTTCCTTGAGAATTTCTTGGAGGATGATTTCTAGGTTCTTTCTTTGATCATGGCTTTCAGGTGGTCCAATGATTTTTAAATTATCTCTCCTGGATCTATTTTCCAGGTCAGTGGTTTTTCCCATGAGATATTTCACATTGCCTTCTATTCTTTTATTGTTTCAATCTGTTTAACAGCATCTTGATTTCTCATAAAGTCACTAGCTTCCCTTTGGTCCATTCTAAATCCTAAGGAAAGATGCTTCTCAATGAGCCTTTGAGATTCTTTTTCCATCTTGCAAATTTGGCCTTTTAAGGCATTCTTCACCTCATTGCCTTTCTGAGCCTCTTTTGCCATTTGAGCTAGTCTATTTTTTTAAGGTGTTATTTTCCTTAGTCAGGCTGTTGATAATACTCCTTTCATAATTTTCTTGCATCATTTTCATTTCTCTTCCCAATTTTTCCTCCACTTCTCTTATCTGCTTCTTAAGGTCCTCTATGGCCTGTAACCAGCTCGTATTTTCATTTGAAGCTTTTGGTACAAGAGTTCTGACCTCACAGTCTTCCTCCTGTTCCATGCTTCTATCCTCTTTGACCCCCAAATAGGAGTCTAATGTTGAATTTTTCTGTTTATTTTATTTCCTTTGCCTAGGCATGTTGCCACTCAGTTACTTGACTTTTGGGCTTTTTGCCACAGTAGGACTCTGCCACCAGACAGGGGAGCTTCCATCCCAGATGCTGGGGTTTTCTCAGCTGCTGGATGTATTAGTAAGGTGGCCTTTCTGAAGCCTCCACACACTCTCCCTGGCAAGCTGGTCACACACCCCAAGACCTCCACCTCAGACTGCATTCCAGGTCCAAGAAAGTTAAAGCAAGAGTGATTACCTCTCAGACTGGTTGCCTGGTCCCCTTACAGTCTGCACATCAGGAGCTGAAGCTGCAACCTGGTGCCGCCTGTGCCTAAGGGTCTCTGCCTAAGGTGGCTTCTCGCCCTTGGGGCACAAGCCAATGCTCTCCCCACTGCTGGTCCCAAAGTCCACAGGGCACTGACCTCTCACTTTGTCCTTGGCATCTGTATGTTGATAATTCTGGAAATGGCCACAGCTGCTGGTGTTCTGGAGTCCCTCCAGCTGGCTGCTGGTCAGGCCCACCCTGGGGCTAAAACCTCTGGCTCACACGCGGTTGGGGTTGCCTCCCAGATTGCTGTGCTGGGTGCCTCCTGCTGGGCTGCCGGGCTGTCTTCTGTGGGAGATTAGCTTCCCTGTGTCATTTTGTGGGTTCTGTAGCTCCAAAGTTTGTTCAGAGTCCTCTTTTACATGGATTGGTGAATGTGGGAGCTGGAGCCGCTCAGAAGTCCTGTTTCTACACCACTATCTTGACTTTGTCCCCTCTAGTCTTGAGTCTTTTAGCCACTATTCAGGCCAGCATCTATGTTCTTTACTGTTTTTATAACTTCACCTCATCCCAACTTGTTAAGGCCTAGGAAGGACATTATTCTCAATGATTTTTTTTTTCTCTAGTAACTTAGAGGAAATTTCGCTGTTCTCCTGCATGAATTCCTCTCTCATCCCTCCTTTTTTTTTTAAACAAATGCTTTATTAACTTCTGTTTTACATCATTCATATACGCCAAATTTTGAGTTACAATCATTTTCCCCCCCTGTTTTTCCCCTACCCACCCTCCCAGATTAGTGGTCCCGCAAGATATTGTTTCCTCCAATCTGCTCTCTCCCATACCTTCTCCCATACCCCCTTCGACTTTTCCATTAGAGGAAGGTGAATCTTTGTGTCCCAATGCCTGCACATCTTATCTCCCAATTACAAGCAAAAGAATATTAATAATAGTATTTATATATATTTGAAACATTTAATGTTAAGACCTCGAATTTCAGATCCATTTCCTTCCTCCTTGTCACCCATTCCCTCTGGGGAGATAAGTAATTCAGTATATGTTGTACATGTCTAGCTATGCAAAACATTATCATAGTAGATATATTGTACAAGGCTGCTTATAATTCCCTCCCACTCATCCCACCCCCCACCTGGTCCATTCCCCACGTGATCCTGTCCCTCTTCTATAGTGGGTACTTCCAACTTCCCCTCCCCCCAAGGATGCCCTCCCATCCATCATCCCTCCTCTCATCCCCCTTCCCCCTATTCTGCTGCAGGTTGAGATATACCATTTAGTATGTAAGTCATTCTCTAGCTGAACCAAATTCAATGAGAATGTAGTTTTGCCTTTTTGCCTTCCTATTCTCCCCCTTCCTTGCAACCACTTCCCCTTGCTTCTTCTACATGAGATAGTTTACCCTACCCTGTCTCTCCCCATCTCCCCTTGCCACTTTCCTCTTTCACCTCTTAATTTCATCCCTTGAGTATTCTCCCTTCCCAACAAATTCAACCTATGCCCTCTATCCATATATAACTGTAACCATCTACACACACATTCACATATGTATTCGTATGACCACACCCCCTTCTTCCATTATTTTCATAGTGAGAAAGATATCATCAGTTACAGTTATTGCTTTTCCATATAGGAATGTAAATAATTCAACTTTGATAAGTTCCTTTTGATTTCTTTTCCCTGATTACCTTCTCAGGCATCTCTTCCTTCTTGTGACTGGATGTCAAATTTTCTATTCAATTCTGGTTTTTTCCTCAAGAATGCTTGAAAGTCCTCTATTCCACTGAATGACCATATTTTCCCCTGAAACAAAATACTCAGTTTTGCTGGGTAGGTGACCCTTGGGTTCATTCCCAGTTCTTTTGCCCTCTGGAATATCATATTCCATGCCCTTCGATCCCTCAGTGTAGAAGCCGTCAAGTCCTGTGCTATTCTGATTGTGTTTCCACAATATTGAAATTGTTTCTTCCTGGCTGCTTGTAGTATTTTCTCCTTGATCTGGGGATTCTGGAACCTGGCTATAATATTCCTGGGAGTTTTCTTTTTGGGATCTTCTTCAGGAGGTTATTGGTGGATTCTTTCAACCTTTGTTTTGCCCTCTGGATGTAAAACATCAGGGCAATTTTCCTTGAGAATTTCTTGAAGGGTGATTTCTAGGTTCTTTCTTTGATCATGGCTTTCAGGTAATCCAATAATTTTTAAATTGTCTCTCCTGGATCTATTTTCCAGGTCAGTGGTTTTTCCCATGAGATATTTCACATTGCCTTCTAATCTTTCATTTGTTTGGATCTGCTTAACAGCATCTCGATTTCTCATAAAGTCATTAGCTTCCATTTGCTCCAGTCTAACTCTGAAGGAATGAATCTCCTCAGTGAACTTTTGAGATTCTTTTTCCATCTGGCAAATTCGACTTTTTAAGGCATTCTTCTCCTCATTGCCCTTTTGGGCCTCCTTTGCCATTTGATTTAGTCTATTTTTTAAGATGTTGTTTTCCTCAGTCAGGCTGTTGACCCTCATTTCATACTTTTCCTGCATCCTCATTTCTCTTTCCAATTTTTCCTCCACTTCTCTTATTTGATTTTTAAAGTCCTTCTTAAGGTCCTCTATGGCCTGCAACCCGCTCATGTTTTCCCTGGGGCTTTTGGAGCAGGACTTCTGACCTCACAGTCCTTTTCCCGCTCTATGCCCCCAAAATAGGAGTCTAGGGTTGCATTTTTCTGTTTCCTTTGCCTTGGCATGTTGCCACTTCATTACTTGACTTTTGGGCTTGTTGCCACACTATGGCTTTGCTGACAGATAGGAGAATTTTCGTCCCGAAAGTGGGAGGGCAACTTCCATTTCTGGCAAGCTGTAAACCCACCCACGACTTCCACCCTAGATCACAATCCAGATCCAGGGAGGTTAAAGCAAGAGCGATTATCTCCCAAGACTGATTGCTGGATCTCCCTACAGTTCGCAGGCCAGGAGCCAGAGCTGCCTCTGGAAACTACAAAATGGCTTGTCTCCTCAGAGGCTTCTAGCCCCCAGGGGAGGGAGCTGATGCATTCCCCAAATACTGGTCCCAAAGTCCATAGGACACTAACCTCTTACTTTGTCCTAGGCATGTCTATGTTGATAATTCTGGAGTCGCCACAGCTGCTGGTGTTCTGGGGTTCCTCCAGCCGGCTGCTGGCCCTGCCGCCCTGGGGCTAAAACCTCGGCTCATTGGGACCTGGGCTCTGCTCAGCTCCACTCTGCGCACTGCACGCTGCCGGCTCCCAGAGTGCTGCGCTGGTCCTTTCTGCAGGGCTGCTGGGCTGTCCTCAGCGGGAGGTTAGCTTCTCTGTGTCGTTCTGTGGGTGCTGGGGCTCCAGAAGTTGTTCAGAGTCCCCTCTTACATAGTTTGGGGGGAATCTGGGGGCAGAGTGGCTTGGACGAGCTGTTTCTACTCCGCCATCTTGGCTCCGCCCCCCCTTCATCCCTCCTTTTTTAATGGATATTAGCAGGTTTTGTTGCTGCCCCTGTTTTGATTCTCAGAAATATTCTACTAACACCCAACTCAGAAAGGGAGGTGACTTTACTCTCATGCACCTCCCACTGTACCCTTCAAGTTAAGATGTTTTGCTCACTGTATGGCAGAGATACTTCATACAGCCATCAGAACTCATTTGATGTGGCTTAATCATCCAGAAAAATGGATTTATTCCCTGTCTACACTACCACTACTACTTCTAAATTCTGCTTTGCAACAGAAATATATCTTTTTATGATTAAGATAATTTTAGTACACGTATGTGTTCAACTCTATTATTGTCTGTAAGAAATTATTGAAGTGTGAAATTCACATTTTAGGGCATATGTAGCATAGAAATCCAGTCAGCCATCTTTGCGGTTTGTGTTCCAAATCTTTTATGAAAATCTTTTTTTTCGAGGGGAGATAGGGAGAGACAGAATGGAGTTAAATATGTCATATAGAAGAGGCAAGGGGAAATGGTTACAAGGGAGGGGAAGAACAGGAAGGCAAAAAGGCAAAACCTTATTCTCATTGAATTTGGCTTAGGGAGAGAATGACATACATACTAAATAGGATATCTCACCCTGTAGGAGAGTGGTGGGAAGGGAGATAAGGGGGGAAATGATGAAAGGGAGGGCACGCTGGGAGGAGGGAAGTTGGAATCACCCACTTTTGAAAATGGACAGGATCAAAGTAGCGAATAGACCAAGTGGGAGGTGGGATAGGAGGGAGGGAAATATAGTCAGTCTTTTACAGTGTGTCTGCTATGGTAATGTTTTGCATAGCTATACATGTACAACATTTACTGAATTGCTTATCTTCCCAGCAAGAGTGGGTGACAAGGGAGGAAGGGAATGAATCTGAAATTCAAAGTTTTAAATTCAAATGTTTTAAAAATATATAAATATTCTTATTAATACTGTTTTACATATAATTGGAAAATAAGATATACAGGCATTGGGGCACAGAGATTCACTTTGCCCTACTGGAAAAGTCGAAGGGGGGCGGGTATGGGAGAAGATATGGGAGAGAACAGATTGGATGAGGGGATATCCTGTGGGACTGCTGTTCTGGGGTGGTAGGTGGGGGAAAAATGGGGAAAAAATTGTAACTCCAAATCTGGCAGAAATGGATGATGTAAATCAGAAGTTCATAAAGCATTTAAAAAAATGAGGAGAAAATCCTTTTTTCAAGGTCATTTGAGCTAACTTAATCTAGATTTGGCAGACTTTAAATTTGAGGAGTCTTGCAAACTAACACTAGTTTCCCTATCTGGGTATCAGATTATTGTTGTTTGTCACTGCTAATCTTTGGGGAAATTGGAAGAACAATTTACAAATTTATTATATTTTTATGACTGTTATTTGTTAAAGGTTATTAGACTGTATATTAAAGTTATTAGACTGTGTGTGTGTGTGTGTGTGTGTGTGTGTGTGTGTGTGTGTGTGTGTATATATATGTATTATCATTAGGTCTCATAGTCTTGTGTTAAAATATATGTATATGATTAGTAATGTTGGGATATTAAGACCATCCTTTTTGTAGCTATGTTTCTTAAACTCTCTTCCCAGCACATTTTGTTTAAGAAAAAAATAAAAGCTATCTTGATTGTTTTACATCAGGCTAGTTTATCTGTCAGTTTGGTTTCATAGGAAACCATGTCTGTGCTGCATTATTTTAAACTATGTTTTAGGCTTGTCATCATTTAATTGATTAAGCAGTTTATCACAAAGCAACTGCTTAATTAAATAAAATATTATAGTACTTTAGATGAGCATCAGCAATAGGATACATGTCAGAATTGGTGGTAATTGCTTTTTAGGGGATGTTTGCCACTATGATGGAGGATTTTCAGTGTGAAGCCCTTGTTGAGGGATTTCCTTTGTCCAATAGTGTCCTCTAGAAGTGCCATTTTGTGAATGACACTGCTAATCTTGTCAGGCCTTGGAGTGTTACAAATCTGCCTTACTGAGATTCATAATCCTCAAATAAATTTTTCCTAATTACACAGGAGAATCCAAAGGGGTGAAGAACATCTGTTTCCTTATTGATACATAGTTGGAGAGAAAACCCATTACTCTTGTACATCACATGTGCACCTTAGGTAGAAATTCTTTATGGACAATGAGATGGACCTGGTATTGCGAGGGAGCACACTGGATTGCCTTTGGCAAATTGTGTAGATTTTAAAAATGAACTTAAGTTTTATTCTGAAACAAAACTTTGGCTGATGGTTAGTTACCTCATTCTCTGAAGAACTGAAGCTAAGAATTACATAGTAATCAGTGGAAGAGAGAATATTCAGCTTGAGTATTACATTTTAAAACATATAATATGTATATTATATATCTTAACATTATAAACATTATGTTATAGTAGAAGTGGCAAAGGATGTCATCAGAAAAACATGATTAGAAAAAGAAAGACTGATCATGTAGCTAGAGGGAGAAATATCCATTGAGTAACCCAAGTGCTCTACTGATATCCACTTAGTGTTGAGAAACCTAGCTGGGCATCCCCTCTCCCCCATATTAGAGATGATATGCACAGGAGTTGCATAGGATAGAAAGACATGGATGGATTGTGATCTGCACTATTGAAAGCAGTACCCCCATTGATGAGATCATAGTTTCATTGAAAGATATCAAGGTGTGATTTTCAGTTAGTAAAACTCTTAAATATTCTAGGACTGGGCTTGATGTCATTAAAGCAGTGTTATCTGTCAGTAGGAACATTTGTAGGACTTAACAAACTATATGAAGTTCCTTTTCCATTTAGACTTTCCTGGACATCCTCCAAAGCAGTGGTGCAATTTTTGATGAACATATGTTGTCCTTCTGCCTTGCTTGATGTTTATATTTGAGGAGTCATTGAGCAGGGTTGTCTCTCTTGTATCTTTCAAAGAATCTTGTATGAATTTAACATAATAATGATAGAGTATTATACACGCAACAAGTGCAGTATCACTGGCTAAAGAAAGTTGATTGTTTTGGGATTGATAAATATAAATGGTTGTTTTGTCCCCATTTTAGTTTCTAAATATAGTTCCTAATAGAACTAAGGAAATATATTCATGGATTTGCTTTTTTTGGATCAAGAAGTTAAAAATAATAAATTTATTATTTTTATTTATTTTTTGTTGAATACCATTTAAAAATAGTTGCTGCTCAGAGAAAACTCTTTTTCTGATTCAAAATTGCTTGTTTATCCTCCATAGTTAGTTTTGTTATATGTTTGAGAAAATAATAAATTGAGTACTCTGGGAGGTGGGGAGGAAAGACTACTTAATTCAAATATAGCAAAAAATAAAGCATTCTGAATGATTTTCTTTGATTTTATGATACAGGAAAATTTTTGTTAATGTTGCAGTCGATCAAAAGAGCTTTTGCTATTAACCGTAATAACCCATGGCTACATGAGTGTTTAATTAAATTCTCTAGATCTGGTGAGTATAATGAATACTATCCATATACCTCTATTACTCCTAGATTTTTCTTTGACAGAAATAGTTGTGGCTAAATAAAAATAAATCCATGAGACAAATACCAGAATATAGAAAGTAGTGGTAGTAGCAGGTAGGCGGCATAGATAGACTTGTGATTTCATTGGTATCAATAACTCTTGGTGACAGAACTTTGCAGCTTAAGGTTGTAGAAAGCTGCATGGGCTCCAGAAGTTTAAGCAGTCTGTAGGCTCTCACAGCCAATATGTTTTAGAGATCTTCCTGATTCAGATAGGACATACCACATATACTGCTGTTAGCTCAAAATTAAGTATCTTTAATACAAGCTTATAAAGTGAGAAGTATATAACTTACTTGTGTTACCCTTTGTGTTTCTTAAAGAATAGCAGTAAATTCATAATAACAAGTATTTACTTATATATACACATACATATGCATATGTAGATATGTACAATGTATCAGTATATCCAGGATCTGTGATGATTCTAAGTCTAGCACTACTCTTGTTATCTTATTGTACAGGAGAGAGAGAGAGAGAGAGAGAGAGAGTGTGTGTGTGTGTGTGTGTGTGTGTGTGTGTGTGTGGTTTGAGATAAACTTAAGGATATTTTAGTTAATGATAAACTTTTTTTTTCAGTGTCTAATCATAGTAATCTCCCAGAAATAGTGAACAGAGTTCTAACCCAAGAAATGCAGAAAATCTTTGTTAACAAAGATTTAGAAAGTTTTAATGAAGAATTTCTCAAACATAATGCTACCTCTATTCTTCATCTACTTTCAGGTAGGCTTGCTATAATTTTTTTGGTTTTAAAATCTAGTGAGCTAAATATTTCTTTATAGATATAGCAACTTTAAGGTCATTGGGATGCTACTTAGTAAATTACTGTTTTAGTCTATTAAATTGGTAGCCTGTAGTCACAGAATCACTGAATTTTAGATTTGGAAGGGACGTCAGTGGATATCTAGTCCAACCCATACCTGAAAAAATATGACCCTACATGTAGCATACCTGCATGGTCTATATGTGTTGAAATAATGTAAATAGGGATTTTAGAATTTATTTCAGAGTTCTTTATGAATATGTCCACTTAACCAATACTAAAATAATTATTTAGAGGCTATGGGAGAAGGAAAGTCTAGGGTAGAATCTGTGTTTAATTATATTGGTAAAAATCCTGGTTTGTACCTGCTTACTTAATGGAAACAACTTTGGGACTTGAATACCAAGATAGTCATAATTGCTTGACTTGGGGCGGCTAGGTGGTGCAGTGAGTAGAGCACCGGCCGTGGAGTCAGGAGGACCTGGGTTCGGATCTGGCCTCAGACACTTGACACATACACACACAAAAAAATAGTCGTGTGACCTTGGACAAGTCACTTAACCCCAATTGCCCTACCCGTCCCCCTCCAAAAAGTAAAAACAAAAACATAATTGCTTGACTACTGGTGATTTGGATAACATATTTATAAAAGAAATCAGAAAGATCTTGTATCTTATACTTCTTTTAAAATGTGTTTACATTTTGTGATTTTAGGTGCTAAAATGATGTATTTCCTAGATGAATCAAGACAAGACAAAGCAATTGCTATTGCCACTAGATTGGATGAAACTGTAAAAGATAAAAATGTGAAGGTAAACTTTCCTGTTTTTAAGTGATGCAAATTAAATGTTTTTGTGTTTCTTTCCATATATACCTTGACTTCTTTCTCTTTTACTCTTTCCATTTTCT
This sequence comes from Gymnobelideus leadbeateri, assembly GCA_011680675.1. Taxonomy (NCBI): domain Eukaryota; kingdom Metazoa; phylum Chordata; class Mammalia; order Diprotodontia; family Petauridae; genus Gymnobelideus; species Gymnobelideus leadbeateri. The sequence continues at coordinate 338,441 of WOXC01011787.1, read as the reverse complement.
CACACTCACTGAGACCTGACTCCCTTTGGAAAACCCTGGGTTGCTTGTCATCTTTCTGGTATTGGCTGCACTGTCTCCTGTACCATATGATTTATTTGCTTCCCATTGCCATTTCTAGATTCTCTAGATTCTCCCGTCTATTGCCATCATTTTGCTGTCTTTCTTCCATTGAGATTCACATTATCCAAATTTATGATCCATTCCAGATCCTGATGGTGTCTAGTACTGAGGACATTGGTCCTCCTTTCTCTCTCCCTTAAAAAAACCTTTCTATTCTGAAGTCAAAGACTGCTCACCCCCTCTCCCCACCAAAGAGAATGTTTCTCTATATATAGCAGAACACTAAAAGAGGATTAAACATATGAAACAATCTGTTTCATACTGCTTGCTTTAAAAAATATAGTTCTTTGCCTTCCTTTAAGATAAGGAAGTTTGATTTGCTTGGGACTGTTCCCTCCCTCATATTATCTTTCCTCTTAGCCCATCTCCTTTGTCTTTGCTTGTTTCCCTGTTGAGTTTAATGTATTTCTATACTAATTGTGTATGTGTGTGTATTCTCAAATTTTACCTGCCAGATAAGAATGAGTTTCATCTGATGCCTTCTCTCCCCTACCCGTTCTTCCATCTCTGCATTCTCTCCTCACAAAACCCAGCTATGAGAAAAGAAAAGCTCTCTCTCTGCACTACGTTATTTTTCCTTTTAACTTTTCCCTCTGTCTTCCCCTCCTCAAACCTTTAGAACAAAAATAGTTCACTCCCAGCTCTGTTTTTATTCTTTAATTCCCACAGTACTCTTTGAAGATGTTATAAACAGGTTCTGAAGGATCACTTTTTTTTTCTTCCCTATTAGACTGTTAGTAATGCATCATCATACAGCTCCATCCAGTTGCTCAAATATCTTCACCTTTCTAAGATTTTCTGTACTCTAATCTTTTTATTTCAAAGTTCCCATTCAGCTTGTCTTTTTTTTTAAAGCAATTGGGGTTAAGTAACTTGCTCAAGGTTACACGGCTGGGTACTAAGTACTGAGGCCGGTTTCGATCCCGGGTCATCCCAACTCCGAGGCTGGCGCTCTTACTCACTGCGCCACCTAGCCTCCCCTTCAGCTTATCTTTTAATCAGAAATACTTACAAGTTCTCTATTCCCTTAAAAGTCTGTAGAATTATACAGTAGAATATATCTATATCTGTGTATATATCTGTGTATGAATGTATACATATAATATGTACATACATACACACACATATATATACATATAAAAGAATTATAAACTGTTTTGAAGGGTAAGTTATTTTTGGTTGTAAGCCTATCTCTTTTGCATTTGAAATATTACATATGACAGCATATAATTTATACAGAATAAATTGGAAGTATTCCTGGAGGAAAGACCTAAGATTAATGAGGACTGGTTAAAGTATAAGCTCATTTTCAAAAGATGGGAATACCGAAAGTTGGGTTGGTTTTTTTTTTTGCTTTTTTTTTTGGGGGGGGGGTTGCATTTTGGAGGGCAATTGGGGTTAAGTAACTTGCCCAAGGTCACACAGCTAGGTTTTTGTTTTTGTGTGTGTTAAGTGTCTGAGGCTGGATCCGAACTCAGGTCCTTCCTGACTCCAGGGCCAGTGCTCTACTCACTGCGCCACCTAGCTGCCCCCTGAACACAGAAAGTTACAAACAGTGTCACTTAACAGGACAGCAAAATGCAGTGGAGAGTAAAAAAAAACCCAATCCAATAAACAAACAAATTTTAAAAACCCTTTGCGTAGTTGAGCAAAATAAATTCTGTCATTGGCCATGTCCAAAAATATATCATTCTGTACCCTAAGTATGTTACCTTTCTGTTAGAATTTTCAGAGATTGGTTCACTGGAATTATGGTAGGTCACTGAATTTATCAGAGTTCTTTCTAGGTCTTTCAGTGTTCTTTGTTTTTACAGTGCTATTATATGACTTGTCTTTCTGGTCTTGCTCACTTCACTCTGCATCACTCCACTCCATACATGTCTTCCCAGATTTCTCTGTAATAATTTCTTTTTTTTTTAATTAAACAAATGCTTTATTAACTTCTGGTTTACATCATTCATTTCCACCAGATTATGAGTTACATTTTTCCCCCATTTTTCCCCCCCCACCACCCCAGAATAGCAGTCCCACTAGATATCCCCTCATCCAATCTGCTCTCTCCCATATCTTCTCCCATACCCCCTTCGACTTTGCCATTAGGGGCAGGTGAATCTCTGGGCCCCAATGCCTGGATATCTTATGAAACATTTAATTTTAAACTTTGATTTTCAGATCCATTCCCTTCCTCCCTTGTCACCCACTCCCTCTGAGAAGATAAGCAATTTAGTATGTGTTGTACATGTATAGCTATGCAAAACATTACCATAGTAGATATATTGTAAAAGACTGCTTATATTTCCCTCACACCCATCTCACCTCCCACCTGGTCCATTCCCTACTTTGATCCTGTCCCTCTTTGATAGTGGGTACTTCTAACCTCCCCTCTCCCCAGAATGCCCTTCCCTGCATCATCCCCCTTCTCATCCTCCTTTCTCCTACTCAGGAGAGTGAGTGAGGGTAAGATATTCCATTTAATATATATGTGATTCTCTCCTTGAGCCAACTTCAGTGAGAATATGCTTTTGCCTTTTTGCCTTCCTGTTCTTCCCCTTCCCTGCAACTACTTCCCCTTGCCTCTTCTACATGAGATAGTTTACTCTACCCTGTCTCTCTCCATCTCCTCTTGCCACTTTCCTCTCTCACCTCTTGACTTCACCCCTTAAGAATCATCCCTTCCTTGGGGCGGCTTGGTGGCGCAGCGAACAGAGCGCCGGGCCCGGAGCCAGAAGGACCTGAGCTCTGATCCAGCCCCAGACACCCAACACACAAACAAAAACTCAGCCGCGTGACCCTGGGCAAGTCACCCAACCCCAACTGCCCTCCAAAAAATAAAATCATCCCTTCCCATCAAATTCAGCCTGTGCCCTCTATCCATGTATACCTGTGAACATATGCCATGTACCCTTCTTCAATTATTTTCATAATGAGAAAGGTTTCATCAAACACAGTTACTGTTTTTCCATGTAGGAATGTAAACAGTCCAACTTTGATAAGTTCCTTTTGATTTCTTTTCCTTGATTACCTTCTCAAGCATCTCTTGCTTCTTGTGTCTGAATGTCAAATTTTCTATTCGACTCTGGTTTTTTCCTCAAGAATGCTTGAAAGTCCTCTATTCCACTGAATGACCATATTTTCCCCTGAAACAAGATACTCAGTTTTGCTGGGTAGGTGACCCTTGGGTTCATTCCCAGTTCTTTTGCCCTCTGGAACATCATATTCCATGCCCTTCGATCCCTCAGTGTAGAAGCTGCCAGGTCCTGGGCTATTCTGATTGTGTTTCCACAATATTGAAATTGTTTCTTCCTGGCTGCTTGTAGTATTTTCTCCTTGATCTGGGGATTCTGGAACCTGGCTATGATATTCCTGGGAGTTTTCTTTTTGGGATCTTTTTCAGGAGGTGATTTGTGGATTCTTTCAACCTCTATTTTGCCCTCTGGGTCTAAAACATCAGGGCAATTTTCCTTGAGAATTTCTTTAAGGATGATTTCTAGGTTCTTTCTTTGACCATGGCTTTCAGGTAGTCCAATAATTTTTAAATTATCTCTCCTGGATCTATTTTCCAGGTCAATGGTTTTTCCCATGAGATATTTCACATTGCCTTCTATTCTTTCATTTGTTTGGATCTGTTTAATAGTATCTTGATTTCTCATAAAGTCACTAGCTTCCATTTGCTCCAGTCTAACTCTGAAGGAATGAATCTCCTCAGTGAGCTTTTGAGATTCTTTTTCCATCTGGCAAATTTGGCTTTTTAAGGCATTCTTCTCCTCATTGCCTTTCTGAGCCTCTTTTGCCATTTGAGTTAGTCTATTTTTTAAGGTGTTATTTTCCTCAGTCAGGCTGTTGACTGTCATTTCATACTTTTCTTGCATCTTTTTCATTTCTCTTCCCAAATTTTCCCCCACTTCTCTTATCTGCTTCTTAAGGTCCTCTATGGCCTGTAGCCAGCTTGTATTTTCATTTGGGGCTTTTGGTACAGGAGTTCTGACCTCACAGTCCTCCTCCATGCTTTGAGCCTCTTTGCCTCTAAAATAGGAGTCCAATGTTGAACTTTTCTGTTTATTTTGTTTCGTTTGCCTAGGCATGTTGCCATTTAATTACTTGATTTTTTGGGCTTGTTGCCACAGTAGGACTCTGCCACCAGACAGGGGAGCTTCCGCCCAAACGTGGGGTCTTCACAACTTCCGCCAGTTGGGTGGCCTCTGTAAAGCCTCCACATACTCTGGCAAATTGGATACCCACCCCAAACTTCCCCCCCAAACCACAATCCAGATCCAGGCAGTTTAAAGCAAGAGAGATTAACCCCCAGACTGATTGCTGGATCTCCCTATAGTTCGCAGAGCTAGAGCCACTACTGAAGCTGCAAAATGGCTTCTGTGCAGCTGTTTATTCAGCAGCTTTTCGCCCCCAGGGGAGGAAGCCATGTGTTCCCCAAATACTGGTCCCAAAGTCCATAGGGCACTAACCTCTCACTTTGTCCTAGGCATATCTGTGCTGATAATTCTGGAATCGCCACAATTGCTGGTGTTCTGGGGTTCCACCAGCTGGCTGAAGGCCCGGCCGCCCTGGGGCTAAAACTGCGGACCTGGGCTCAGTTTTGCGGGCTGTGCTGTTGGTTCCCAGTGCGCGCTGTGCTGCCTCCTCTCAGAGCGCTGCGCTGGCCGCTCCCTGCAGGGCTGCTGGGCTGTCCTCAGCAGGAGGTTAGCTTCCCTGTGCCGTTCTGTGGGTGCTGTGGCTCCAGAAGTTGTTCGGAGTCCCCTTTCACATTATTTGAAATTTGTGTGTGGAGCACATTGGAAATGCTGTTTCTACTCTGCCATCTTGGCTCCGCCTCCCATAGATATAATTCTTAAAACCATAGCTTGTGTCCCTGTAGAGAAAGGAAACTCATAAAACATTCACTGTAATTCAAAACCTCCCCTTAGAAGGGAAGCAAACTTGGAATTGTCAGTGGAGCTACCTCTGGATGTTGTGGTGAAGTCCCACTTGTAATCATTTCTTACAAACACAGTGTATTACATTGCATTCATATAGCATAATTTCTTCAGCAGTTTTCCATTAAATGAGTGACTCCTTAATTTTTAGTTTTTTGCTGCCACAAAAAGAGCTTTTATAATATTTTTGTACACATGAGTCTTTTTTCCTTTTTCTTTGGTTTCTTTAGGATATAGTCTTAGTAATGGTATTGCTGGTACAAGGAAGCATTTAATGATTTTTTTGGTGAATAGTTCCAGTTGCTTTCCAGAATAGCTGGGCCAATTTACAGCATCACTACCAATGCATTAAATGTATTTGTTTTCTCATAGCCCCTTCAAAATTTGTTATTTTCTTCTTTTGTCATCTTTGCCAATTTAATGGGTGTAAGGTGGCACCTCAGCATTGCTTTATTTTGCATTTCTCTAATTAGGCATTTGAAACATTTTTTCGTTTGGCTATAGATAGATTGGATTTCTTCCTTTGAGAACTATTTATATTCCTTTGCCATTTATCAGTTGGAGAATTGATTTTTTTCTTAGAATTTGATATTGTTTCATACATATCTTGCAAAGAGGACCCTTTTCAGAAAAACTTGTCACAATTACCTGTTCCCCTTTACAGTTTTAGCTGTGTTGGCTTTGTTTGTGCAAAACTTTAAAATTTTATGTAATCACAACTGTCCATTTTATTTTCTGTGCTCTTCTCCACCCATGTTTGTCTGTGACCTGTGCCCGTGTCCAAATATCCCTACATCCCCTCTCCATATATCTTCCTTACTTCTCAACTTTTATATGGTGTTGCCTTTTATGTTTAAATTGTGTACCTCTTTGGAGCATGTTTTGGTTTTGTATGAAAATTGTAGTTTTTGCTGTTTTCTCCAGGAGCCAGTCTTCATGACAAAGCCACTGACTATCAAAGTATATGTTTAGGTTGGAGAATTTTGTCAAATATTTTTGTGGAATTCGTTTACCCCCCACCATGCATATTGGCACATAGTTTGCACCTTTGTGGTAACATTTTGCTTGTACTTATGAACCCTCTGAGGCTAGATGACCAAATGCCACATGTCTTTAAGTGCATCTGCTCATTTAACTCCTTTATTCTACTCTGAGAAGAGCATATAACTATAATTTCTTTTCCCCCGTTATGTTTTATTTATTTTAAAATAATTTTGTATTTGTACCTTTTGACATTGTCTAAATTTACCTCTGTAACCCTTCTCCTTTCCTACTCGTCTCCCAGAGAGCTATCCGTTTACATAATTAAAAAAAAAATTAGTTGGAATTTCATTTTCTGGTTTCATTTATGAGAATGACAGTATTGCTGTGTTTTTAGTATGTCTTCTCATTAGACAAAGTTCTCACAGACAATAGTTATTAATGTTTAAAGATTATTTCTAAACTGTGACTCAGTGTATTGTATGTTCCCACTCATGTTCTTGCCACCCCCAAGCACCCCCCCCCCCCCACTTTGCCACTGTTAATATTGTTGAAGAAGTAGGAAGAACAACTAAGACTGAGGCCATTTTGCATTTTCTTTATTATATGGATTACCGTGACTGGAGAATTCTTTACTTAGTGGCCAACCTGCTGCTACTGAGTCCCCCTCAGTTAGATTGGTCCTTAGACATCAGGCATAGTTTGTCTCTTCGTCAGCACTTAAAGACTCCCTAGTTTGGTAAAACATGTTGGAAATTGTATTTCTCTCTCATAACCTTCATGTATTTAGGGACCAACAGAATATCACTTTTGTGGGGGGCCTTGCACTTAATAGGTGCAGAATTAATGTTTGTTGAGATGAACTTTCAAACTTGTATTCATATTTGTAGATATAGAATAATCTTCTAAGAGAACTGTTTTAGGTATGCATTTAAAAAGCCTTTTTAAAAAATCATAGCACTTACGTTTTTAGTTATTTGTATTTTATTTTTGCCTTGTTTAAAGATATGTTTGGAATCATATTGCTTTTTGATTCCTAACAGTCTTTCTACAGGAAAATTTTTCCTAACTATAGAGGGGCATGGTGCTTAATTGTAGTTCTATGGGAGTCATCTCGGTTTTCTCAGTATACAAATTATAGATTTGATTAAGCAGCTTTGTTGGCAGAGGATGTTTAATTAATTTATATATTTTTACTCTTCTTTCTTTAGACTTTAACAAAAGTTTTTGGGGCACTGGCTGATGGCAGCTTTGGAATCTGTAATACCCAGTATGAAGAATATCGGACAGCATGTCATAAACTGTTTCCCTTTTCACCTGCCTTTCTGCCTCCTACAAATGAGGATAATAGTAGTACTGCATCAGTAAACCATACAGCTATTAACCATGAAGTGATGGCGAATGAGATTTGAATATCATAAAAGTATTGGCGTACAATCTCATGGCTGGATTCAGATCAGGGTTGCTTTTCCAGGGTGCATTTTATTATCTCATAGACATAAGGTAAAATATTTGGATACCATTAACTTTTGTTCTTCTCCTGACCCCCTAGCTGCCACTGTTTATGTAAACCCTTTCTGTAATCATCATTTGTCATGTTTATATTTGTACAGTTTGTCTTATCAACAGAACTCCCAAATTATGAGCATTACAGTACATAAGGACTCTTTTTTTCAGCTTAGTGTTAAAAAAATGATCATTTCTTACCAATTAAACTTAGACATTGGACAATTTTGGCTAATATGTTAGATATAATACCAGTGTTTCCTCTACATTTTGTTTCAAATTTTAATTTTAATCTGCCTTGGTGGTTTTTTTAAAAGCTTATTACTATGACTATGTTGTCCGTTTGCATGATTTCTAAAAATATGGACCCCATTGTGGAACGTATAGAGGTATCTTTCAAAAATTATAAGTTGGAATTGTTTCTTTGTTTTTTGTGTTTTACCATTTTAAACACATATTGTCAGTGAGAAGTATTGCTCAAATACCAATGCCCTTTTGTTTTCAGAAATGCTAATTTAACAATTTAACCAAGATCCTCCAGTTTTGTGATTTAGTGATTAAGTATGTGGAGTTTAGTTCCCTCCTCAGTCATAGAAATTCACTGGTTGGTTTACATATTTCATACAAGTCATAGCCAAGAAACATAATGCTTTCTTCACTAAATTGCTTTCAGTACCGCTAAGGAATTTATATTAAAAGAGTGTTTTTTGTAGGGTGACAATAGGCTGACTTTAAATTAATAATGAAACACTTTCTTACTCTGTGTGTGTGGTGCATTAACTAGTGAATGCCTTCAGACGTACCACATAGCAAAATGAATGTTTAAACTTTGATTAGCTCAGCTGATAAAATATGATCCTGCTTGCTTTTTGGGGGAAGGCAATAGCTTTTCATTCTATAGGAATGACTCTCCAACCTTAAAGTATACTGAGGCCTGTACAGAAAAATTGAAATTAGGCAGTGTTTTTGTTTTTATTTCACTGCTGTGTAAATATTTCAGTAATAATAACTAGACCCTTTGAGGCAGAAACAAGGGGGGAGATTTTAATTAAGATAAATGAACTGTTCTAATTGAAATGGTTCATTATTTGCCTGGTGTATTTAGGTTCCAAATTTTTGGGTAAAAAACTCACTGTAAAATTATGCCAACCAATGTAATGCTGTAATAAATTATTTTGTACACACTTGTCCTTTTTGATCTGGCTTTGTTATGTAAGTTGCATAATCATAGAACATTATTTGTTTTGTACAATGTTCATCTTATGAAGAAGTGGTAAAAACCTAGTCTTAAATCTTTTTAAGTGGTAGAAAGTCATTTTCACTTGGGGATCAAATATACTTAAGTTTCTAGACTTTTCTGCAGTATGCTTTGTATTTCGCTCCTTATGTAGCTGTTGAATCATTTTATTTGTGTTCACCATTAGTTTCTATCTAACCTTTAAGAAAAATAATTCTAGTGTCTGGTAAAGGTCCATTTGCAAAAATGTGTCAGCTGATTACCCAACCTTCCCCTCCTACTATGTACCTAATTGTGATGTGGTTGATTGATCTCAACCTTTTGAAAATTGAACTTCTGTGGAATAGTATTTAATTGAATTTTGAATTTGATAATGAGTTTGTAAATGATGATGCAGTGCTTGGCTGGTTGTGTTTGAGAGGTTATTTGTCTGTTCACAGATTTAGAACAAGAAGTGACTTTAGAGATCACTGAATTCAGTCCCATCATTTTATCTGTCTTGATGAATGAAATGAATGAAACATTTTATTGGGGAAAATTAAGTATATTTTTAAAAATATGGCATGAGAAACCTTTTTTTTTCTTCTTCTTTTTGGAAGGCAGATGGGGTTAAATGACTTGCCCAAAGTCACACGGCTAGTAAATGTGTCAAGCATCTGAGGTCAAATTTGAATTCAGATCCTCCTGACTCCTGGGCCAGTGCTCTATTCACTGTGCCACCTAGCCACCCTCAAACATTTCTTACTATAAAGAGATTAGTATTATGTTACCCATGAATGGGCAGCTAGGTGGTTCAGTGGATAAAGCACCTTGATTCATGAAAACCTGCGTTCAGATCCTGATTCAGGTACTAGTTGTGTGACCCTGGGCAAGTCATCTAAGCCCTTTTGCCTCTTTCCTTTTCTGTAAAATGAGCTAGAGAGGGAAAAGGAAAAAGTGCTCTAGTATCTTTGCTAAGAAGCCCCCAAATGGGGTCATGAAAAGTCAGACACAACTGAAATGATTGAACAACAACAAACTACGCATTTAACTGAAAATGTGTTTGGTCCACAAGTAAAATAATTTCATGATATGCACATGACATTAATTTACATTTATTGTCACTGCAGCTTAGTCCTATATTCATTAATGCAAAAGGTAAGCACTTCATAAAGGTACAAAAGGTTGATGCCTGATGCTACAAAGAGGATATTGAGATAAATACACAGATCAGTAATGACTTAAGATATAAAGCAGCCCAAGTCCATTGGAGGCCTTTGTTTTACTTCTCAGGCTAGAGAGGATGGATTGGATCTAAAATTCTAATGGAAATATAACATAATCTGTTAGGACTTCTAGAACAGTTAAGGGACTAAAATGTATCAGCTCTGTTTGGTAGAATGGGTACTGGTCTTAGAAGTGGGATAATTAGCAACTAAGCAGGCTAATTATAAAGTGCTGCTTTTCATGTTTTAAGTGCAGCTTCTTCCAGTCATTTTCATTCCTACCATCTTCCTATCAGATGTCTACTGGCTAAAATCTTTGGTAATACATCTGCATGAAATAGAATAATTTCTGACTCTTTGGCAGCATTTGATAAATATCCTGCTTCCACCTTTACAGGACTAAGTGGCTAGATACTGAGCCAGATACTCATGGCCTTAGCCTTGAGTACCAGTGCCTCCTGAGTGATGCCCTGAGTTGGTGTGAGACCAGCCTCCAGTACTGCATTTCTCTTTACTGTTGAGCCTGGCCACCATCTTACCTGAACCCTCACCTTTTACAGATGAGGTGACTGAGGCCACTGCCAAAGGAATTGTCTGAGACAGGATTCAAACATGGATCTTCTTGACTTCAAGTCAGCACCATCTATGATAGCACGTTGCCTCTCCTATACTTGAACATTACATGCACTGAAGATAGAACAAGAAATTAGTTTTGTATATCTCTTTTGTACAGCAACTTTGTTTTCTAAATTTAAAAAATGGCAAATGTGTTCTAATAAAGAGAATTTTTCAAAGTCTTACTATATATGTTTTAACTGAAATTGAGTGCCCCACATGGTGCAGTGAGACTGAAGACAGAACCATGTTCAGGTCCCTGCTACATCTCTATATGTCAGCTTAAACCTCTGAGCCACTTGTAACATGAGGATGGTTGCCTGTTTCACAAGGCTTTTGTGGGGATAACACTTGTGGTTATCTAGGATGGTAGGTCTGTGTTAGTGCACTGCAATTCTTCATGTAGGAGTCTTGAACACAGTGGAGGAAGGTACTGCCACCATGCAAAATGAGTCAAACAAGAGTCTTATGAGGTAAAGTCTGATCTATCAACAAGTCATTGCTTATTGCTTGGACACAATGGAACTTGGTAAATCAGTTTACAGCTACTGTGCACAGTGCTGTACTGGGCCTTAAGGATACAGAGATCAAAATGAAGCAGTCTCTGCTAGGTCAGATACTCCTGCAACTTTTCATCGTATATCCTGGGGAATAGAACATTTTAAAGGAGGAAGGCTGGAGGGACTTGGAACATTTGTGTTTGGCACTAGAAAAGGCAATGCTTATTGCTCAGGGTGGAAAATTTTTGGTTTTGGAGAGGTTGAGAGGGATCCAGAAATCAAACACTGCTATTTTCTATCAGTGATTTGCACATGGAACTTAGATGTTTGTTGAATCAATCTGTATAGCAATTTGTAACTTGGGAGTTTTGCATTTCTCTCATAGCTCTGAAGGAGAAGAGCATCTAGGGAACATTTAAGGCCAAATAAGTTTTCCCCCACCCTCCCAACACACTTGACAAGCTCTGTCACAGTCATAAAATCTGATTCAGGAAGCACGTCAGAGGTCATCTAATCCAACCTAGACCTAACTGGAATTCTATTCTTTTGCTTGTGCTTCCACAGATAGGATCCTGATTCAATTCTCTTTATTGGCAGGGACTTTAAAAAGAAAGAAAGAAGGGAGGTCGCTTATAACGCATTTAAAAAAAAAAGTTATTTTTGCCTTTTGTTTTTAGTATCAGTCATTTCTGAATATATACTCAGCCACTGGAATGTATATTTTTGTGGTGTAGCTAGCTAGGAAGACCCAGCTTGAAGTCATGTTTTTGACAAATGTAGGTTCTATGATCTGGGCACCTAACACTATAAATTACAGAGGAGGTGCCAATCTTTATTGCTGGAGGGATTTCTCTCATCTAGAGCATATCCCAGTGAAATTATAGGTCTAGTCCCTTTTTCTAGTCACAGAATTATTTGCAGTGATGAGTTTGGTTGTATTTGCCATACTCAAATATTTTATGACTTTTTGTATGGCTTTAATTAGTGCAGGAACAAAAAGCATAGATCCTCTTGCCTAACCTAGTGGGGTTTGGAATCAGCAAGACCCACCTTCTTGAGTTCAAATTCAACCTCAGATGCTGACTAGCTATGAGACCCTGGGCAAATCACTTAACCCTATTTACCTCAGTTTCCTCAACTGTAAAGTGGGCACCCTTCAAAAGGAAATGGCAAAACCACTCCAGCATCTTTGTCAGGAAAAACCGATAAAGGGGATTATAAAGAGTCAGGAATGACTGAACGACTTAGTGCTAGGAATATGAAGATAAAGGTTACATGGTCCTTACCCGTAAGTTGCTTACATTTCAATGGTAGAGGTGTACCTATATAAGTATATACAAAGCATAATTTCTTTAGTGGGAAGGACACTGGTACCCTGAGTCAGTAATACTCATTCAGATCCTGCCTCAGTTACTTTGTGTGGCTCTGGGCAACTCACTTCCCTTTTCTGAGCTGCTGCATTTTCTTCATCTGTAAAATGGGCATGAAAAACACCTGCACTGTCCCCTGCCCAAGGTTATGAGGATCAAATGAGATGAATGTAACGTGCTTTGAAAACCTTAAAGCACTGAATTTTTATCACTTGGCTCAGTGGGTAGAGTCGGGCCCAGAGTGAGGAAAACCTTCTTTCAAGTGTGTTCTCTGACATGCACAGGCTTTGTGATCCTGGGCCAGACTCTTAATCTTAAAGGCTCCAGGCAAGTTTCTAACGCAAATCAATAAGAACTTCCTTAGTAGAAAAATGTCCTCACTAGGAGCTCACCATACTGATAAAATCACAGGTAGGTCTTGTAAAAAAACCACATTATTATTGTCCTATAAACTAACTTTACTGTACATAAATAAGGAACTTCTTTGAGGGCAGGACACAACTAATACTTGCTGAACTGAAACACTTTCCCAAGAATTTTAGGTAATGTCCCTACAAATTATTTGGAATGATCATTACTTGTCCTGTTAATTTTTAAGTACTGCCAATCCACTGTTTCCCCACTAGAGGGCAAGTTTTACAACTCAAAAGTATTTTAGCAAATATTTGACAATGAATAGGTTTTCTTAAAAAAAAAATACCCTTGATGGCCTCTGATATTTAATGAATTATAAAAGTTCAGGAAAAATGTTCTTATTGTTGTTTTGCAACATATTCCTCATCCCTTATACTTGCTATATCTTGATCCCTTTGTAGTTTTCTGGTTCAGTGTGCAAAGGAAATTGTGTTTAAGCTACACACATTGCCATTCAGACTGTGCTGTCCCTCTTTGTCTCTAGTTGTACTACTGGTATTGTGATGGATCTCATAACTCACACTATGAACATCTATGAAAGCATTCTCTTCCCCATGCCATTCCCCCCTCTGAATCTGTCCAGCTACTGTCACTTGACCTCATGAAGGTCTTGATCAAGGAGTGGTGAGTGCTTCACTACCATAGCTGAGACTGAAACTGTACATGACATTATGGAAGATCTGTGTTATGTTGCCATGGATTGGGGGCCACTTCTTAAATGTCCAGCATCTCTTTTCCAATCATCTTTCTTAGGTGTAGAATCCTTTGGTAAACATAAAATTATCTTCAACTCATTTATGAAATGTGGTAAAGATCTACATGACAATACCGTGTTTCGTGGGACTATAATGTATCCTAGCATGGCTAACAAGATGTAGAAGAAACTTTCCATATGGAACAAGTACTCTGTATTAGAAGCTCCATACTGGCTGCTTCCAGCATATCAGCAAACTGGAGTATGATGAATCTGGCCCTTCCATTGTCCACTGAAAATGCTTATAAATGAACTGTTTTGCATTTTATTGACATGATAATTGTCTAAGAAAGGAATGATATTGTCATGTTCTTTGTTTTTGTCCTTTGGCACAATTTAGGATTTAAAATCTGGAATGGTGAAAGGGATGGTGGAGACAAATGGCCCTAGAATTTTACAATCAGTCTTCAAGACTCTTGATTGTATTATTAGTGGGGTTTTTATAAACACCATTACAAACATTGCCTAACGCCTTGTAACAAGGAGCTAATTGCCTCTAATTATGTCAGTTCAAACAAAGGACCTTCCCCCCCCCCCCCCATGCTCCCATTGGAAAGAAAGGAAGAGGTGGTCTTGGGTCTTGATGATTTGGGGTCTTTAGAGGAAAAAAATACACAATAAAAACAATATGTTACCCACCTCTCAGAAACTACAGAAATCAGGAAACCTTTAGTTAATTCTTCCATGGATGATGTAAAGTTCCAAATTCTCTTTTTCAGATTATCCTGTTTTATGGAAATTTTCTCATAAGCCTGGGACACAAGAAGAAACCGATTCAAGACTTACATTGCCTTCAAGACACATTAGCTGTGTAACCCTGGGCAAGTCACAATTTCTTGGTGACTCTGGCAACTCTCTTAAGACTAATTGGCAGAACAGTTGCAGACTTGTATTGCCAGAGGGAATTTCCTTACCCAGAATTCCCTATACCAATGAAATCGTGTTGAACTTAAAAAAAAGGCTCATATTTGCCTATCTCATTGTTTGTATCATTCATTTTTTCTTTAATAGCTACAATGTCTACCCTAAATTCTGCCCCAATTTCCATTCTTCTTTATTCTTTAAAGCTTTAATTTTTCATCTGAATCATTCCAGAGTTTCCTCCTCCTCTTCTATTATTTCTGAGGGTTTTGGAAAATTTATTGCCTTAATTTCTTTTCCACTGTGGGGGTATATTCAAATCACCCTCCTTTTTTGCAATATTTATACATTATGCTATGTTCTTTTTTAGATTGCTTGTTCATTTTTCCTTTTGTCTTATGAAACATAGAAACAAGGGTTCACTCAGCTTTTTTAACACCAATATTTGACTGGTATTGGTGTTTAATAGATAGTTGGCTTATTTGTTTGAGGGAGGTCTTTCCTACCCTTCCTTTCTGTGCCTTCTTGCTTTCTACCCTTTCTTCTCTACTTCAGGCAGTTCTTTCAGGGTTCCTCGTTCTTTGACCTCTCTCCACCCTCCCACTGCCCTTTTTTCTTGGGTTCTAACCATGAGAACTGAGCCTCTTCCATGATTTACTTGCATTGAGTTTAAAGAGGAGGAGTCTGGCTGAAATTCACCTCATGGAAACTCCAGAGAGACGTGAATACAGATAGATTTTTTTATCTTCCCCCTTTGGGAAGTCTTTTCTGCTCTGGCTAGCTTCCTATAGCTAGGTCTCTTCCTCTGCCTCAGTTGACCATTTTCTCCATTGTTGGGCTGGTTAAGTAAGGGTTGTGTGTGAGTCACAGTGGGTCATTGACAAGAGGTAACAGGTTGAGGTCACCACAGAATATGAAGCTCAAGACTGTTGAGGTTGGTCATGCCCAATCTGGGCTTTGTTAGGGGGCGTAAGTCCTTTATGCATCCCTTTGCTATTATTTCAAAAGATTTCTCCACCCCTTGGAAAGGAGTGTTTCTTCTTTTAGTTACCTTGGTGTATTTCCCATTGTTTTGAGGTGGTATTGGGAGTTTTGCTGAGCAGCAAACACTCACTTTGATACCTTCCTGGGTCTCCAAGTTAGTTATTTTTTTTTGTCTTTATTAATTTTGTTTGTTTACTTTTAGTTTATAAGATTCAGTTCCACAATCCCTTGAGTTTCAAATTTTCCTCCCCCACCCCCACCCCAATGGCGACATGTAATCAAGTATAGGATCTGCAAATAGTTTCACATTAGACATTAGTCAGGTTATAAAGAAGGATTGTAAGGGATGGAATGAACAATGGGGAAGAGGAAACAAAACCAAACAAGAAAAAGAAAGAGCAGATAGTTTGCTTCAATCTGCATTCAGACTCTGTTCTTTCTGGTTCTTTGTCTGGATGTAGCCATCTCTCTCCATCATGAGTCTTTTGGGTTGACTTATAACCCTGTGTTGCTAAGAAAAGTCCAGTCTCTTAAAGTTGGTCATCACACATACGTTGTGTCTGTAATTGTGTACAAATTTCTCTTGGTTCTACTCTTCTCACTCAGCATCAGTTTGTATAAGCCTTTCCAGGTATATATGAAGCTCCTTGTTTCTTATGGCACAATAGTATTCCATAACACGCATATACCACACAGGTCAGTTATTCTTGAGGACAGTGAGACTTAGAGGTGATTAGAGGTGGGAGGTGACAAAGTGGCATTGGGAGAACAAACAAAAGAACAAATGAGAGAAGAAACAAAGGAGGCAGAGTAGTGGGAAAAGCATTGAGTCTGAGTCAGATGACCTGGATTCCAATCTGATTACTGTGAGTGTGACCTTGAGCACATCACATCACATCACATCACCTAGAGCCTCATGCTCTTCATCTAGTAAGTGAGAGTTGGATTAGATAGCGTCCAAGGTCCTTTTCAGTCTTAAAAATCAGGACATTTTATGGAATGGCTTCCAATCATTCTATTAATGCCTTTCCTTTTTTTTTTTTCTATTTTTCCCTTTTTTTCTGCAGCCTCAGCACTTACCTCATCACCACCCACTACCCCTTCTGTCCCTCTAATTGGAGGGTGGAGCCATGAACTCCCAAACCCCCATTTAAGGGGGGAGCTCATCTGGTAACATTTCCTTGTTTCTCACCTAGCTGCACTACCAGAAGAGTTCTCTGACTTTTTCACCAGGTCCCAAGAAACTCATTATTGGGAAACCTCATCATCCTGCAAGCATCACTAACTAACTGCCTTTTCACCAGCAGAATGCTATGCATGGTAAAAGCCGCTATATTTGTTTATGCCACTTATCCAAGTCACCTCTCTTCCAAGGCTCAAAGCATCTCGGTGGTAGGAGTTCCAGGTTCAAGAAAGAGGTGACTTGAACTTTTTAAAATAGCAGCACCATTTAGTCCAGCTGAAATGCTATTTGTCTTGGCAACTGTGCATGTGTGAGTCTGGCTGTGGGAGTTCTGTGTCTGTTCTGTTGAATGTGGACAGTGTTTATCCTGTATGTATCTGCAGAGAAGGCTGCCTATTTACACACATTTGTTCTTCCATATGCTTCTCTCTCCCATTTCAATCTGCAGACTTTTCAACAATATTTTTATGGTAACCAAATTTAGAATTTTATGGTGATCCCCAATCTCCACTTGAAACTTTAGAATCTAAGCTGAGGTTGCATTCATAGAAGTGAAGAATCCAGAAAAAGGGAAGCAATAGTCTTTCCTATGCTGTGCCATGGTCAGATCAGATCTGGAAAGCTGGATTTAGTTCTTGGAAGCATAGTTTATTATTTTTTGGCATCATATTTTTTTTTTTTAAGCAATTGGGGTTAAGTAACTTGCTCAAGGTTACATGGCTAGTCATTTGATTTATGTGTGGGTGCTCATTTTCTGAGGCCGGATCTGATCTCGGGTCATCCAAACTCCGAGGCGGCACTCGTACTCACTGCGCCACCTAGCCGCCCCCTTTAGGGCAATTGGGGTTAAGTAACTTGCCCAAGGTTACACGGCTAGGTTTTTGTTTGTGCGGATTAAGTGTCGGAGGCCGGCTCCGAACTCAGGTCCTTCTGATTCCAGGGCCGGCGCTCTATTCACTGCTGGCATCATATTTTTAAAAGGACATTGATAAACTGGAGTGTATCTTAAAGAGGGTGACCTGGGTGGGGGAAAATTATACCATATCAGTCAACTATTTTTTAAAGTGCCTACTAGGTGTTAACACTGTGCTAGGCACTTAGAAAAGAGTCTAATAATAATCAAAAGAATCTGAAATCTCAATGATTTAGGAGTTCTCTCCAAAGACGGAGATCACACGCCCATCTATGGCTACCTACCCATCCTTTAACTCTCCTTTCCCTCCTCTTTCTCTCCCCTCTCTCTTCCTCACAAAGGGATATTTACTTTGAAGACAGAGCATTAAAAAAAAGTACAATCATTTTCCCCCAGCTCCTCAGGGCCACACTCTTCTCTATCCCACCTTGGTCTCTAGGGAGCATCAGTTCAAACTTAGTTCAGTTCTGACATAGCATTAGTCTCACAAAGTTCACACCCAATCAGTACCAAAATTGTTTTGGATAATTACTGCTTTATAGTATAATTATAGGTCTGGAAGTACTATTCCCCTTAATTCCTACATTTTTCATTATTTCCCTTGAAGTTCTAAATCTTTTATTCCTCCAAATGAATTTTGTTATTTTGTTTTGCTCTTTAAAATTTCTCCTTGATTGTCTGAAATGTATAGCACTGCATCTAAAAATTAATTTGGGTAGTGGTATAATTTTAATTTTGTTGGAGTGATATCTATTTTTAATTATTCAGAGGTTATTGTATTCCATATCTTGCTACCTATCAAACACCAATACTAGTCAAATATTGGTGTTTAAAAAATTGAGCCCTTGTTTCCAGGAGAAGCTTGGGATATTTAAGGGAACTTTTCAACATTTCACCCTTTGCTGTTTTTTTAATCTGATTTACAGGACTGGAGGAAGTGATAAACCGTGCTGATTAGGTCCACTAAAATAATAATGTATTTTTGTATAATAACTGGGTGCTCACAGTAGCAAGGCAATCTGTTTGTCCCTAATGAATTCAGTCTCCCACCTACCACAGTGGCAATTCCAAATATTTTCATCCCTCCTTGAACCAAGGCATCTTCTATCCTCTCATCTGAAAAAAATTCACCCACTTTGTTAGTAGATTCATACTCTACTAAATAAACGGATAATGCTTGAACTTTCTGCCTCAATTTACCTTCATTTCAATTTTGAGTCATTTCACTGACAAATATACATGCTTCACATTTCACTAAAAAAAAAAAATGGATGTTATTTGCTGAGATCTTCCCCTTCTCTCTTCCCCATCTCATATGACTCAAGCCATTTTCCTCCATTACCTCTTTCTTCAGATTTCTCTCTCAGAAGATGCAGCCCTTATCTTTGCCAAGGTAAAAATCTTCTCTATTCATCCTTGATCCCGTCCCATCCTGTCTTCTCCAACACATCATCCTCACTCTCTCTTTATCTGTTTTCAATGTCTCCCTATATCTACTGGTTATAAACACCTCATTTGATTCACATATCCTTGCTAGTTATCATTCTATATCTCTCCTTCCTTTTGTGACTGTACTGGTGAAGACCATCTCCATTGGTTGCCTCCTGTTCCTAGATTCCAATCCCTGTGCAGTCTAGCTTCCAACCTCATCATTCAACTGAAACTTCTATCTCTAAAATTACCAATGATCTCTTTTTTTTTTTTTGAAGGTTCATTTTTCTTTGATTTGATTTGGAGACACAAAACAAGGAACGAAAACACCCAAAACCACATGGAGGAGGAGGAAGATGAGCCCCTCTCGGACTCAGAACCTGAGCCTCAGCCCCCTCCCCAGGCCAAGAACATCCTCCACCCTTCCCCCAGAGGGCAAGGCCCAGCTCTCCCCAGCCTGGGGAGGGGGGACCCAAGCCCTAGCCCTGCAGGCCGGAAGGAGATTCTACCAGGGAATGGGGTTAGGGAGAGAGAAGCTCCAGCCCAGGTGCACCTGCCTCTCCCCACCCCCATCCCCAAGGCCAGGGCCCAAGCCCCTCCCTTGCAGAGAGGGCACAGCAGCAAGAGGGGCCTCCAGCCCAGGGTAGGCGCATTGTCAGCAGAAAGAATAGAGACATTCATGATGAGGGCAAGGGGACAGGAGAGCAACAGAAGACACATGATTATCTGAATGAGGAAGGGGGGACCCCAGCTCTCCCTGCAGCAGGAGGAGGAGGAGGGGGGAATGGGTGCATGGGGGGGGGAGCCAGGAGGGCCCCCCTGCCCAAACACTGAGGTCATCTGGGGGGAAGAGGAGAGGTACACCATGAGCTGGACCCTTTGAGGTACATACAGATCCTGAGTGGGTCAGCAGCTGGGCCCCCATGCACCCCTTGCAATACTGTGGCCCTGGGGGATGGGAAGATCCTGAAGGACGGACTATGGCAGCTGAGGAGACAGGAGACTGCACTCCTGACCCCCAACCTCCCAGGACAGTGAGAGGACAGGGAGAGAGGTATGGGAAGAGGAGCTAGGAAGGAGGTGATCTCCAAGGGGGAGGGGCCCAATCCTCCCATCCTCAAAGACTCGGGGTGGGGGAGGGGGCTGCCATGGCTTCCACCTCATGAACTGCTGTGGGCCCCTCTGGCACCCCCCCTTCCCCCCCGGGGAGGAAGGGGGGCAGGTGAGTCCCGTTAGATGGGGGGCAGCAGCTTCTCGATGAATTCCTTCACAGCTGCCATCTCCTGGGGACAGGAGCTGTGCATGACACCCGGGTAGGTCTTAAACTGGACCTTGGCTGGAGGGACGACAGACTTGAGTTTCTCTGAGGTGAGGGCTCCAAAGCGGACGGGCACCATGGGGTCCAGTTCCCCGTGGCACTGCAGGATGGCCATGTCCTGGGCCATGCCATTGGCTGCCTGAGGGAAGGCTCGATGCAGGGGGAGCCAGCAGCTGAGGGCCACGATGCCAGCCAGGGGATGAGGGCAGGTGAGAGCTGTGTAGAGGGACAGGGCTCCACCCTGGGAGAAGCCCCCCAAGATGATTCGATTGGCTGGAATCCCGTTCTTCACCTCGTGCTCAATCAGGGCCTTGATGCTCTCAGCTGCTTTCTTGATGCCAGCTTCGTCTTCTGGGGCATCAGGACTCAGGCCCATCAGGTCAAACCAGGAAGGCATCACCATCTTCATGTTCAGTGTGACGGGGATCCGAGGCGCATGGGGACAGATATACTTGACATAGGGGAGGCGGATGGAGGAAAGAGCATCAGCCCAGCTGTGCCCTGAGTCTCCAAGCCCATGTAAAAAAATAACCGCTGCCGTCCCGCTCAGCTCCTGAAACAGTAGCAGCGTCGGAGAGCAGGGGGACAGACATATTGTTACCGCACATACACCAACAGGGATGCCAACGCTGGGGCCTCTTTCTCTGGCTCGGATACTCCACCAATGATCTCTTAATTGCTGAATCAAATGGCAATTTTTCTTTTTAAAAATTAAATTTTTTTTTTTTGCTTCTTTTGGAGGGGCAGTTGGGGTTAAGAGACTTGCCTAAGGTCACATGGCTAGTAAGTGTTAAGTATCTGAGGCCAGATTTGGACTCAGGTCCTCTTGATTCCAGGGACGGTGCTCTATTCACTGTGCCACCCAGCCACCCCTAAATGGCATTTTTTCAATCCGTATCTTTTTTTGACCTTTCTGCAGTCTTTGATACCATTGGTCATTCTCTCCTCTAGGATATTCTCTCCCCTTTGGGTTTTCATGACATTGCTCTCTCCAGTATCCTATTTGTCTGATACCTCTACAGTAGTGATTCTTAAACTTTTTGGGTTCAGGACCCCTTCACACCCTTAAAATTATTGACCACCCTAAAGAGTTTTTGTTTATATGCCCAAAGGGCTATAAATAAGTGCATACCCTTTAACCCAGCAATACCACTTCTAGGGTTGTATCCCAAAGAGATCATGGGAAGAAGACCCATATGTACATAAATATTCATAGCAGCTCTTTTTTGTGGTGGCAAAGAATTGGAAATGAAGGAGATGCCCATCAACTGGGGAATGGCTGAACAAATCGTAGTATATGAATGTAATGGAAAACTACTGTGCTATAAGAAATGAGGAACAGACAGACTTCATAATAACTTGAAGAGACTTGTATAAACTGATGCTGAGTGAGAAGAGCAGAACCAGGAGAAATTTGTACACAATTACAGGCACAACATATGCATGACCATTAACTTTGATAGACTGGGCTCCTCTCAGCAATGCAAGGTTGTAAGACAACTCCAAAGTCTCATGATGGAAAGAGCTATCCACATCCAGAGAAAGAACTACAGAGTCTGAACACAGATCGAAGCAAACTACTTGCTCTCTCTCTCTCTCTCTCTCGTTTTGTTTCCTCTTTCTCATTGCTCACTCCATTGGTTATAATCTTTCTTTACAACCTAATGTTTAATGTGAAGGTATTTGTAGATCCTATATTTGACTACATGCCTCCATGGCAGGGGAAAGGGGGAGGAGAAGGAGGAGGAGAAAATTTGAGACTCAAGGGATTGTGGAACTGAATGTTGTAAAAAGTAAAAGTAAATAAATAAATAAATTTTTTTTTTGGAGGGCAATTGGGGTTAAGTAACTTGCCCAAGGTCACATGGCTAGGTTTTTGTTTGTGTGTGTTAAGTGTTTAAGTTTGTGTGTGAGGCCAGATTTGAACTCAGGTCCTTCTGACTCCAGGGCTGATGCTCACTGCGCCACCTCGCCGCCCCATAAATCATTTTTTTAAAGTGACAAAAAGGGGTTTTGTTTATATGATTATATCTATCGATACTTACCATGTTAGGAAGTATAATATTGTAATATTATTATAAAATTTGTTTTGACCTCATGGACACCCTGAAAGGATCTCAGGATCCCCACCGTGGTCCCTAGACCACATGTTGAGAACCATTATTCTGTGTTATCCCACTTGGTGATCTCAGCAGCAACCATACATTCAATTTTCATTTCTATGCAGATGATTCCCAAACCTATTGATTCAGTCCTAATCTTTCTCCTGACTTCCAGTCTCTTATGACCAACTGTCTCTTGGAAATCTTAAATTAGATATCCTAAAACATCTCAAATTCAACATGTCCAAAACAGAATTCATTATCTTCCTTCTCCCCCAAATCCTCCCCTCTTCCAATCTTCCTTATAACTTTTGAGAATCCCACCAAACTCCTAGTCACTCAGTATTATCCACTTTTCACTTTCATTCACCCCAACTGTTGAGGACCCCAGGCCAGTGGGACTCGGACCCTAATGGCTGAACAAACACTTTCAGGTGTTTGGCCTGCTGATGGGTCTGGATCAGTTCCCCATCCCCCAGAAAAAGTGTGTAAACGTACAAGTGTGAGGATTAGGTCCTTGAGATAAGCATGGCAAATACACCCACGGCCTGGGAACATAGAAGTGTGCAATGTCTGCATCTGGTGCCTGGGTGAATAAAGATTGGCTCTCTACTTTTACCATTCCCAGAGTCCCGCCTCTCTTTTATGCATTCACTAGCAACCTCTGGGGCACTTTCTCAGCCCTGCCTGGGGATGGCAATACTCCCACACTTTCTCAGTCCTGCTGCGGGACAGCAGGGCTCCCCAAACTTGGCCCACCACACCCAACTATGTGATTGATTGTGAAATATTCATCCTATGTGACTGATTGTGAAATATCATTTCTGCCTTTACAACATGTTTTTTGTTTCCTTTTCTCCTCTCACACAGCCACCAGCCTGATGGAGACTCATCACTTTGCCATAGTCTTCTTTTTGGTCTACTTGTCTTAAATTTCTCTCCCTCCAATCCATCTTCTGCTCGGCTACTAAAGTGATTTTCTTTAATACAGTTCATACCATATCACCACTCCCTATTCAATAAACTCCAGGGACTCCCTCTTATCTTCAAGATAAAATTGAAAATCAACTTTTTTTTGCCTTTTTTTGCCTTTTCCTTTAGTATAACCTTTTACAACTTTACCTCTTTCTGTCTTTCTAATCTTTTTACACTTCTAGCACTTCTGGTATGAGGACTTGATGAGCCCTTTTCAGGGCTGCTCATCCACCTTTGAGGTACAACCCATCACCCAACTCTCACTTGTGGCTCCAAGAAGTTGTAGCTTTTACAACAGCTACACCCTAAGAAAACCATCTCAACAGGCAGGCTAAACCAGGTTGAGGGTAACTGACAGGTTACTTAGTCACCCATTGGTGACTTTGTAGGATATCTCCCCAAAGCATGTGAAGACTTTCTCCCCACCCCCCGCCCCCGCAGTGGAATAGGCTGTGAGGACAATTTGTTCCAGTGGCCACAGCAGACAAAGCAGGCACTATGAAACATGGAGAGCTTGAGCAAACCTCACAGCCACCAAGGTCATCCATTGATTTTTGTCTTACCACTAGACTTTGATGACTCTAGGGGACAGTGAGGCTGACAACTTTGTGCAAATCTGCCTCAATTAAATCCAATTCACACAAAGTCAAGCTATTACCCTGTGATGTCACTGGTCTTTTTTGAAGAGAAAACAACAACAACAATCCAGCAACACATGCCTTGTTGTTCCTTACAACACTTTATCTTCTGAAAACATGTCTTTTCACTGGCTTTTCCCCACTCCTAGAATGTTCTCCCTCGTTACCATCACAAGACTCATTTCAAATCTCACTTCTTAAAGGAGGCAGTCTCCCTTCCCACCTCCAACCCATCTACTGCCTTTTGCTCCAATATTACTTTCCACCTAATCTATGTATGTGTCTGACTCTTCATGACCAGACTTTTATTCATCTTCTTGTAAAAATGAATAACATGGAAATGTTTTACATAATTGCACATGTATGATCTACATCTGATTGCATACCATTTCAAGGAGGGAGGAGGGAAAGATAGAATTTGGGATTCAAAACTCTAAATAAAAATATTAGAAAACAAAGAACGGACAAGGAGTAGGAAGCTATGGTCACCTGATGGACAATGTAAAGCATATATGGAATCAACCTCTGTAGTGCTATCTTTGTAAAAAATAAAGATCTCTTCAGGAGCTCTTGGGTGGCAAATTCAATGGAGGTAATTTATTGAGTGAAGAGAAGGGGGAAGTCACATGTAAAGGGTGATAGACAATAGAGCTGGTCTCATAAGGGAAACTGCAGATTGAAGACAGGGTGCCTTGGAAAGAGGATAAGTCAGGAAAGTGGATGCTGTCTTTTATTCTGGAATCTGTGTTTTCTCAGAGACTTTATTCTTTGATCGAGCATGCATTCATTCCTTCATTAGGTAATTTATTGAGGGTTTTTCCTAGACAAGGTGCTGTGTTAGGAATCAAGCAGAATACAAAGTGTGTAAGTTTTCACTTTCTAGGAGTCATCTCTGGGAATATCAGGGGCAGGGGGATACAGGAAGGGGAAGGGAAAAGCCTGGGTAATTCTTGTGAGGGATAAGTCAGACAGAATCACTGTGTGTGATTGCTATCATTGTTCTATTAGAGAAATTAAACTAAAATGAACAGCAAATGTTACCATGAAATAAAAAAATGCCAGTCCAAAGGCTAGTGCCATGGCTAGTAATTGGAGACATGATCTTGTCAATGAGACTCTGGCACATACTGTCTGTGTTACCAACTCTTCCCTAAGACAAGCTCTTCTTAACTCTGGCCCCATACACATGGCCTGGACTAGGTTCAGTCCTGGAGGAGCCTAACTCCTAATGAGAAAGGTGATGATATCTTTATCACACTCTGACTCATTACATACCCGGTCATTCCATTATTTTGGGGACACTTTAAGTGACTTGCCCAAGGTCACAGGGCTAGTTTTTTGTGCATGTGTCTTTTAAGTGTCTGAGGTTGGATCCGAACTCAGGTCCTTCTGACTCCAGGGCTGGCACTCTACTTACTGCTCCACCCAGCCGCCCGTGGGGGACACTTTTCTTAAAGTTTAAGTGAGAGATCCTATGTAGTGTCTCCCCAAAAGAGAGGAGTAGAAAACTCAATGTACAATCTGGGAGAGGTATTTATTTCCTACACATTCACACAGACAAAAATGCTAAACATAAAACACAAGCATGTATTGACAGAAAGATAAAGCATTGTTAACTTTTTAGTATTGTTTTATTTCCTTAGGAGGTTGATGCTTAAAACTCATAAGAAACATAAAGCAGTATTGGGACTATTGTCAGGACTATAGTCACTGTTAATTTCACCTCACCTCTGCACTGTCATCTGAAAGTCCTTGACCAGCCAGGCTTGATTTCTGTCTCTTCTTGGTGCTCATCTTCTTGGATAAAGGGACTTCTTTGGCTGCCACTTACCTCTAACTGATGGACTTGGGACTTGCAGAGTTCTTGAATTTATGAAATTACCCTACAGGCTGGAGTGATGTGGCGGAAAGAAGAGGGCATACTTGGTCAATGGCCTTGATTATTTGGTGAGGTGTGAGATGAAATCCTTAACTGAGAGAGCTGGAGAAATGCTGTGGAATGCTTGAAGAGAAATAAGGTTTGGAACAGGTGCTATAGAGAGTGGAACACAGAACTGATTAGTGAGAAGGATGGTTTTGCTGTATTGAGGTCAAATTGAGAAAAAAATTGTAATGGAAACAATAAGCATGGTTTTCTGACTTTTTTCTTTTCCTTTTCTTTCTTTTTTTACAGTAACAGCAATATTGTTTTGTCCTGCTATTCCAGATTCACTTTCTTTTCAAAAAATTTTAGTAGTATTTTATTTTTTCCAATAATATGTAAAGATAATTTTCAACATTCATTTTTTTCAATTAATCAATAAACATTTATTAAATGCCTACTATGTGCCAGGAACTGTGCTAAATAATAGTTTTCTCTCTGGAAGTGGATAGCACATTTCATCATGAGTCCTTTGGAATTATGGTTGGCCACTGTGTTGATCAGAATTGCTTGGTTTTCCAAATGTGATTATCTTTTCAGTATTGTTCTTATTGTATAAAATTTTCTCTTTGTTCTGCTCACTTCATTTTGCATCAGTACATGCAAGTCTTCTCAGGTTTTTTCTGAAAGCATCCCCTTTATCATTTCTTACAGCATAACAGTGTTCCATCACATTAACATACTGTAACTTTTTCAGGCATTCCCCAATTGAAGGGCATCCATTCAGTTTCCAATTCTTTGCCATCACAAAGAGCTACCATAAATATTTTTGTACATGTGGGTCCTTTTCCTCTTTCTTTGATCTTTTTTTGGGGTAAAGCAGTATCATAGTAGTAACACTAGGTCAAACAGTATGCACAGTTTAATAACTCTTTTTTTTAAATTAAACAAATGCTTTGTTAACTTCTGGTTTACATCATTCATCTCCACCAGATTATGAGTTACATTTTTCCCCCATTTTTTCCCTACCCACCACCCCAGAATAGCAGTCCCACTAGATATCCCCTCATCCAATCTTCTCTCTCCCATATCTTCTCCCTTACCCCCATCGACTTTGCCATTAGGGCAAGGTGAATCTCTGAGCCCCAATGCCTGGACATCTTATGAAACATTTAATTTTAAGACCTTGAATTTCAGATCCATTCCCTTCCTCCCTTGTCACCACTCCCTCTGAGAAGATAAGTAATTCAGTATGTGTTTTACATGTATAGCTATGCAAAACATTACCATAGTAGATATATTGTAAAAGACTGCTTATATTTCCCTCGCACCCGTCTCACCTCCCACCTGGTCCATTCCCTAATTTGATCCTGTCCCTCTTTGATAGTGGGTACTTCCAACATTCCCTCCCCCCAGAATGCCCTCCCCTCCATCATCCCCCCTCTCATCTCCCTTTCCCCTACTCAGGAGAGTGAGTGAGGGTAAGATATTCCATTTAGCATGTATGTGATTCTCTCCTTGAGCCAACTTCAATGAGAATGTGCTTTTGCCTTTTTGCCTTCCTGTTCTTCCCCTCCTCTGCAATTACTTCCCCTTGCCTCTTCTACATGAGATAGTTTACCCTACCCTGTCTCTCCATCTCCTCTTGCCACTTTCCTCTCTCACCTCTTGACTTCACCCCTTAAGAATCATCCCTTCCTTGGGGCGGCTAGGTGGCGAAGCGAGCAGAGCACCAGCCCTGGAGCCAGAAGGACCCGAGCTCGGATCCGACCCCAGACACCCAACACACAAACAAAAACCCAGCCATGTGAACCCCGGGCAAGTCACCCAACCCCAATTGCCCTCCAAAAAAAAAATAATCATCCCTTCCCATCAAATTCAACCTGTGCCCTCTATCCCTGTATACCTGTGAACATATGCCATGTACCCTTCTTCAATTATTTTCATAATGAGAAAGGTTTCATCAAACACAGTCATTGTTTTTCCATGTAGGAATGTAAATAGTCCAACTTTGATCAGTTCCTTTTGATTTCTTTTCCTTGATTACCTTCTCAAGCATCTCTTGCTTCTTGTGTCTGAATGTCAAATTTTCTATTCAACTCTGGTTTTTTCATCAAGAATGCTTGAAAGTCCTCTATTCCACTGAATGACCATATTTTCCCCTGAAACAAGATACTCAGTTTTGCTGGGTAGGTGACCCTTGGGTTCATTCCCAGTTCTTTTGCCCTCTGGAATATCATATTCCATGCCCTTCGATCCCTCAGTGTAGAAGCTGCCAGGTCCTGGGCTATTCTGATTGTGTTTCCACAATATTGAAATTGTTTCTTCCTGGCTGCTTGTAGTATTTTCTCCTTGATTTGGGAGTTCTGGAGCCTGGCTATAATATTCCTAGGAGTTTTCTTTTTGGGATCTTTTTCAGGAGGTGATCTGTGGATTCTTTCAACCTCTATTTCCCCCACTGGGTCTAAAACATCAGGGCAATTTTCCTTGAGAATTTCTTTAAGGATGATTTCTAGGTTCTTTCTTTGACCATGGCTTTCAGGTAGTCCAATAATTTTTAAATTATCTCTCCTGGATCTATTTTCCAGGTCAGTGGTTTTTCCCATGAGATATTTCACATTGCCTCCTATTCTTTCATTTGTTTGGATCTGTTTAATAGCATCTTGATTTCTCATAAAGTCATTAGCTTCCATTTGCTCCAGTCTAACTCTGAAGGAATGAATCTCCTCAGTGAGCTTTTGAGATTCTTTTTCCATCTGGCAAATTCGCCTTTTTAAGGCATTCTTCTCCTCATTGCCTTTCTGAGCCTCTTTTGCCATTTGAGTTAGTCTATTTTTTAAGGTGTTATTTTCCTCAGTCAGGCTGTTGACTGTCATTTCATACTTTTCTTGCATCTTTTTCATTTCTCTTCCCAAATTTTCCCCCACTTCTCTTATCTGCTTCTTAGGGTCCTCTATGGCCTATAACCAGCTTGTGTTTTCATTTGGGGCTTTTGGTGCAGGAGTTCTGACCTCACAGTCCTCCTCTATGCTTTGAGCCTCTTTGCCCCTAAAATAGGAGTCCAATGTTGAACCTTTCTGTTTATTTTGTTTCATTTGCCTAGGCATATTGCCACTTAATTACTTGATTTTTGGGCTCGTTGCCACAGTAGGACTCTGCCACCAGACAGGGGAGCTTCCGCCCAAACGTGGGGTCTTCACAACTTCCGCCAGTTGGGTGGCCTCTGTAAAGCCTCCACCCACTCTGGCAAGTTGGATACCCACCCCAAACTTCCCGCCCAGACCACAATCCAGATCCAGGCAGTTTAAAGCAAAAGCGATTAACCCCCAGACTGATTGCTGGATCTTCCTACAGTTCACAGACCAGGAGCTAGAGCCACTGCTGATGCTGCAAAATGGCTTCTGTGCAGCTGTTTCTTCAGCAGCTTTTTGCCCCCAGGGGAGGAAGCCACGTGTTCCCCAAATACTGGTCCCAAAGTCCATAGGACACTAACCTCTCACTTTGTCCTAGGCATATCTGTGCTGATAATTCTGGAATCGCCACAATTGCTGGTGTTCTGGGGACCCTCCAGCCAGCTGAAGGCCCGGCCGCCCTGGGGCTAAAACCTGGGGCCTGGGCTCGGCTCTGTGCACTGCGCTGTCGGTTCCCAGTGCGCTGTGCTGCCTCCTCTCAGAGCTCTGCGCTGGCCGCTCCCTGCAGGGCTGCTGGGCTGTCCTCAGCAGGAGGTTAGCTTCTCTGTGCCGTTCTGTGGGTGCTGTGGCTCCAGAAGTTGTTCGGAGTCCCCTTTCACATTGTTTGAAATTTGTGTGTGGCAGAGCACATTGGAAATGCTGTTTCTACTCCGCCATCTTGGCTGTGCCGCCCCCCTTAATAACTCTTTAAGCGTAGTTCCACAGTGCTTTCCAGAATGGTTGGACAAGTTCCACCAATAGTGCATTAGTGTACCTGTTTTCCCATAGCCCCTCTAATTGATAGGTATGAAGTGATACCTCAGAGTTGCTTTAATTTGCATACAATTAAAGTCCAGAGGCAATGATACTCCATAATTCTTCCTTTGTGCCAAGAGGGCACCTACCTTTCTTAGACTTATACAATGCTAAACTTGGAAGGAAGGTCAAAGAGCACAAATCGTTGAATTCTTTCATTTTACAACTGAGGAAATTGATGCCCAGAGAGAGATACACAAAGTTGCCCAGATAGTTTGTGGCAGAGCCTAGACTAGAAGTCCTTCTGACCCCTTGGCTCTTCTCAGAACATCATACTGCCAGGTGTGACCTAGGTTCTAAGGATACTCCTCAAGGGCTGCCTAAAAGACATCTTGACCTGTGCTAGTGGCACCTTCATGTCTGAAACTAAGCTTATTTCTTTTTCTTTTGAAGCCTACTCTTCCTTCTGACTTGAGTATGTTTATCTGTAACAACACCATTAGCCCAGTCTCTCACAACTTGGTGTATCCTTTAATTCTTCTCTTTCCCTCACTTCTCTTTAAAAAATTTATTTATTTTTAGTTTTCAACATTTACTTCCATAAGTTTTAAATTTTCCCTCCTCCTTCCCTCTCCAAGACGGAATGCAATCTGATATAGGCTCTACATATACATTCCTATTAAACGTATTTTCACATTAGTTATATTGTATAGAAGAATTATAACAAATAGGAGAAACCATGAGAAAGAAAAGACAAAACAAAACAAAACAAGAAAATATTCTGCTTTGCTCTGCATTCAGACTCCATAGTTCTTTCTGTGGATGTTGATGGCATTTTCAATCGTGATTCCTTTGGAATTGTTTTAGGTCCTTGCATTGCTGAGAAAGGCTGAGTTTATAAAAATCAGTCATTGAAGATTGTGACTGTTACCATGTACAATGTTCTTCTGGTTCTGCTCACTTCACTTAGCATCAGTTCATATAAGTCTTTCCAGGCTTTTTAAAAAAAATTCAACATTCATTTTTTTTAAGCAATTGGGGTTAAGTAACTTACTCAAGGTTACACGGCTAGTTATTTATGGGTGGGTGCTCATTTTCTGAGGCCGGAACCCTTCCCGGGTCCTCCCAACTCCAGCCGTGCTCTTACTCACTGTGCTACCTCGCCACCCCCTCAACATTCATTTTTAAAAGATTTTGCATTCCAAATTTGTCTCCCTGCCTCCCTTCTCTGCCCCCCAAGACAGCAAGCAATCTGATATAGATTATGCGTGTGCAATAATGTACAATATATTTCCACATTAGTCATGTTGTGAAAGAAGAAAACAAAAGGAAAAAAAACCCCAAAGAAGTGAAAACAGTATCCTTTTATCAACATTCAGAATCTATACTTCTTTCTCTGGATGTGGATAGCATTTTCCATCATGAGTCTTGGAATTGTCTTAGATTATTTCATTGCTGAGACGAGCTAATAGCTCTTTTCATAGCTGGTCATCACACAATGTTGCTGTTACTGTGTACAATAATGTTCTCCTGGTTCTACTCACTTCACTCAGTATCAGTTCACATAAATCTTTCCAGGTTTTTCTGAAATCTGACTGCTCATCATTTCTTACAGGACAACAGCATTCCATTTCCCTCTCCAGCTCATTTTTCAGATAAGAAAACTGAGGCAAAAAGAGTCAAGTGACTTGCACAGGGTGTCACAGCCAGTAAGTGTCTGAGGTCAGATTTGAACTGAAGAAGAGGAATCTTCTTGACTCCAGACCCAGCACTCTCCACTGTGCTGCCTAGTTGCTCCCAAACAAAAGAAACAATCCTATTTAATAACCTTCTGATAATAAATATCAGATAAGGCATAATCAATCAGCAAACATTTATTAAGTACCTACCATGGGCCAGGCACTGTGCTAAGTATTGGGGATACAAAAAGAGGCAAAAAATAATCACTGCCCTCAAGGGGCATACAATCTAATAGGGAGACAGCATGCAAACAATTATATACAAAGCAGGCTATATACAGGATAAATAGGAAATATTTAACAGAGGGAAGGCTTTTTGAATTAAAAAGGGCTGGGAAAGACTTCTAGGAAAATATGGAGCTTTAGTTAGGATTTAAAGGAAGCTGGGGAGATCAGTAGGCAGAGCATAGCAGGGACAGCATTTCAGGCATGGGGGACAGCCAGAGAAAATGCTCACTAATAATATTCCCCATTATGATGGAGGAGATCCAGGGCAGAAGTGTGGCCCGAGGGAGCATTCTCTGTGAATGGTGAGATACTCCCTTTTGCAGATCTATCTATCTATCTATCAGATCTATCTATCTTAATTGCATCAAGCCCCAAGACTTTGCAGAACCCTCCGGAAGAGATCTGTAATCACTCACTTATAGGGGTCCATTCAGAGAAATGAAAAATGTCTGTTGCCCAGATTCCAACACGCATCTGGATGGACCCCCTGTAGAATAGTATATATAATGCTGGACAATAAGCTGAGCCCAGAGTTAAAAAGGAGAGAAGGCTGAATTGTTTTAAAGAAACTGCAAAATATTTTTTTAAACTGATCCTGGGGTTCCATTAATAAATAACCAAGGTCCATATTTCAAAACGAACATTCAACCAAGGTTCTGCATGCATGAAAGAAAGACCTGGAAGTGGTACAGTTTCCTTAGAATTAAAGTTATTTCGTTTCTTTTAGCAAAGAGTGGATTTAGTACAGCTACCAGCAAAACGGCTTAGAGATAGATAGCAGTAAAATGCTATCCAAATGCTTGTGAGAGGCATCCCTTTCTCAGGCTGTAGATGGCGCTAGAGGGCAACGAGCCTCAGCAGCCGGTCAATGATTTCCTCCAATCAGTTTGCTGCAGCGCGGCGCTCTCCTCCAATCACACAGCACCTCATCAGCTTTTTCTTATCCCAGGGGCTTACTTCTCAAGTCGAGTAGATCGGTGTTCCTTTCAGGAGCCAAGGGTACCTTACAGACACACGCGCACAACACATATCAACGTATGCATGTGTGCATATACAAGGAACATTCATACACACACCCATGCATGCGCTGGGAAATGTTTTAACAACTGGCACTCCGAAAAAGTGTGTCCAGGGTTCATCTTTAAGTTGAAGTTGCATTATTGATATTCCCCCCATCTCTTTCCAAAGCCTAAAGTCTGAATTCTGAGGTGTAAATGTTCACAATGGAAATTGTTTACACTGGAAATTTAACAATAGGCTCTTCGGAGCTGGTAGGAGCTGTTTGTAAGACACCTTTGTCTTATATTCAGCCTTTAAAAATGCACTAAGACTTTTGGAACATCGTGTAATTTTTTTTATATACATATATTACACATGTATACACATATATGTGATTTTTCACTTCTCTTGTTAATGACTTGGAGCAATCTTACAGGTGGCTGTTGATTTTTAAAAAAGGAAGATTCTATTTGACTTTTTCTAAGCACTTCATCCCTTTAGGATGGAACTGGGTATATGAACAGTTAATAAGATTGGATTCCTTTAAAATGGAAATAAAATAGGATCAGATTCTTCTACAAAATTCATTTGGGTAACAAATATATATGATATAAATGTATATGTGTATACGTGTGTGCATAATACAATATACAATATTTGTACATGTATCTATACCTATCTGAGATCTGCTGTCACTTGTCACATAATACCCAAAGGGTGCAGAACTGGATCCAAAGGGAACAAACTGGGGCTGATTTAGTGTGGAGGGAACCTAACGTGCAGTGGAGTGCAATGATTTGTGCCATAACTTGTGAGGACACACAATCCCCTTGTATTCCCTATTCAATTTTGCAAGAAGTAAAGCAATTGGTGAATCACCATACAATGAAATAACAGCAATGAAAATTTAGAGGAAGCAACTGAAAGTTGTTGTGAAATGCTGTGAGGTGAATTTCACTTATTTCAACACAGGTAATGGCAAAGAAAGTTTAGTTTGTTGAATTGCTATATAGTATGGTTTGTAATAAATCACTAATAAGTGATTTAGAGATGAGAGCAAAGCACTGGTCAGATTATTAGTGGGACAAACAAGGCAAGGTAATCTGATGGAAGCCAAGGAAGGACTTGTCTAAAATATATCATATCATATGCAGTAGTTTACATTACTGTTGATATCCTGGGCATTTCCATCCATAAACAAAAACCTGATCTAGGGGTGGCTAGGTGGCGCAGTGAGTAGAGCGTTGGCCCTGGAGTCAGAAGGACCTGAGTTCGGATCCAACCTCAGACACTTAACGCACAGACAAAACAAAAAACCTAGCCATGTGACCTTGGGCAAGTTACTTAACCCCAATTGCCCTCCAAAAAAAAAAAAACACAAAAAAACCAAAACCTGATCTACTTGTCAGTCTGCATGGTGATAATAAGCATAGGTGCTGGGAGCTGGGAACAATTTCAGTAGAGAGACTTCTCTGAAAACTGGTGTGCTGGAAGAGTATTGACACAGCTGGAACCAATATATTTGTAAATATGACATAACTCAAGCCACTTTTTTTTGAAGAGAAAGATTATAGAATAAAATCAGTGTCCTGGGCTTTTCTTAAAAAGTTAACACATAGCTTATAAAAAGAATATTGTCCTAATAGCTATGTGATACTCCCAAGTGTTGGCAACATTGAAAAAGTATAATAATTGTTAGAGAAACTTATTAGTGAGATTGATGTAGAATCATCATCATCATTAAAGAAATTTAACACGTGTCCTTTTGTGTATGGCCTAGCATCAGGTAACTTAGACACTTAGCATTTATATTATACAAACATTTCTGTTACCCAAATGAATTTTGTAGGAAAAGATGATGCTATTTCATTTCCATTTTTTAAGGAGCTTAAATCTTATTAACTGTTTATACACCTAGTTCCCTCCTAAAGAGATGAAGTGCTTAGAGAAAGTCAAATAGAATCTTCCTTTTAAAAAAGTCAATAGGGGCAGCTAGGTGGTGCAGTGAATAGAATGCTGGACCTGAAGTCAGGAGGACCTGAGCTCAAATTTGACCTCAGACACTTGACATGTCCTAGCTGTGTGACCTTGGGCAAGTCACTTGACCCCAATTGCCTTGCCTTCCCCCCCTCCAAAAAATAAAAACAAAAAACAAACAACCATACGAGAAATTTCGCCAAGTCATTAATAATAATGCGAAAAACCAAAACAGCTCACATTCATCAAATCGACAAAGACGTCAAAAGATGAAAATAGTCAATGTTGGAGGGGCTGCAGGAAGATAAATGAACTGATATATGGTTGGAGTTATAAACTGGTTTAGCCATTCTGGAGAGTGGTTTGGAATGATGCGAGAAAAGTCACTAAGATACTTGTATTCTTTGATTCAGACATCTCACTGCTAGCTGTGAATCCCCAAATAGGACAAAATCAGAAAGAAAGACCTTACCTATACCAAAATATTAAGAGCAGCACTTTTCATGGTAACAAAACCCTGTATCCTTCGACTGGAAAATGGCTGAACAAATTATGGAATATTGATGTGCCAATAAGACAGGGCATATATATATATATATAGTGTTCTCTCATTCACTCTCTCACTCTTTGCTCTTCAAAGTTGGGGTAACCTGAGGGTTTGGTGGTTGTCTCATCTCTGCTGCCATTGGCTCAGTCCCTCATCTGTTGTGTTCTCTTTACTCTTAGGGGATGATTAGTACCCACTTCTATTTAGCCATGTAACATTAATTAGTTTTTGTTTTCACAAAAGGATATTTGAAGATATAACAAGAGCAAAAGTATAAACAATCTCCAACCCCTCATCCCCCTTCCCAGTACCTCAGGGGGACACTCACCCCTACACCAGCTTAGTGTCTCACTTATCTCAGTTCCTACATAGTGCTAGTCCCAGAAAATTTACTTCCAGAGGTGGCTTTGCCGCTTTTTGAATACTTCTGCAGTCAGTCGGAGAGCATCTTCCTCATCATGTGGTTATTGAACCAGAATCAGTTCCTAAATATCTGTGCATGCTCTAAAGTATCTCCAAGGCACCACATGGGGAGATACCATCAGATGCCAGAGACTGGAAGATGCACAGAGTGCCTCCAATGACAATGAACTCTGACCAATGCATTTGACCAATCACAACTCCAGAGGACTAATGATGAAGCATGCTATGCACCTCCCAGCAGAGAGGTGATGAACTCAGGATATAGAATGAGCCATACAGTTTTAGACAATGATGATGTGAGAATTTGTTTTGTTTGCATAGATATTACAAGATTTTTGGTTTGGGGTTTTTTTCTGATGTGGGGAGATGGGAGAAGGAGAAAATGAGTAATTAACAAAAAGTAAAATAAAATCATTTAAAAATAGTACATTCTATAATATTTCCAGGAGTCAAAGTCCAACTAATTGGTTTATAGTTTACAGACTCTATTCCTTTTTATTTTTTGAACATTTGGACAGAATGATGATGACATGCTTCATACCTCTAAGCAGTAGAGTGGTGAACTAGGGGTGAGGAATGAGGCATACAATTTCAATATGTTGACTGTTTTGCTCAACTGTACTTATTGGCTTTTAAAAAAGAGGATTATGAGGGGAGATAGAGTCAATAGAAGGGGACAGTGATGTTTAAAAAAGAGCATCATAAAAAGTCTTACAAATACATTACAAATACAAATACATTCATATTCTTTCTGCTAACACTACTGGGGAAAGTGACTAAAAAGAGTAGAAAGGGGGAGCAAAGTTTAATGTATTTTAAGCTTGCTGACTGATTTTCATTGTTCTTTCTTCTCACCCATAGTAGGCACTCAAATGTTGTTTTGATGGTTGTACTGATTAACTACAATTTGGTTTCCTGGAGGCTCCATTTCTTCCAGACTGAACAGATGCACACATATTTTCATGGCATTATTAAATGGCATAATAAAACATGATCTTCCTTTCTCTGAACTTTATACGCTGTCAGCAGAAATCTTTAAAGCAGATGGGAAAGTATAAAACAGCCTTTCTAATGGAGTCATCAGATTGACTCTAAAAAGACCAGCCTGGCTGAGCTAGGTAGATGCCTGGCCACTATTGTTTAAAGGAGGGTTGGTAATGTGCATTGTTATAGCAAAGCAGATCACAATGAAAGCCAAGGATCACTGAAAGATAGTGAGGAAAGATGTGACTTTCTGGATGTCTCAACCCTTAAATTGAATGGATGCTTTTTTCCTTAACCCTCACTGTGAAACACATTCTACAGGGAAGGTTCTTCCTTCAACTAGAATTACAAAATCCCATATTGGGAAAGCACCTCAGTGGTTAGCTAGTTCAACCAAAACTTAAAAAAAATCTTCCCATCTCCTTGAGAGGTGGCACTGTGAGTGGATGGAGCACTGCATTGGAGTTAGGATTTCAAATCTGGTCTCAGATACTTCTTGTCTGTATGACTCTGGGAAAATCACTCAAAATTCTTTGTGCCTCAGTTTCCTCATCAGTAAAAAGGGAAAATTGGATTTGATGGTCTTTAAAGCTTTAAAGCTCTTTGCAGCTTTATCTCTATGATCCTAAGTAGACATCTAACCATTGCTTAAAGACCACCAGTGAAGGGGAACCCATGTGTCTGGAGGCAGTCCCTTCCACTTTTGGACAGCTCCAATTGTTAGGAAGGTTTTCCTCACAACAAGCCTGATTTTCTCTTTGTAACTTTTCCCTGTTACTTTCAGTTTTGCTTTCTGGGGCAAAGTAGAATAAATCTAATCTCTCTTCTGTGCACCAACCCAGATATTTAATGGCAGCTATCTGACTCCCTATCCCAACCCTTTTCTATTTCAGGCTAAACAGTTCTCTTAACTCATGAGTTATTAATCTTCATTGTGTTATGAAACCCTTTGACAGTCTGGTAAAGCCTATGGATACCCTTCTCAGAATAATGTTCTTAAATGCATAAAATAAAATGCATAGGATTTCAAAGGAAACCAATTATAATGAAATATAGTCATCAAAACATTAAAACAGCAAGCTTATGGACCCCAGGTTGGGCTTAACCAGTAATCAATTGGCATGAACATGAAGCCCTTCACCATCCTGGTTGCTATTGTCTGGATGCTTTCTAGTTTACTAATATCCTCATTTGGAAGGCAGCATTTCAGAAAGAAATACTTTGGCTTTGGGGAAATCATTAAGATACAGGATTACATTTCCCTTTCTAGCTGCTTCTATATAATAGTAGATGGTTTTTGTGGCCATTCTATTCCAGCATCTATTGGTGGTGTAAGATATCCCTGGCTTCTCAAAGACTTTTGTCAGAGGAGCTTGAGGTTTGAAAGAGACTACAAAATTAAAATGGCTCTGAGAGCATAGGCCATGGAACAGATCCTATATCTGTCATCCTTAGAGATAGCATGGTGCAATGTTTAGAGAGCTGGGCTGGAGCCAGAAAGACCGGGATTCAAGTCCTACTTCTGACACATATTGGCAAGACATTTAACCTCTCAGAGTCCCAAGAGTCATTTTCTAAGATTACAAGGTGTAGAGACGGTGTTCAAATGTATTGGCAGAGCGAGTTATCTCTTCCATACCAATGAAACCTCATGCCTAGCACCTCTCTAATCCAAATCCAGCTTTATTTTGTGAGAAGCTTAGGATGTTGGTCCCTAGGGATGGTTTTTGTGGGTTTTTTTGGCTGAACAAGTCAGAAAAGATGAGGAAAGGCTATTATCTGACTGGAGGGAACTCACAATGCTGAAATCATGCATTGATGACAGCATCCTTACAGGAATGAGTGGTGTTGTTCCTTCATGAGATCACCTGATGTAACACTGCTCTGTTTCTATATGCTAAAATCTGTCTTAGCATCATGGTTTAGAGGAGAGGGCACTGGAATTGGATTCAAATCCAGCAAGACCTGACTTCAAATCCCAACTCATATATTTACCATTTGTATGATCCTTGGCAAGTCACTTAACCTCTCTGGGTCTCAGTTTCCTTATTTGTGAAATGATGGGCTTGGTTTTGATGACCTCTAAGATCCCCTATATTTCTAAATCTTTGAATGGGAAGGATACTCCATATCTTGTTTGTGAACAAAATCTCTCTTCTATGACACTGGGCATGTGGATAGTCTTACCTCAAAGTGGAGAGATTTTCCATATGTCAGGAAGATACTTAAAGAATTCATTCATCTGGGAACATATCTGACTCCTTAATCATACAGATGGTGACAATTCCATGACTTAGTAGAGTATCTTCATGAATTTCCACAGCCAGAAAATCCATCACCTTGTGGCCAATCTGATGATGTCTTCCTAACTTAGCAAGGCTGTCAATCAGACCAAAGGCACACAATCCATATATAAAATTTATTGCTGGCCCCATACTTGATAGGACCAGCCAGAGCTTGTGTTCCCATAGCAGGGTCGTCAACAGCCTAGGCTTTCCTCCATGACATGATGGGGGCATGTAATGGAAATGCAAATTTAAAGATCTTCCCTGCCCCTAGGCCCTTTGATAGGCTTAAGAGACTCTGAGAACCTTCCTTTATTAGAAAATATACTCTGTCCCCAATAGGCTGAATGTGGTCACATGGAGCCTGTGGCAGGAGGCTTGGTTTTTAGGAATGCTCACACCTTGATGCTGTGTGATTGGGCAGTGGGTCAAGAGGGTGGTTATAGTATAGTATATAGTATAGTGATTTGACCAGATGAGACTCTGGGCAGCCGTTGAAAGCCCCCTGGCTTTGAAAACCCAGATGTTGATGCTTCCCTCTCTGGTAACTGTGATTTGGTATGGATGTAATGGTTAGAATGTTAGTCAACATCTAGAGATGAGGGCCCTGAGAACCAGAGAGCACATGGGTTTGGGTTTATTCACAATATAGTGAAATGCTTAGAAGAGTCTGATTACATTGGGCTATTGTTGAAAGATTAGTAGGATCTTGACTATGTTCTAGCTCTACTACTATCTGTATGACCTAGAACAAGTCACATAACTACTATGGGCCTTGGTTTCTTTACTTGATAATAAGAATAGACTGAATGTTCTCTAAAGAATCTTCACCTTCTAAAATCCTGTGACTTGTTCTGTAATTGTCTAGAGCAGTAACTAGGGTGAGACAGCTGGGGTTATAACTTAAGCACTAAGATCTGGAGGCAGGGTGCACTGCCTCCTCAGAAGGACCTAATTCCTCCCTGATTCAATCTAGAGAGTACTGTCTACCCATAGTATTGGTGGGGGAAATGTTCCCCTAAAGAGAGGATTTACTGAGGGTGGAGTTTGAGGAAGGAGGGAAAATGACCTGCTTACCCTCTCTTGCCACTCTATGCTCCCTCCCCTCCTTCCTTCTATTGGGAGGAAAGTTGGCTTTGAAAGAGGGCAAAAGTGCTGTGTCACTGACTGAGGAGTTCTTGGGAGCAGGGAGAGGGGACATTCCTGGACAATGCTTCCTTCTTCACCCATTCATCTCATCATTTACCAGAGGCATTGGGATTTCTAGTTAAAGCTCTAATCCTATCCCTTAGATATGGTATTGCCCTCCTCTGACACTCTGTGACCCTAATTCATCTAAGCTTCAGTTTCTTCATATATAAAATGGAGATAGTACTATAT
Source organism: Gymnobelideus leadbeateri (assembly GCA_011680675.1). Taxonomy (NCBI): domain Eukaryota; kingdom Metazoa; phylum Chordata; class Mammalia; order Diprotodontia; family Petauridae; genus Gymnobelideus; species Gymnobelideus leadbeateri. The sequence continues at coordinate 298,054 of WOXC01011787.1, read as the reverse complement.
GCACCACCCAACTCACAGAGCTGATATGAGAAAAGTAAATTAAAAGTTCTAAATAAATATTACAAATTCAAATAGATCTGCAATTGTATCAGTTTAGAAGTTCTGTTCAATGATGTTGACTATAGTCTGCTATGATGATGACTGCTCCTCTGGTCGTCCTTATCCATGTCCTTCCACAATTTCACCAAAAAGCCACCCCCCCCAACAATGTACTTCTTGCTTTTTCCTTACATTGCAAGGGCTCCAGTCAATATTCTGGCTGTTGACTTGTCATCCCTTGATCCCTTGTCAGATGATCTAAAACTCCCTCTAGAGTTTTTGGTCATTGGACAAGGATCTTACATTTAAACAAAAAAGACAAATTCAGATTAATTGATGGTCTAAAAGCAGTGTGGTCCTTAGTATCCTTTGACTCTCCTATCACTCTGTCTCCATCACTGAAGAAGTAGAAGAAGTCCTCATTGGACTGAAGGCCAGTTGTCACTTTATCTTTTTGTTTCACAGTTTTCCATGGCCAACAATAACAACAACATTACCAAGGAGTCAGACTAATGACTCACTCATACCATTTAATCCAGTGACTCTGGTCTCCTTGCCATGCCCTCAACAAGACACTTAATCTTCTAATTTGGGGCACTTCTTCCTCATATCCACTTCCTGGTTTCCCTGACTTCCTGCAAGTCCCAGTTAAAAACCAAACCTTATACAAGAAGCTTTTTTTATTTCTCTTAATGTTAGTGTCTTCTTCTTTCTGTCTCTCTTTCACAATCCCTCATGTTTGTACAAAGTTGTTTGTATATTGTCACCCCCTTTAGACTATAAACTCCTTCAGAGCAAGGACTGTCTTTTGAAAGTCAATCTGTAGTTTTGCTGCATGAGGGCAAGTAGCTGGATCTCTATTCTAAATAACTCTACAGAGAGGAGAAATAATATAACTCAAAATCCTATAGCACTTTAAGGTTTACAAAACGCTTTCCTTACACAACCTTGTGAGGCCTCCATTTTGCAGAGAAAAAACTGAGATGCAGAGTTAAATGATCTTTCTGTGTTCACTTGATGAGTAATCATCAAGTCTGGAATCTAGTTCTCCCTTACTACAGGCCCAGAAGTCTTTCTACCATACTGTGGCTGACATCATGCCAAGTTTAGGTAGAAAACCTGAGAACTCTTTTTTTTTTTTTTTTGCTTTTTGGAGGGCAATTGGGGTTAAGTAACTTGCCCAAGGTCACACAGCTAGGTTTTTGTTTTTGTGTGTGTTAAGTGTCTGAGGCTGGATCCGAACTCAGGTCCTTCTGACTCCAGGGCCAGTGCTCTACTCACTGCGCCACCTAGCCACCCCTGAAAACCTGACAACTCTTGAAGATTTGGGGGTTATTTTTGATAATTACAGCCCTCTGAGCATTACCTGATTTGTCTGTAATCTTTATTTGGCCTGAGTAAATCTTGTTATTATCAGATACATGGGTAATATTGGATTAAGGACTTGCTTTAAATAATGTTTATTTGAGAAGAATTGGGGAAATGGTTAACATTTGCGAACATTTTAATGATTATTAAGTTCCTATGTGAAAGAAAGAAATAAACATCTGCTTTCAGGAAAGATTTACATTTCAAAGTCTGTGGTCAAACTCAGGAGTGTCCATGCCAAGAAGTGTAGATAAAAGTTTTGAGAGAAGAAGGAGAGAAGTATCTTCCCCAAAGATTTTTTTTAAAGGGAGTGCCAGATTCAGAAGAGAAAATGACTCACTGTACAATCTCGGGTAAGTAATTTATTTTCTCTATATTTCAGTTTCTCCATTACTAAAATTTGTTCTTTCCCTCACAGTCAACAAGCATTTGTTAAATCCTTACTACAATCCTTACTACAAAGAAAGGTAAACAATGAAAAACAAAGTAGTTCATTCCCTCACCAAACTCACTTTCTAATATAGGATCTGCACAGTGTAAATGAGAGGTAATTTCTTTTTTCTCCTCACTCAATAGTATTTTATTTTTTTCCAATTACACATAAACATAGTTTTCAACATTCACTTTAATAAGATTTTGAGTTCCAAATTTTTTTCTCTCTCCCTCTCTTCCCTCCTGCCTAAGACAGCATAAAGTCTGATATAGGCTATCCATGTACAATCCTACATATTTCCACATTAGTCATGTTGTGAAGGAAGAATCAGAACAAAAGGGGAAAACCATGAGAAAGGGAAAAAAGAGAAAAAATAGTATGCTTCAATCTGCATTCAGACTCCATAGTTCTTTCTCTGGATGTGGATAGCATTTTCCATCATGAGTCTTTTTGAATTGTCTTAGATCATTGTATTGCTGAGAAGAGCTATCAAAGTTGGTCATCATTCAATGTTGCTGTTACTGTGTACAATGGCATTGGTATACTGTGCAGATTTCACAGGCATACCACAATGAAGTCAGCTCAATGGCTCTTTAGACTTTTAGTTGGGTAGACAGCCTCATAGCTATTTTCTCCCACACTTTCTTTCAGATCCTCCCCAAACACTGGGCTAGCTCTGACAATGCACGCAACAACCTGATCATTTATGTGTACATCCCTGGAAAGTATAATGGCAAGGTAAGTGAACTTATCCACAGCATTGAAAATTTCTCCATTTGTTGTAACTGATAGTTCCAGATATGGATAGTATGGTGCTGGCTCATGGAGAACCTGTGTTTTCTTGGTGTTAATTGCTAGGCCAAAATTGGTACAAGCAGCAGAGAATTGATCCACGCTTGGCTGCATCTCAGCCTCCAAGGTTGCATTGATTGCACAATCATCTGTGAACAAAAAGTCATGTAGCAAATCTCCCTCTACGTTAGTCTTGGCTTGTAGCCTGTTCAAGTTCAATAATTTACTCATCAGTGTGGTAGCTGACTTTGATCCCATTTTCATCTTTGTTGAAGATGTCTTACAATATTGCAGAAAACATGCTTAAAAATATGGGAATACTCAAACACAGGAAGATGTCAGCAAATATTATTGGGTAGAATTTAAATAACATGATGTCCTGATCTCCCAGCAATGACAACAGCATTGCACAGAATCATGTGTGGAAATTGCAAATTTAAAGACTTATTTTGCTGTTAAAATTTGTTATTTTTTAAAATGTCAGTCATAGGATTTCCATAAGATATATTATGCTTATAAACTTGTTAATATTTATTTTATTTATAAGAATGAGGCACTGTTAGCAGCAGTTCGGGCCTTGAACACACTCTTAAAACATGGAAACAGTTACAAGTAAGACTGACTGATAAGCCCTTACTCCTTTTCTCCTACATGTTCATGTCCTGGTTCCTGGAAATGTCAATGTTAACACTTGACTCCACATGTTAGCATTTCTTGCTTTTGCTTTCCACTTGAGACAATTAGATTCCTTCGAACCAGTAACATCTATGTTGACTGTTAAACTTTCATTCTTGCAGGATAATTAGAACTAATTTCTTTACTGATTTTTCTTGAGATTTGGATTAGCTTAATTGATTTTATCTGTCACAAGAGAGGTCAATCTTGGAGGGTTAAAATGAGTCACGTGAAGATAAAAGGCATTAATAATATGCCTTTTCTTAAAATATAAAATTTAATGTACTTTAACATAATATATTATCCCTGGATTCTAAAAGAATTTAATGTGTATGCCCAGCTTGAAAATTTCAAAATGCCATATACCCTGACCTGAAAGAGAGAAATAGAATAGTTAGGTAAGAGCAGGGAACTTGGGGCCAAATTTGTTAAATCTCAGCTAAAGAAGGGCCCTGGGATCCGAAAGGAATAGCTTGGTTTTTCACCAATGCAGAAAAAGTGGTTCACATTCTCTGAGTAGTAACTGGGGTGAAAATGTCTCCTTCCCAGACTTTAAGGTAGTTGGTTGGCTGTGATCAGTCTGGTTGGAGCCAGGAGAGTTGAAATGTAATTAAATGCAGATGGGAAGCTGCTGACCTTGGAGCTGAACCAGGTGAACTGGGGGATGGGGAAAAAGGAGATGTATGGATCGTGGAGAGGCAAGGTTATTTTACCAACTCCTGAAAAGCAGCATGGGAGGATTTTAGAGCAACTGTGGGTTCAAAGACGTAGAAAAACCAGAGTGATCCAAATGATCCATTCGAACACCAAAAGGGAGAATAAGAGAGAGTAGGGGAAAGAGTCAGAGTTGGGCAAACTCAGGATGTGTTTGGGAAACTGAGTAAGGCATTGAGTCCCTTAAACCAGGGACACCTATGCAGAGCATTCCTATGGGTGGAGAGCTCAGGGGACACAGGTCAGTCCAAGTTTTCATTTGAGGCTGAGCTTCCATTGAGATCTGGGGTCTGATTGGGACAAGAACTTGCTTTTTCCATGGACATTGGAAGATGAAATAAAGAGAGCTTGGTCTGGGGTTGCAAGTAAGGTTTTACTGTGAGTTTAGTAGAGCTGTGATGCAGTAGAAGCTGTGGAGGGCAGTTGGTTACTTCCTCTTGGCTGGATCCCATCTTTGTTCCCAGCTCCTCCTCCTCTTCCTTCTTGGCAGCTAGGTGACACAGTTGGGGTCTGGGGTCAGGAAGACCTGAGTTTAAATCCAGTCTGACATTTACTAGCTGGTCAAGTCACTGAATAGCTGTCTGCCTCAGTTTCCTTAACTGTAAAATGCAGACTATAATAGCACCTGTTTCACAGGGTTGTTGTGAGGATCAAATGAGAATATTTGTAAAGTGCTTAACACAGTGCCTGGCACATAGTAGGTGCCTGAAAATTCCTTTTCTTTTTGGCTTTTCAAGCCTGAAATTTCTCTTTAGTGAATGTCTCAACCTTGCCCCTTGAAGGGATGGGTTTCTTTTCAAACCTGGCCTGGAAAGGAAAAATGATAGAGGAGGAGAATCCTAGAATTAACTGCCTTACAAAGTTTACTCCAGCTCATTTATGACCCTTTCCCTAGCAGGACTGCCCAAGGTCCATTAGGTTTGGGTATTGGTTAAGAGTCATGTGTTCTCCCTGCTTCTAGGACGCTATAAACTCTAAATAAATAAATAAACAAATAGGTAGATAAATAAATAAATGTGTGTATACAATATATCAATTTATATATGTAATATACATGTATATCAGTAAAATATCTTTTTTTCCCCTCTGAGCTCCCAATTTTATGCCAGGATTTGCCTCTTCAGAGTATTAAAATCTATCCATATCTCTTCATTTTTCACCAACCATACCTTCCCTCTTGGCTACAATTAATATCTCAGGGTCACATATAAATCAGAACTTTGATGAATGACCATGTAATCTTTGAGAATTTTTTTTTCCAAAACAACTGGTGAAACAGAAAACAATATAAGCTCATAAAGAACAAAGATTGGGGAGGGGTGGGGAATAAAAACCATGTTTCCTATCTCCCTTGAAGAAACAGGAGGGACAACATAGAAATAGAGAGTGAGAACAAGTACCATCAGCTTTGTTCTCAGCAGGACATTAATCAGTTCCCTTTCACTCACTGTCTGAAAATTCACTCAGCCTCCTGATTACAGTCTCTGAGTCCTCTTCTCAACTTGGTGCCTTTCTAATGTTTCAGACTGTTCTAGCAGTGACTTAATGTGATGGTGGTACTGCCTTCACACGTTGCAGAAGTTTCTAACTTTTCTAGCTAACTAGTTTTTAAAAAAGTATTTATTAAGTATTTACTAGGCACTACCAGGCACTATACCAAACTTAGGGTTTTAAAGATACAAGCAAACAAGAAAGCCCTGACCTTCTAGAGCTTACACATGATGGAGAGTTGGAAAGGGGAAGGAGTGTTTTCACCAGTAGTTTGGTTGGGAGCCGGTGGAGACTCGGATCACAGCAATATAAATTGAGAGCTAACCTATCAGAAGTCTCCGCTGGAGTGGAGGTGGGATGAAGATCAGGGAGGTGGGATGAAGATCAGAGAGGAGGCAGAACGTTTTGGAGCTGATGATTGGGGAGTTCTGATAACAGAGGTAACAACACTGCTGTTCTTGACAAGGGCATCTTTACCCAAATTTCATCCCCTCTGGCTATTCTAAAACACACTCCCTTCATGGTGAAATTTTTCTAGTAAAATGTAAGTTCCTTCAGGGCAGGGTAGGAACATCAAGTTTGCTTATATTTGCATTCTCAGTGCTTAACAGCGCCCATAGAACAGAGTAAGGTGCAGAGCCGTTTTGTTCAGTCTTGTCCTGTTCTTCATGACCCTGTTTGGAGTTTTCTTGGCAAAGATACTGTAGTGGTTTACCATTTCCTTCTCCTGGTCATTTGACAGAAGAGGAGCTGAGGCAAACAGGGTTAGGTGACTTGCCTAGAGTCACACAGCTAGTAAGGTCTTAGTTTGGATTTGAACTCACAGAGTCTCCCCGATGGAGCTCTGTGCCACTTAGCACGTAATAAGCACCTTAACAATTACTCGTTCATTCATTGATTTGTTGCACCAGAGGACCTCTTAGGTACTTGTAACTAATACCAGTGGAAATCGTCCTACAGGCTCAGCCCGGACCTGGGAGGTGCCAGTCCCTGGCCAGCTCTTGGCTGTCTCCTAGCCTCTGGGCTGGCTCTCCCCCAGTTCCGCGGGTCTCCTCCCAGCGGCCTCTCCTCCGGCCCCGCCTCCCTGGCCCGGTGAACCGAGGCTATAACTGCTTGCAGCCGCCTCGGGCTTCACAGGAGCGCCAGAGCGCACTGCCCTGTGAGTCGCTCACTTGCTTTCTAGTTCTCTAGTGCTGTCGAGTCCAGAGTCCTGCGGGCGCAGGGGACGCTGGCGGCGGCCGCGCTAACGGCTTCGGGAGCAGGATTATCTCAGCCTCACTCTCGGAGAGATCCCGAGCTCGGGCCCATGAAGTCCCCCACAGTCCAGCGCAGCGCCGGGGGCGCGGCGGCGACCACCGCTGGGGCAGGTGAGTGTGGCCCCCAGGGCAGCGAGTCCGGGGGAGCTGACCAGCCCTGCGAGGGCGCGGGCACTGGGGCCGATCTGAGAGTCGGACCGCAGCCCTGACCTGGAATGGAGCCTAATCTCCCTGGCTCCCTTAATCCGCGCTTCATCATCATTTTATCAGCTAGTCCTGGACCATCAGGTGGGGTCAGGTTTGAGAAGGGAGGAGAAAGGTCATATGGAAAAGGGTTTCAACTTCGAGCTCCCTCCTAATTCTCAATAGAAGAAAAAAAATTCCTGTTTATGAATTTCTCAAACAAACGAAAAATCAGAACGGAAAGGAGAAAGAGTGCTTGTTGCTTTCTCGGTCCTCTGCGTCTTCCCTTCTGATTGCTTCTGCCCTCCCTTCCTCTCCCAGCTGGTTCACCTCTTCTGCCTATATGAGCCAGACTGACCCTGAAGTTTGTTTTCTTGGGCTGGAGGGAGGCTTTAAAAAATGAGATTCAAAGACCTGAATCTCTGTTCTTTCTGCCTTTCTATTATTCCCTTCCGTCCTTACTTGTTAAACTGGCAGAGACCGAGATGAGGTCTTGCATCCATCTTCTCCCAGCTGCAATGCTTTGCACGGTATCCTGGAGGCCCCTCACCTTTGGAGTCCTGGGGGCTGGTTGAGGAGGTGTGGGTCTTGGCTGGGCCGGGCTTGCCTCTTCCCCCTCCCAGCTCCCATTCTGTGGTCGTCTCTTCGTCCTCTGTAGTTCCTTCCCTGGACTCAGTGGTGGCTGCAGACCTGTCTGATGTCCTGTGTGAGTTTGATGAAGTCATGGCCGATTTCTCGTCTCCCTTCCACGAGCGGCACTTTGAGTACGAGGAACACCTGAAGAGGATGAAACGCAGGAGCAGTGCCAGTGTTAGTGACAGCAGCAGCGGCTTCAGCGATTCAGAGAGTGAGTAGGTTCCTTCCAGCCCCCTCCTTACTCTTCCTTTTCCTCTCCTCCCTTCCACCCCTCCTGTTCTTCTTCCCCTTTCCTTTCCCATTCCTCTTCCTCTGCTGCTGGCAGTGGTGATATTTCATCTGTGTTTTGGACAGCCCCTGCTATCCGCCCACCTTCCGAGGCCAAGCAGGAACTCTCCACTTCAGAAACTTTCTATGCCTTGCTGCGGGTAATAACTGAACACAAGAAGTGGGGGTGAGGGATAAAAGCTATTTGTTGGCAGGAGGGAAGGGAAGGATGGTGCCTGGCTGGTACAGAGGGAGGTAGAATTGAGTCCAGGACCTCTGATGCCTGACCACTGGATTTCAGCAGAAACAGGAATACCTTTTCCAGGACCTTGTGAAAGCAAGGAGATAAGTTATGTGAGTGTTCTTTGGGGTAAAAGAGTTATGTGAACTCAGGTCTGTAATCTTTAGTATCTAGATGCACAGAAAGGTTAAGCAGTTGTTTTTTCAAATCACACAGTAAACTAGGGGCATATTTGTGAACATATTTTAGACAGAGGTGGTGAACCTGCAGCCTCCACATGTGGCCTTCTAGGTCCTTGGGTGTGGCCCTTTGACTGAGTCCAAGTTTTACAGAACAAATCCTTTTATTAAGAGGATTTGTTCCGTGAAGTTTGTATTCAGCCAAAGGGCTACACTTGAGGACCTAGAGGTCTTGGTGGCCTCCAGGCTGCAGGTTCCCTACCCCTGGTTTAGGACTTTTATCATTGCTTCAAATCAGATACTGAACCTTTTAGGAAGAAAAGGAACAAAGGAGCCTGGTAAAAGACTTTGTTCAAGGTTCTTTGGAAAATGGCCAATAATGAGGGGATGAGAGAGATGAAATCTAGGCTGTAGAAGCACCCATGAAGCTAAGAACTAATTTCTAAAAATGACATCTTGGGGTTTTTCCAAATAACCTCTTGAACTTTTTTTTAAAAGGTCAGAACCCCAGACTTGAGGTTTACATACTATTCTCTGACCCTGGGCAAATCATACTACCTCTGCTTCAGTCTCCTCAGCTGTAAAGTGGGGGTAATAATGGCACTTACTTCTCAGGGTCCTTGGGAGATAGAGCACTGAGCCTGGCACACAGTATAAATGCTTATTCCCTTCCTCCTTGCCTTGTATCTTTGGTCTTCTAAATATAAGAGACTTTTATGGCCCTCCATTCTATGGAAACCTGGACCCATCCCCCAGGGGCTCCCACCTCTCTTTGTGTTTACTGAGTTAAGCCAAACTGGCATAAACTAGGATGGTGAAGAATGGGAAGAAAGCCAGTCATGCCATGAGCAGACAGAAAACTGACTCTCCAGAGGCACATAGCTTGCTGAATTATATTTTTCTTCTCTTCCTCATCTACTTCAACATGCTGAATTTAGAAGCTTGGGTTTGCCTAGTCACTTACCAGCTGATATGACTGTTTTGTACTGCTGGGCTAAGACCCCTAGGGAATCTAGATCAGAGGTTTACAGCTGGAAAGGACCTCAAAGATCATAGTCTATGAGGCCTCATTTTACAGATGAGGAAACTGAGGGAAAAAGGGTAAGGACAGCCCCATGTGAACTGGTTTTCTGTCAGAATTAGATATTTATGGAGATTTTCTGACTAGGAATTCAGAACTTTTAATTCTATTATTATTGCTATTATTAACTATTTAATCATTAACAAAAGTATCTAGATCTTTTAAAGCACTGTAACCTCCTTAGGTTTTAGTACCTTCATGTAATTTAAATGTTCACAATAACATTTATATGCCTTATTGTTTCAAAGTACTTTTGCATATATTTATTTTATTTTCAAAGTAACTCTGTGACATACAGGGCAGATAGTATTCCCCCTATTTTGCAGATAAGGAAACTGAGGTACAGAGCTGAAGTAACTAGTGAATGCCAGAATGGGGGCTCAAATCCAATCCTTCTGACGCCTTCATCTAGTCCTTTTCCCAAAACAGTATGCTGCTGATGCTACCCATATCACTATTCTTTATTCTTGAATCGAACTCAGTGAAACTTGACAGTCAAAGAAACAGTTTCAGGCAGTTTCTCAGAGGACCTCAAGAGATCATTTAACTCAACCCTTTCATTTTGCAGATGAGGAAACTCTTTGTATTGTACTTAGGGAAATGAAGAGCTATTTTTTTCCTTTCCTAGGAAGGAAAAATTCCGTCATCAAATTTGGATATAAACTGATATTTTTAATGCAGATAAAGGACACTTAGTGCCCTAACCCAGGATTTGAGTCAGGCACTTGACTTCCAGCTTTGGTTCCTTTGGCAGCCACAGCCCAGACACATCATTTGGAAAAGAAGGATAATTCTTACTTCACAGGGAGGTTTAAAATGAATTACAGCTTCTAAGAGGCATAGGACTGAAATAATTTTTTTTTCCTGAACTTTTTTTTTTATTCTGTTGCTAATAGCCTGGAGCTCTTGCTGAAAAGAGTGAGAAAGCCTCCCTCAGTCTGGATTCTCTTCTAATCTGATGTCAAAAGGAAATCTTATATTTCTTGAAATTTGTCTCTCTGTGGCCACACTTGAATATGTCAGCATTAACCACGGTATGAGACAGAAAGTGAGATGTGAAATACACATCCTTTCCTACCAAGGCAAGAAAATGAGGACAGTTTGTCCAGTGCTATTTCATTGCAAAGAAACAACTCTTGTTCAGGCAGTGACCACACTCCTCTTGAATAGAGTATAAGATTGCCCATTCATAGACTATCAGGACTTCTATTGGGTGGGATCTCAGATCCAGAATCCTTTCTTGTTTCTTTTGTGGACACAGGAAGAAGGAGCTGGAAAACATCCTTGGCCAGCATTGGGGGAGGTATTGCCAGTGTGTGAATATGTGTGTGTGTGTGTGTGTGTGTGTGTGTGTGTGTGTGTTAATGAAACTAACCATTAATTTGGTACTTAGGAAATAAAGAAGAAAAAAAATGGATCACAGGTCATACACATAATACCCCTTACCTAATTCTCTGCTAGCTATTTGAGTCCATTACCTGCAGAAGACTAGAATATAGGAGCTGGGGTAGTTAGCCTGTCACATACACCCTCATCTTTTTAAAGAGACATATTTTAATCTGCATCTCAGTTGCTGTCAGGAATAAGCTTCATGGATTACTTGTCACATTAATTAGTTGGCTTTTAGTGCTATAACTTTAGTCATATTTGTTAATAGCTACGCCATTTGAGGGGAGGATCAGCAGGCTTGTTATGCAAGTTGTCCAAAAAGTTTTAGTGCAGTTTAAAATTTTAATAGCCACATATATCCACTTACCATATGAGAAAAAAAATAAGTGGTAGAGATCAAATCATCTCATTTAAGACCTAAGATTTCTTAGCAATGAGTGAATTTGAATAAAAAAGCATATAAATGCCTCCTGTATGCCAGATTTTGTGCTAAGTTGCTAGGGATACAAAGAAGGCCAAAAAAAAAGTGCTGAGCCTGGGCACAGAACTCAGATCTCCTGAAATGAACTGAATTTTCATTTAAGATATTAGTCAAGATGCCTCAGTGACAATTTTGGTTATTTTTTTAAAAGGTGGTGAATCATGGCTACAGTCATAAGATCATGTCAGGACCTCTAGGTGACTTACACAGGACTTCAGGCAAATCACTGAGGTATTGGTATGCCTTGGTTCTCCATCTGTAAAACTGAAACATGATTACTCGTATCAAAAAGTTCATATTTGGGGCGGCTAGGTGGCGCAGTGAGTAGAGCGTCGGCCCTGGAGTCAGAAGGACCTGAGTTTGGAACCAACCTCAGACACTTAACACACACAAACTAAAACCTAGCCGTGTGACCTTGGGCAAGTTACTTAACTCCAACTGCCCTCAAAAAACCAAAAAAAAAAAAAAAAGTTCACATTTAAAAAATACTTTGGCATCTTCCTGAAATTTTTATTTCTATCACTTAATAATAAGATCTGAATCTCTGTCAAATCACATCTCATCTTCATGATATTAAATGTTGATTCTAGTAATTGATCTATCTCACATATGAAAACATGTATCCAGTGGTAAACTCAATACCATTGTGTTTTCCCCCATTTCTTCTGTAAGTTGCCGCCGCCTCCATACCTCCAACTCAACTTTTAGGGAGAGATCAAAATGGCGTCATTATCTGAGCAGCCAGGAGAGAAGAAACCCTACCAAGGGTTTTTTCATCCCGAGGAGGAAATAAACATAGCGCACATTCCTTCTTAGTCCTAAGAATTAGTCCTAAGTTGCAGACTAGTATGTGCACTTGATGGAGCGGGGGGTGGCTAGAAGTAAACATTTAAATGAGCCAATACTTTTCCTGTTCCAGCTTCAAAGTTGGTGTCCTAGGAAGGACTGAACACTAAAATAACTCATGACGGGACCTTCATATGGATAGCACTGTTTTCTTGATTCCTTCTCCACAAATTGTTAAGTTGATTGGAACTGAATTACTCCTTCTCCTTGTCTTTCCCATAAATCTTTGCTGTCCTGAGTTTGAGCAGATAATATCAGACCTTTTAGTGGCAATGAAATTAAAATAGAGTTTGAGGAAGATTGTAGGAAGCTTTTAAGGAATGAGGAACTGCTGGAAAGGATTACTCTTGACTTAGCTAGTATAATCTAGGGGTTGGAAGGGAATTTGAAGGACCTTTGAAAGTTTGCTTTTGCTTCTTATTGGGGGGCATACTGGCAGGAGACCTTTATTTTGGGAATGGTGAGTGTCTTTACCATGATTAGCATTCACGTGCCAATGACCTGCTTTTAGGATCAGGCTGAAGGCTGAGTCCTGTCTCTAGACACTGGCAAAGTAAACAGTGTCCTGGGTGGCTTGGGATACTCATGCCAATTCCATGATGTACGGGTCATATTATTAGGCAATTTGAGTGGGAGGTTTGTTGTGTTCTGACGCCTTGACAGGACTGGAACTGTCTCAGAAGAGTAGCTGATGGCAATGTTGGTCAGATTTTACTTATTTGGACCACTGGAACACAAGCACCAAAGAAGATGACGCCCCTCTCTTCCCCCTCCATTCCCTATGACAAAAGGCAAACAGGTCTAAGGTTTTCCACTCAGTTAATTGCTATAGTTCACTTGCCTGAAACTTGTGGGGTGGTAGTTCTATATTTGTAAGAGTTTTGGGAAAGTTTTATGTTTTGTGGCTTCTTTCTGTTCTGAAATAGAAAATGTTAGCGCTAACCCTGAATTACCCTTCCCTCCTCTCCAAGCTAAAACAACACACCTCCCTCTTTAAAAAGCCTTGTATTCTGCTTCTCTACTCAACTAACTTTCTCAAACTCTGGCAATGTTCAGGTATTTAATACTTATTCATGGTATTTTAAAAAATGAAGTCATTTGCACTCAGTTTGAAATTTCCAACTAGAGAAAATGAAGTTGATTTATTTAAGAAGTGTCTAATTAGGACAGATATCTTTGCAAGCTAGCCATGCCTTTAGGGTTGGAGAGGGTAGCTGGTTCAGGGCCTCAAAAATCCCTCTCTCCCTGGGGTCTAAAGGCTTTGAAATGACCATTATTAGAACTAAATAGTTCTTTGGGTTGAGGCATTGTGTCCATACTGTCCCTTGTCTGGGATTGTGTCCTATGACTACCACAATGCCCATGAACACATTACTGTTATTTTATTATATTAGTTAGCTGTTGCCTAGAGGAAAATAGGGATTTGAAGTAAAAAGGGGTGAAGGATATAAAATAGAAAAGTTTTTTTTTTTGGCAGGGGGAGGGAAATAGGAAAGGTCTGAAGTATCAGATACCCCAGAGGGAATGAGAACCAGGAGAAAGAGCAAGGAGGTGAAAGAATAGCAAAAGAAGAGGAAAAGTCTCCTCATTTGAGTTAGAAGATTTCTTGGCTTCACTGATTACTAACTGTGGCACGGTGGAAAGAAAATGCTAGAGTCAGGGGACTTGAGTTTGAATCCTGGCTTTGTTACCTTGGGGCCTCAGTTTCCTCATCTGTAAAGTGAGTGATGTGGAATTAGACCATCTCTGTGGTCCCTCCTGGCTCTAAATCTGTGACCCTATGAAACTTCTCTTATTTACAATTTTGCCTTACAGACAACCTGAATGTTCTGATAAGTTTGTAGGTCACTGCCTATAAGACCTTCTGAGGAAGAGAAGGGAGTCTATGGTGAACTTTTCAGCTGTGATCTTCTTTGGGCCTCCAGCTTCTGTATCCTTCCTGAAGAGATGTTCTTCCTTTGAATTCCTCTTTCCAATGAGCTAGAAACTTGGATCAAATCAGCATCAAAGCCAGAACTTGTAACAGGCCAATAATTTGTTTGGGGACTCCTTAAGACCCTTGCTTGGCCCTTCTATTAATATAGTTTTTAAAAAAGCATTTTTTTTCCTACTAGAAAGGGGACACAGGAATGTTAAGGGGGATTTGAGCAAACATCTGGATGGGTTACTGGTGGGGGGGGGTTGGTATGTGAGTGAATCTCTTCTAGGTAACTTGGTTTAACATTTGCAGACTACCCTGACTGCTACTACTTTAGAGTGTGTGCCTTGGGACCCCATTCCATCTAGAGATTGGTGATATTAGAATGAGCTGGGCAGGATGTAGGGAAGGATGTGTTGGTTTGGTGGATCAAGATTGGGTGCTAAGCATGGATTTATTTAGACCTGAGGTGGGGAACCTGCAGCCTCAAGGCCACATGTGGCCTTCTAGGTCCTCAAGTGTAGTGAATGGATTCAGTCAAAAGGCCTTTAGGCCACAGGTTCCCACCCCTGATTTAGACTCAAGGTATTAAACTTCCCTTTAAGTTGTGTTAAAAATGTATTCTATAGGGGGTAGCTAGGTGGTGCAGTGAATAGAGCACTGGCCCTGGAGTCAGGAGAACCTGAGTTCAAATCTGGCCTCAGACACTTACTAGCTATGTGACCTTGGGTAAGTCACTTAACCCCAACTGCCCTGCCTTCCCCCCTCCAAAAAAAAAAAAGACAAAAAAAGTATTCTATGTATTCAGGTAGAAGCTGACAAACAGACTTTCTAACTTCTAAAATGGCTGAGGCAAAAGAGCTGATTCATACTGCTTGTTAAAAATAACCATGCCTGTCTAATTAAAAATAATTATATAATATTCATTGAGATACACATGTGTACATTAAATAATTTTAAGAGGCTTTTTCCTCCAAGGGGTTCCTATGACATTGTAATAGCTCAAAGACAGATAGGGAAATGGCGGTAAATATGCTCTCATTACATATATGGAAACCGAGGCATAGAGAAATGAAGGCAATTGCCCAAGGTCATGCAGGACAAGATAAGACTAGCACCTGTGCACTCCTAGTCTTGTATTCTATTAGTCTAATCTACTAACTGTAGAGTCTCAGGTTTTATGGAGTTTGGCAGCTGTGAATAGACATAAATATGGGTCCCTGGGATTAGAGGTCTGAACCATATAAACTCATAGAAGTTAGTTTGATTATATATACAGTCCTGGTTTAAAACATTCACTGAAAGGTTACATTTCTTTAAATAGGTGCTTTGAAATTGTGTTACTGGGCATAATTTCACATACTTGGGGCCTTGGCTTGAAATGCCATTTCCGAATTTCCTTTGCAAGACCAGCTTGGGAAGGTCAGGGCAGCATTAGTTTCCTGTGGAGTTTTTAGGAGCAGGGGTGTCTGGCTGCTGTTGAGTGCTGGTTCATTGGAGTGTCTGGGTTTTGGCCACAAGGGTTTTCATTCAAAGGACTATGAGCTAATATTGTGTTTTATATTGCCATTGTTGAATTTGCCTGTGTTTTCCATCACAACTATAACCTGGCTGTAAAAATATGCTTGGGGCCATAAGTTTGTATTAAAGTTCTCCCAGAAGCAAAGTAAAAGGCATTTCTAAACTTTAGTCAAATATTCACATTGTTTCCAAATAGTGACTTTACCCCTCAAATGAACACGCTAATATCTATCCCTTACCCCAAATTACCCTGGTTATTGATTAATTTTGTGGGCTTAATTTTATGTGCTTTTTATGGAACTTTTTATTTCGCATTTTAAAAAATTAGTCTGGTTTTTTATGGAACTTTTAATGGAACTTTAGAAACATGACTTCTGCATATATAAAGAAATGATTGGTATCTTTTCCCTTAATCACAGTAGGGGCATGCCTTAATTAATAATAAGGACCTCATATAGTATTAGAACAGGAAGCAAATAAGAGATCGCATTTGTATAGAGTGTCAAAGTTTGTAAAGTATTTTAAATAGATCATCTCATTTGATCCTCCTAACAATATCCCCATTTTACAGATGAGGAAACTGAGTCTGAGAGGTTAAGTTTCTTACTTTGTCTTATTTCCTGTTCCTATAAATGAGGAAACAGCCCAGAAAGGTTACAAGGTTTAGTGGCAAAGCCTGAGACTAGAATCTGAGTTTTCTGACTCTCTACCTCTAAAAATGATTGATTTCTTTTTGTTTTCACATCACCTTTATTTCTAAATATATCCCTCCTCCTTCTCTTATCTAGAGAGATATCACTGTAACAAAAAACAGAAGGGATTTGTTTTTCAGAAAAACTAATTAACATATCATCCAAGTCTGACAGTAAAATGCTATGGTCCACACCCATAGTCTCTCACTTCTGCAAAGAAAGGAAGAAAATGCTCTTTTTAATATCTTCTCTGAGGCCAAATAGGCTGATTTTCAAGTGCTTTCCATTAACTCCATTGCCTTGGTGTCTCTGATGTTACCTGTATGGCTTCTACCTTCAAATTCTGATGTAAGTTAGAGTAAAGGAAGAAATGGAGACAAGTAGCCTTGTAGTAGTCAGGGGATAAATGCTTATTCCTAAAAGCTATAGGGCTTAGAACCTCAAATTATAGGGCTTTTAACCCTTCTTCCAGGGCTTTTAGGCTCACTCTTGATTCACCGAACTCCAAGAGATGATAAATCTAGGAGGAAGAACAGCCCTAGAATACAGCTACCCAGGTAAAGGTTCATCAAAGGACCTTTGGAAATACACTTCGAGAAAGGAGTGAGGATGTACTCACAAGACCAGACTTCCTTGTACTTAAGTTCTTAGGGGAACTCAGATCATTTGGCACAGGAGGGGCTAGAAACAATGTCTCTCTTTATTAAAGTATATCCATGCATAGAGAAATGTTGCCTCACTTGTGAAAAAAAAAATTTCTCTACCCAATCCCTCCACAACCTGAAACAACCAAAGCTATTATTGACCTGGCTGAATGTGACAGAGATCCCTGCTGTCCCAATGGAATTCTGCATATTATTGGAATAGAGGCATCTCATCATATCCTTTTTGATTTGGGGTGGATATGGACGTGTTCATTGTAACACCTACCGAACAGGAGGGCAGGGAGGAAAGCACTTTGTAAACCTTTGAGGGCTATAAAAATGAATCAATTCATAACAATCATTATATAATTATATAAACATTATTTCATGTGCTAATATGTATATATTGTACATATCCTCCATCACAGAATATAAATTCCTTGGGGTCAGAGGCTGATTCTTTTTTGCATTTGTATTCACAGAGCCTGGCACATAGTAGGCATTCAATAAATAATTGATGGAGTGATATATGTTTATATCTATAATATTCATACACATGCACATAGATATGAAATCAAAAGCATATAAAATTGTGTCTGTATATTATGTATCTATTTAGAAAAAGAGAACATATGCATATATATTTTTCATTCATGGACACATATATACCTAGTTCTTGCTCTTCTTCAGTCCTGAGAAGGCTGTCAACTTTTTAAAGAGTTGTTTATTTATTTTATATTAATATTGTTAGTAATAAATCACCAGTTACTGCAGTGCTTTTCAGACCTTTAGCCCATATAGATATTACTATACACACATTATATATGTATATATATATGTATATACTGTAAAGACCTGAGTTTTAATTCCAACCCAGCTAATTACTTGCTATATGACCTTGGGGAAGTAACTTAGTCTATTTTGTTCCTCATTTTCTTCATCTGTAAAATGGGGATTACGGTACCTTACAGAGTTGGTGAGTATCTAATGAAATAATTTATATAAAATGCTTTGTAAAGCCTAAAGTATTAATCATTGTGAGTTATTATTAGCTATTAGATATGTTTGCATACGTGTGTGTGTGTGTGTGTGGGTGTGTGTATACATACATACACACACCTGGAAATGCAGATATTGTTTCCTTTGGAGATTTAGGACTTTGTTTCTTTTAGAGACTGTATTTATGATTGTTCATTATTAATATATTTTCATGCTAATTGTCTTATGTGTTCTTTTCCTTAAAGGTGCAGATTCCCCTTATAGGCACAGTTTCAGCTGTAGTGATGAAAAGCTGAATTCTCCAACAGTCTCAACACCATCTTTGTCCTCTCCACTAGTGGTTCCCCGTAAAGGTAAATTTAACAGGAGGCACATGGTCTTCCCACTCTTCATTCCACTTCCCATCCCCTCTCTCCAACTGTAACAGACTCTGGGGCCATCTCTGCCCAGCACTGAGGGCTCTGTACATCCTTGACCTCTGTGGATCAGAGTTGGTGGGCAAGATTTTGGATTTCTCACACTTGTAGAACTTTATGCATAGAACATGTGTGCAAGTGGTTCCAGATGCTCCTTTGTTTTCTTCCTTGGCACAGGTTGTAATCTGATTATAGGCAGAATCTATGCCAAACAGCAGTGACTGGCAGACTCTTCCCAGACTGGTTGGTTCTAGAATGCAAAACCCCTCTGTCAGGATTTGTGGAAGGTGGAGTTTTGTAGCCACAGCAATTATTTCACCCACATTCTTAGTAATTGCACCAGCTCAACAATTAAATAGGATTTTCATGATGTGCAGTGAGATGCCCTCAAGTAAGTCAAGTTAGAAGCTTTAGTATTTTCTGACTGTTTTGAGAACAAAAGATCCCAGAATTTGGAGTGCAAAGGATTTTAGGTAATTTAAATCCAAATCCCCCATTTACAGAAGAAAACAAGCCCAGAGTGCCCAGTCACACAGGGAACAAGTAGCAGAGATGGGATTTGAACTCAGGTGCCTGAGTCCTAGCACAGGACTTTTTTCTTTCTTCTTCTTCTTCTATGTCATACTGTTTCCTGGGTCTTTAAAACTCAGGTGAAGCCTCCTGGGTCTTTGGCATTAGTAAATTGACTTGAGTGGGTGGAAGAAAACTGACCTTAAATGTTCTCAACCTCAAATGCCTTTGCTGGATAGCAGAACATCAGGTTACACTGGACAGTTGCCTTCCCGACAACAAAATGATGTGTTTGTTCTCTAGAAGAAATATTACCCTTGGTGAAAATTATAGAATTTAGCCAAAAAAAAAAAAAGGGAAAAAACTATAACATCTTTGGATTTCACTACTCCCTAATGTTAAAAAAGAACTTTTCCTAAGAGAAAGATTTTCCATTTCCACTCCTCTCCCCCAACCCGATCTTGTAACTTTAGAAGCTTGTTGGGAATTGGTGCAGTCATATGCCCCACATTCTCTGATGAGCTTAGCATTTTAAGAGTAGTCTCAAGATGGCACAATCTTGCCTGAAGTTGCTACCTGGTCCTGTAGAGGTGTCAGCTCAGTGAATGAGCACCTGTTGGCAAATGGACCAAAAGGGCTAAAAAGCAATGTAGAGAGTAATTATTTATTACTAAAAATGTCAAGTCATATACTTCAACAGCAAAATAAATGGATAGTTCTTAGAAGGTTGTCATTTTTTTCCAGACTGTTGGTTATAAGCTTGCCTCATTCCTATCTCTTCTAGAAAGCTAGTTCAAGAAAGGAAAGTCGGTTAGATTATTGAGCCTGGGGTGCCCAGTGGTGCCTCAAAGTGAGCATATCTAAAAGCAAACTGATCAGGGTTTCTATTTCCTGTTCTACATTCCTATCTCTCTCCCAAATAAAAATAGAATCCAAACTTCAGCGAACCCCTAATTCTGACTTTTCTTTCCTTCTTTCTTTTTTTTTTTTTTGAGGGGGAAGGCAGGGCAATTGGGGTTAAGTGACTTGCCCAAGGTCACATAGCTAGTAAGTGTTAAGTGTCTGAGGCCAGATTTGAACTCAGGTCCTCCTAACTCCAGAACTGACACTCTATTCACTTCACCGTGTAGATACCCCTAATTCTGATTTTTCTGTTTCTGAAATGGCACTATTATTTCCTACCTTCCCATCCTGCCCCACCAATTACCATCCCATGCTAGTCACCCATATGTAAAAAATCTCAGAATGTTCAATGAGAAATCCCTAGACATTTTTATGACCTGTCTTATCCTGCTATTTCCTTCTCTGGGTATCAGTTTCCTCCTTTGTAAATTGAGAGGACCTGACTAAATGATTAGACAGTGGATTTTAATTCAATCTCTCCAAAGACAGTGAAGGAAAACACTTTCTCTACTATACTATGAAGGAAGAAAATATTTGGCTTAAACTTTAGAAACATTGTTATTCCTGAATCTCAGAGCTGGTACCCAGAGAAATGGTAAAAATCAGTTTATTGAGAGAGGTCTCTAAGAGTCTAAGTCACAGAGAAGGTACAAATCTGGACCAGAAGAAGTGTCCTTCTCCAGGAGTTCCCTGTATCAGTGAAATCATAGGTATAATCCCCCATCTGAAAAACCCATTGGATTATAAGCTCCTTGAAGGCAGCTATATCTGGTGTTGTCTTTTTCAGCATCAAGCTGGTGGTAGCAGCATAATGGTTGTTGAGTTTTATTGAATGCAAAATTTAATGCCATTTATTTTGCAAAGAATGCAGAAGAGGTCAAATAATCCTGAACAAGGGTAACATGTGTCTCTTGCTATCATTCACGTGTGAAAACTAAATTTTATCTCCTGTTTTACAGCCAAACTTGGAGACACCAAGGAACTAGAGGACTTCATTGCTGATCTGGACAGGACATTAGAAAGTATGTATATTTCTGATGATTCCAAACAAATAGCTACCAAAGATAAGGGTACTATCTATGATTTCCTTGATGTAGAGAACTCCCTCTATACTGTGAGCAGAGAAGCTGCTGGCAATTATTTGCCCTGTGTTTTACATATAGAAGGTACTTAATAAATGCTTATTGATTGATTGTAAAAATGAAAACATTGATTTAGAGTCAGGCTAGCCCATTTTCTTCACTGATAATCCTGTCATGACCCCATTAGACATTAGATAATGTTTTTCTCAGAAAGATGGGTTTTTTAAATGGAAGAAAATGAACAGATTCACCACCACAAACATTATGCCATCAGCATAGGTCTTGATAAAGTAGTGATCTCCAAAGAGTAATAGACCATGAAGATATGTGTAGACTAACCCTCTTTAGAGGATTTTAAAGAAAGGAGGAGTATGGTCATGGGAACTTGAATGGGGTAAGAACAGTTAAATTTCCCTTTCTGTAATTTGATTTTAAATATTTCTAGCATTGAAACTCCTAACTTGGAAATTCCTAGCTTTTTTTGGGATGGGGATTGACAGAGAATAGTATTTTTTGAAGCCTGAGGGTAACTTCTTTTGGAATGAATTAAACTGTGCCATTTTAATGAAGATTTGGAAATGGTTTGAATCTTTTGATTATTAAAATTATTTTTAAAAAGAAGTTATATAAAAATTTATTAAAAGACACATTCGTATGCCACACTCAAAAAAACACAAGCTAAGTACTGGATAATAGAAATTATTCTATATGTTGCTTCCCATTTGGAAGCTAACTCTGATACTACCCTATTGGCATACTCAGAGGCATAATCTATGACTTCCAGCACACTGTTAATAATAGATCCTTTGGGGAGGCTTGAGGAGCCTTTCTTATGTGTAAAGGACAAATCAAATAGACCGTATTCCAAAGGGTATAGGTAGGGAGAAATGAGTCGAGATTGAGGTGGAAGAGCAGTGTGAATTCCCCCAGGATGGGCCCTTGACAGTGTTGAAGATTTTGCACTTTGAATTCCCCACTTCCTAGTCTAGCTTTGCTTTCTTCTTCTGAGCTCTAGGGAGGAAGGGGCACGCCACCAGTAATTGTTGCTTGAGTTTCTTTCCTACCAGGGACTCCTCTTGTTCATAGCAAAGGCATGGTAGTTGAATTTTGACTCAATTCCTCAATTTCCAGCAAGTGCTTTGATTTATACAAATGGGCTATCTTGCTCTAAAACTAGGTTTACATCTTGCCAAACATCTGGATAACAGTAACTAGATTTGAGTTTAAAGGTATGCAAGTATTTTTGGCAGCGTGTAGCTACAGTCTCAGATGGGACTGAAAGTGGAGGAGAGAAGCCTGGCACCATACAAAATCCTATTTGAAGATTTTTATTGCCCATTTTAACACAGTACCTTCCTACTTCAGACAACATAAACCTGTTTTGACAGACATTCCTTATAATTTCCCCATAGTTTATCATAGGGCCATGCTACAAGCTTGCCTGCTTTATTTAAGTTGTGAAATTCTGCCCAATTCTGGCAGTTAGACAGGAATTAGTGGGAAGACTGCCATTAAAGTTGGTCCTTTGATTCATGTCGTCTTATGAAGTACAGCCCAGTTAAGTATAGGATTTGTGTAGCCTTATGAATAGAAACTCTTATTTATTTCATTTTTATAGGTATGTGAAAAGAGAAGAAGGTATGGGTACCTGTTCTTTCAATGGGAGAAGCTTCAGAAAGCTGTGAAGACCCAAGGAAACCAACTGTTAGAAACTGCTGCCAGAGTTGACTATGATCAATATATCCTACCATGCCATCTGAGATTCTGTTATTTAAAATACAAACGTAGGGATCATTTTTGCTGGATTCTTAGGTGTTAAAATTGACTTACTTAACCTGGGCAGCAAATGAGAGCAAATGATGTGCTAATATTATATTTTTCCTTAAACATACTCATATGTAATTTAAAATGCCTTTATGAAGATATTTGTAATTATAGTTTGAAACAGTAATGTTGCTTTATCCCTTTATAATATATTTTTGTATACAAATAAAATTTGAACTGGAGTTTGGATTTTGTCAGTATTTCTTCTTCCCTTACACCCCCTCATTTCTTCCATCATCCAGGTCCAAGAATATTATGGGGGGAAAAGAGATTTGTAAGGGGCTTTAGATGTTAAGCTGTCTAACCTACTACCTAAAGCATGAATTCCAACTACTAACAGTATTGCTGACAAATTTTCCAGTTTCCACTTTAAGGCAGCCCCTAATCCTAAAAGGGACCCTATTCCATTTTTTTAGTAACTTTAATTGTTGGGAAGTTCTCTGTTATTCAACAAAGAAACATTTGTTGAGCCAAAATCTGCTTTCCTATAACTTTTTATTGGTCTGGCCAAGAAGAAAGTCTGATTCTTCTGCCCTGAAGTTATTTAAAGACAAATGATCATGCTCTCCTAAATCCTTTTCCAATGGAAATAAAATAGTGTTTCTAAATAATTTGATGCTCATTTGATATTTCAAGTAAACAACTAACCATATGTGTAATATGAAACTTGACTTTGGGTATTGTGCCTTTGTTGGTCACATTTCTGACCTGTCCTCTTTCCTTTCCTGGCACCTCTAAAAGCTAGAGATTATCCTATGAAAATCCCACCTGAATAAATCAACTTCCTGAATAAAGGGAAATCTCAGCTTAGGGAAATCTCAGTTACAGGCAGTTTCCTGCGTAGAACGTTGGAGGGTCCAAGTCAAAGTTCCCCAGCAAGCCAGCTGTGCACAAAACCCAGGTGTGGGGAAGTTGGGGGCAGCTGAAATGGTGATGTTTCAGCTTGTCTGGGTGAGGAAGTGAATATCCATTTTAGCTCTGGTACTATAATTACTGTAATAGATTACACTTCCATAGGGCTTTTTATGCATTTTTAATGCATTTTTATGTATCATTTCATTCATTCTGGCCAATGATCAGATGAGGTAGGAAGTAGAAGTTTTATTATGCCCGTTTTCTAGATAAGGAATCTGAGACTCACAGAAGTTATAGAATTTGTCCAAAAGCAGGTTGGAAGAGACTTTCAAGGTTACCTAGTCCTACCACATATTCCATTTTTCACGTTCCTGAAAAATGGCCTTGAACTCCTCTGGTAGCAGAAAACTCACAGATCTCTAAAGCAACTGGTTCCATTTCAGATAGATCTAATTGTTAAATGAATGAATGAATGAATGAATGAATGAAGCATTTAGTAACTACTTATGATGTGTGAAACACTGAAAACAGAGACAAATCTCTGCTCTGAAGAAACTCACATTCTAATGGGGCAGACAATATTTTTGTCTGGAAGGAAGATTTTGGCCACCAGACAGATGGAAATGTCCCATTAAAGGGCAGCAGTAAAGCAAATGGTAACATCTTTTCTTTGATGTCATTTTCACTGATGAAATCAAATCAGTTTTTCATGTTGAAACATATGGTGGTGCCAAGGACTTTAATAAGAACTTTTCTAGATCCTCAACAGAAGCAGAAGCAATTGCCTAGTTGATGTTGCTTCCTAGTTTGATGGTATCATGCCCTGGCTGGAGGCATTGCCATTCCCAAAGCTCTAGGGCTCAGTTTACTGAGCTGTCTCCATGAGTCTGAGGGGAAATAGTGGTCCAGATTGTGGCGGTGGCTTGACCCATCTGTTGCAGGCTACTTCTTGTTCTTCCCCAGCTTGGGGTGACTTGGTGTTTTAGTTAGGCTGGATTGCCTGCCCTGTGTGTGGCCATTGGTTGTCAGCTGGTGGGGATGGTTGACCCCTTCTCCACAGGAACTGCCTCTCCAGATGATGGTTATGGTTGGGATGAAAGCAAGTCTGTGGTTTGGGGTCACTGCTATTCCCAAGGCTCTTGGGTTCGTGGTCTTTGGGTATCTCCACCAGAATCTGGGGGAAATGGTGGTCAGGTTGTTGGTGTTTTAATTTAATTTAATTTTCCCGACTCATTCTGCTTCTTGCCACTCCCCCAGAGCTGGTGTCCTGTTGCTTTGGGTGGGCTGGCTTGTCTGCACTGTGCCTGGAAAGCTGGTTAACAGTTGGATTTAAGAATTTTTTCTTTATTCAGATGAACATTTATTGAGTTGGAATCAGTTTCTCTGTAACTTTTACCTATTTTACCCATTGGTACAAGTTTTGTTCTTTGGGACTGAATAGAAAAAGTCTAACTTCTCTTCCACATGATAGCCTTTCAAATGTACGAAGACAGCTATCATATACCTTCCTATGTCTTCTTCACCCCAACGTACAGAGCTCCTTCCACTGATCTTCCTATAGTCTGAGTTCCCTCACCACTCTGGTTATCTTCCTGGGGATGTACACTAAATGTCAATATGTGAATTATATTGTCAGTTCAGTACTCTGCATTGCATCATTAAAAACATTTATTATGAACTTAGACATCAGAAAATATGAATATTTCAATATACAAAAGAACAAAAAAAGGATTGGATATGAAATATAATTTCTGTTACAGTTTATTCTTTAAAAAAACATATTAAATGTACATGGTGAGTAAACATCTGGCGTTTGTATGTCCCCTTCTGAATTTCATTATGCTAAGTTCTGTTATTAAAAAAACCCTTTTTCGTTGATCATCTTTTCTTTCTTTTTTTCTGCATCTCTATCACTATACATTTATTCCCCACCCACCAAAAGAAGCCCTCTCCTGTAACAAAAAAGTAAAGTAAAACAATTCACCAATTGGCCATATCTGAAAATATATCCATTACCATGTTGCCAAGAGGGGAGTAGCATGCTTTATCCTTAGTTTTCTGAAGCCATGATTGGTCACTGGACCGACCAGAGTTCTGGGAGTCTTTCAAAGTTATGTGATTATCATTGTGTAAATTGTTCTGGCTCTGTTCACTTTACACTGTTCATGCAAGTCTTCCCAGGTTTCTCTACATTATTACCTTCCTCCTGATTCTCCCACAAACTAGTTCCGTTAAGCTAGGGATCACACAATCAAGTAAGAAATCTAGCAACAAGCTTAGAATTGGGCTTGACCTTCTCCATGCTCACTGCAATCCAGACCCTTAGTCAGAAACGAGCAAGAAGATTAGGTGGCTTAATTTGGTCCTTAGTATCCTCATACCCTTTTCTGTCTTTTGTCAAAATTTGTTCTCAGTTAGCTGTTAGTTGAAAAAGATCTTAAAACACTAATTTACTTTGAGAGTACAAACGAGAGATAATTTGTTCCTTCTCCCAGAGATATTTTCTTTTTAATAGAATCTATCCCCTAGGTCAAAGGAATAAATTTGTAAGGGTAAAATTTCAGAGGGAGCCTCTGGGGTTTCAAGTGCTAGAAACAGTGGAAACTAGTTTCCTCAGTATAGTATGGCTGTAGGGTTCCAGTCTATCTTTCAAAGGTCCATATCTCACCCTTCAGACCTTTCTCTCTTGAACTCCAACAATCTCAAGAAGTCCCTTCTCACCTCATGCAGGTACGTAACATGGCCCAGTATTCTCTCAGCCAATCAGGAGTCATGTTTCCTTATGAGTATGTAGCATGCAGTTTCATAGAGTTATACTTCATAAAAACCACCTCAAGCTTAGTGAGAATCAAGGTTATACCTTTAACTCTAAAATTCTATAACTATGATTTTAATCTCTGAAGTCTGTTACCTCTTCTATACAATTATATTAGTTCTGGATTAGACTGTCTCTAAGATCTTTTCCGGTGACAACATTTAAGGATATGTACACTTTACTAAGTGGCGCGGGAGGTCTGGTTCAAGGGTAGGATGTGTCTGACCCCCTGTTTGTCCATATAACCTCTCTGCTAACATCCAAGAAACTAGAAGTGTTTAATTTTACTTCAGAGATTACTTAAAATAGCATCTTGCAGTGGAAAGAACACTGGATTAGGTACAAGGAGCTTTAGGTGCTACTTACATCTCTGTCACTAGCTAGTTATAAGACCACAAACAAGTCTCTTACCTTTTTTAGGCCCAGTTTCATCATCTATAAAATAGGAGGTTGGACTAGATTATCTCCCAGATTCCTACTACCATAACACACAGAAAGGGAAGGAAAATGGTACAGTTGGAAAGGGTATTGGGTTTGGAATAAATGAATGAAGTGAATGAAAATGAATTTGTCAAGTACTATCCCAAGATTACTGGGATACAAATACAAAAGCAGTCAGTCTCTGCCTTCAAGGAATTTATAATCTGATAGGAGAAAGAATATATATCTACCAGGGAGGAACACTTTGGTCCTTAAAGATGCGTGAATGAAGTGGGGAGGGAGGCATAGGGAATACAGTGATATACTTCATTCTGGAACAATAGCAGAATTCATTTAGTCATGGTTCCTGACTTGATGGTTGAATTGTTGGTGAGATGGTGGCTTATATTCAAATCCTGGCTCTGCTAATTATTACCTGTGTGATTTTGGAAAGAACACTGGACCAGGTACTTCAATTCACTTAACCTCTCTGGGTGTCAATTTCCTCAGCTGTAAAATGAATATTGGTGGTGTCAAATTCAGTAGAAATGGGGACCACAAAATCATACATAAAAGATCCCTATAAGCACATAATGACTTAGAAAACCACATTTTAGCATTATCTATATTCTATTATATTTTTATTCATTTTGTTAAATATTTTCCTGTTACATTTTAATCTAGTTCTGAGGGTGTTTGAAAACTCTGTACTAGATGGCATCAAAGGTTCCTTCAAGCTCTAAGATCCCAAGATTCTCAACAGTCTTGCAATTCTAGGAGATGAGTTTTTTTCTCTTCTCTTCCCCAAACCCACACCTCTTTTATAGGAACAGTTTGTGGGCTATTTTTTTTTTTTTAGCTTTTCAATATGTACTTCTTCCCCCACCCTTTTTCTAAGTTGTTTTCTGATGTTAATTTGTTTGGCTGGAGAAGGTTTGTGGTCAGAGACACCAAACAGGAAATAGCTGTCATAACTGCTGTCTATCCACAGTTTATTTTTATTATTTTTGATACTTTCTCCTACCCAATTCACCTCCTCTGGGCCCAGCATAAGAGGGGAAAGGGAAAGGGAAAAGGAAACACATTTTTAGAAGGGAATGATTTCCTTTGAGTACAAAGTTTGTAGAGGCTTCAGGACAAGAAATATTAATAGTTACCGAAATATGTTGGAGGAGTAAATATTAGGAGCTCAGTAAATGCATGAGTGAATTTTGATACCCTGACTTACACCACTTTCCTATTTCCCATTTTTTCCCCCATGACTCCTGGTAAGAGAAATTTGGGAAAACAGCTGTTAGGTGGGCCTTGAGGAACCACAGATGTGAGTAGGGATCTGTCCTGCCTGGATCCTCTAAGGAAGGTGGGAGTAGGATTTAAAAGGACATTTATCCCTGCAGCTTAAAGACGCCCTAACTCTGCCTGACACTTGGTAGAGGGAGAGGAAGTACAGTCAGTTATTTTGAGTGTTAACATTCTCTTTGGGCTTGTCTCACAAGATGAGAAGGTATGGAAGAACAGGGTGTGAGCTCATTTATGGGGCTTTTGTGAAACCACCTTCTTGCCAGTGTGGGCACTATAGAGAGATGAAGGGAGAGGTTTTTGGGCAAGTGGAATTTAGCTCTGATGACCTCTTTTGGGTCTCATCCTTCCTGACTCCCCCACCCCCGCCAGCATTTGACATTATTTATCATCTTTTCCTCCTGCATATCCTCTCCTCTCTGGGTTTTTATGACAACACCCTCTGTTCTCCTAACTGTTTGATTGTTCCTTTTCAATCTCTTTTGTTGGATTTCCATCAATGCCACAACCACAGGGTGTCCCCAGGGAGTCTGTCCTGGGTCTTTTCTCTATACTATCTCATTTGAAGAGCACTGGGTCTGAAAGTCAAGAAGTTGTTTAGCTATTTTTCAGTTATATTAGACTCTTTCTGATGCCACTTGATGTTTTCTTGGCAGAGACACTGGGGTGGTTTGCTATTTCCTTCTCCAGCTTATTTTACAGATGAGGAAGTGAGGCAAACAGGGTTAAGTGACTTGCTCAGGGTCACACAGCTAGTAAGTGCCCAAGGCCAGCTTTGAACTCAGGAAGATGAGTCTTCCTGACTCCAGCCCAGGCACTCTATCCATTGTGCCACCTACCTGCCCCAAATCAAAAAGACCCAAGTTCAAGTACATTTACTAGCTCTCTCACCATTTATCTTCATTAAAAGGTAATATTTGCTCTCGGTTTTAGACAGATACTAATCATTTTAAGAAAGATTCCATTGATTCCTATGCTTTCTAGTGTTTTTAATAGGAATGGGTACTGTATTTTGTCAAAGGCTTTTTCTGCATCTGACAAAATCATATGATTTTTATGGTTATTGCTATTGATATGGTCAAATAAGCTGACAGTTTTCCTAATATTGAACCAGTCCTGCATTCTGGTACAAATCCCACCTCGTCATAATGTATAATTTTTGTGATGACTTGCTGTAATCTCCTTGCTTGTATTTTATTTAAAATTTTTGCATCAATTTTCCCTAAGGAAATTGGTCTGTAACTCTCTCGGTTTTTGCTTTTCTCAGGTATCAAAACCATATTTGTGTCATAAAAGAAATTTGCTTAGCTTCCTTTTTAACCTTTCCCCACTCCCCCAAATAGGTCATATAGTGTTGTGATTTATTATTCTTTAAATGTTTGGTGGAATTCATTTGTGAATCCATTTGGTTCTGGGGTTTTTTTCTTAGGGAGCTCACTGATAGCTTGTTCAACTTCTTTTTCTAAGATAGGGCTTTTAAAAAAGTACTCCATTTCTTCTTTTGTTAATCTGGGCAATTTGCATTTTTGCAATTATTCATCCATTTCACTTAGATTGTCAGTTTTACTGGCATATAATTGGGCAAAATAACTCTCGATAATCACTTTAATTTCATCTTAATTGGTGAATTCACCCTTTTAATTTTTGATACAATTTGACTTTTTTCTTTCTTTCTTTTTTTTTCAAAGAGTTTTATGTTGTTTTAATTCTTTTTTATCATACTTCATTTCTTTTTTTCTGTATATTTCTTTTTATTTTTTTGTTTTTTTGTTTTTTAAAATTACTTTTATTTTTTAACTTATTAAAATGATATTTTATTTTTCCTCAGTTACATGTAAAGACAATTTTTAACTTTCATTAATTTTTTTAAACCATTCTGGCTTTCTTTTTTTTTTTAATTAAACAAATGCTTTATTAACTTCTGGTTTACATCATTCATTTCTACCAGATTATGAGTTACATTTTCCCCCCATTTTTTCCCTACCCACCACCCCAGAATAGCAGTCCCACCAGATATCCCCTCATCCAATCTGCTCTCTCCCATATCTTCTCCCATACCCCCTTCGACTTTGCCATTAGGGCAAGGTGAATCTCTGAGCCCCAATGCCTGGACATCTTATGAAACATTTAATTTTCAAACTTCGATTTTCAGATCCATTCCCTTTTTCCCCTGTCACCCACTCCCTCTGAGAAGATAAGCAATTCAGTATGTGTTGTACATGTATATCTATGCAAAACATTACCATAGTAGATATATTGTAAAAGACTGCTTATATTTCCCTCCCACCTGTCTCACCTCCCTCCTGGTCCATTCCCTACTTTGATCCTGTCCCTCTTTGATAGTGGGTACTTCTAACCTCCCCTCTCCCCAGAATGCCCTCCCCTCCATCATCCCCCCTCTCATTCCCCCTTTCCCCTACTCAGGAGAGTGAGTGAGGGTAAGATATTCCATTTAGTATGTATGTGATTCTCTCCTTGAGCCAACTTCAATGAAAATATGCTTTTGCCTTCCTGTTCTTCCCCTCCCCTGCAACTACTTCCCCTTGCCTCTTCTACATGAGATAGTTTGCCCTACCCTGTCTCTCTCCATCTCCTCTTGCCACTTTCCTCTCTCACCTCTTGACTTCACCCCTTAAGAATCATCCCTTCCTTGGGGCGGCTAGGTGGCACAGCGAGCAGAGAGCCAGCCCTGGAGCCAGAAGAACCCGAGCTCGGATCCGGCCCCAGACAGCCAACACACAAACAAAAACCCAGCCATGTGAACCTGGGCAAGTCACCCAACCCCAATTGCCCTCCAAAAAAAAAATAATCATCCCTTCCCATCAAATTCAACCTGTGCCCTCTATCCATGTATACCTATGAACATATGCCATGTACCCTTCTTCAATTATTTTCATAATGAGAAAGGTTTCATCAAACACAGTTATTGTTTTCCATGTAGGACTGTAAATAGTCCAACTTTGATAAGTTCCTTTTGATTTCTTTTCCTTGATTACCTTCTCAAGCATCTCTTGCTTCTTGTGTCTGAATGTCAAATTTTCTATTCAACTCTGGTTTTTCCTCAAGAATGCTTGAAAGTCCTCTATTCCACTGAATGACCATATTTTCCCTGAAACAAAATACTCAGTTTTGCTGGGTAGGTGACCCTTGGGTTCATTCTCAGTTCTTTTGCCCTCTGGAATATCATATTCCATGCCCTTCGATCCCTCAGTGTAGAAGCTGCCAGGTCCTGGGCTATTCTGATTGTGTTTCCACAAGATTGAAATTGTTTCTTCCTGGCTGCTTGTAGTATTTTCTCCTTGATCTGGGGATCCTGGAACCTGGCTATAATATTCCTGGGAGTTTTCTTTTTGGGATCTTTTTCAGGAGGTGATCTGTGGATTCTTTCAACCTCTATTTTGCCCTCTGGATCTAAAACATCAGGGCAATTTTCATTGAGAATTTCTTGAAGGGTGATTTCTAGGTTCTTTCTTTGATCATGGCTTTCAGGTAGTCCAATAATTTTTAAATTGTCTCTCCTGGATCTATTTTCCAGGTCAGTGGTTTTTCCCATGAGATATTTCACATTGCCTTCTGTTCTTTCATTTGTTTGGATCTGTTTAACAGCATCTTGATTTCTCATAGTCACTAGCTTTCATTTGCTCCAGTCTAACTCTGAAGGAATGAATCTCCTCAGTGAGCTTTTGAGATTTTTTTTCCATCTGGCAAATTCGACTTTTTAAGGCATTCTTCTCCTCATTGCCTTTCTGAGCCTCTTTTGCCATTTGAGTTAGTCTATTTTTTAAGGTGTTATTTTTCCTCAGTCAGGCTGTTGACTGTCATTTCATACTTTTCTTGCATCTTTTTCATTTCTCTTCCCAAATTTCCCCCCACTTCTCTTATCTGCTTCTTAAGGTCCTCTATGGCCTGTAGCCAGCTTGTATTTTTATTTGGGGCTTTTGGTGCAGGAGTTCTGACCTCACAGTCCTTCTCCATGCTTTGAGCCTCTTTGCCCCCAAAATAGGAGTCCAATGTTGAACTTTTCTGTTTATTTTGTTTCGTTTGCCTAGGCATATTGCCACTTAATTACTTGATTTTTGGGCTTGTTGCCACAGTAGGACTCTGCCACCAGACACCATCGATTAACCCCCAGACTGATTGCTGGATCTCCCTACAGTTTGCAGGCCAGGAGCTAGAGCCACTTCTGAAGCTGCAAAATGGCTTCTGTGCAGCTGTTTCTTCAGCAGCTTTTTGCCCCCAGGGGAGGAAGCCACATGTTCCCCAAATACTGGTCCCAAAGTCCATAGGGCACTAACCTCTCACTTTGTCCTAGGCATATCTGTGCTGATAATTCTGGAATCGCCACAATTGCTGGTGTTCTGGTGTCCCTCCAGCTGGCTGAAGGCCTGGCCGCCCTGGGGCTAAAACTTCGGACCTGGGCTCAGTTCTGCGAGCTGTGCTGTTGGTTCCCAGTGCGCACTGTGCTGCCTGCTCTCAGAGTGCTGTGCTGGCCGCTCCCTGCAGGGCTGCTGGGCTGTCCTCAGCAGGAGGTTAGCTTCTCTGTGCCATTCTGTGGGTGCTGTGGCTCCAGAAGTTGTTCGGGACTTTTTTCTTTCTTTAAAATCAAATTAATCAATGGTTTATCTATTTTATTGGCTTTTCGTAAAACTAGCTCCTAGTTTTATTTATTAGTTCAATGGGTTTTTTTTTTTAATTTTTAATTTTATTAATCATGCTTTTGATTTTCAGGATTTCCATTTTGGTGTTTCATTGGGGATTTTTAATTTGTTCTTTTTCTAGTTCTTTTTTAGTTGCATGCCAAATTCATTTATCTGCTCTGTATCTTTTTTTTTTTTTTACTGATATATGTATGTAGAGATATAATCCACAGATTTTGGAAATATCTCATTGTTATCATTCTCTTTAATGAAGCTATTAATTGTTTCTATGATTTGTTCTTTGACCTACTCATTCTTTAAGATTAGAGTATTTTGTTTCCAATTAACTTTTAATCTATGTTTCTATAGCCCTTTATTAAATACAATTGCATTATGGTCTGAAAAGGATGAATTTAATATTTTTGCTTTTGGTTGTGAGGTTTTTATGCCCTAATACATAGACAATTTTTGTGAAGGTGCCATATACAACTGAGAAAAAGGTTTACTCCTTTCTATTTCCATTCAGTTTTCTCCAGAGAGCTATCAAATCTAATTTTTCTAAAATTTTATTCATTTCCTTGACTTCTTTCTTATTTATTTTATGGTTAGATTTACCTAGCTCTAAGAAGGGAAGGGTGAATTCTCTCACAAATATCATTTTACTGTTTGTTTCCTCCTCTAATTCATTTAACTTTTCCTTTAAGAATTTGCATGCTGGGTGGCACAGTGAATAAAGCACTGGCCCTGGAGTCAGGAGGATCTGAGTTCAAATCTGGCCTCAGACACTTAACACAAAAACTAACAGTGTGACCTTGGGCAAGTTATTTAACCCCAATTGCCCTCCAAAAAGCAAAAAAAAAAAAAGTATGCTTATCTAATCATTTTGGAGAGCAAATTAGAATTATGGCCAAAGAGTTATAAAACTGTGTATACCCTTTGACCTAGCGATACCACTATTAGTTCTGTTTCCCAACATGATTAGGGGGAAAGGGACAAGAACTTAACATGTTCTACAATATTTATAGCAACTCTTTTTGTAGTGGCAAAGAACTGGAAATAGAGGCCAAGTCCATCAATTGGGGAATATCTAAACAAGTTGTGGTACATGATTGTGACAGAATACTGCTGTGCTATAAGAAAAGATGAGCTGGTGGATTTTAGAAAAGCATGGAAAGACTTGCATGAAAGAACGAAGAGTAAAATGAGCAGAACCAAGAGAACACTGTACACAGTAACAATAGTGTTGTAAGAACAACTTTGAATGACTAAATCATTTTGAGAATTGTAAATACTCAAGTCAACTACAGAGGACCTATGAAGGAAGATGTTAGCCACATCCAGAGAAAGACTGATAAAGAGAAGTATCTGTATTATGGCTTTACAAAAGCATATACAAATTTATGTCTAATGGTAGCCTTTTCTAGGGTGGGGTGGGGAGGGAGGGAGAAGAAAAATGAAAAGTGCACAGCAGGGAACAAAAGCAAACTTAGAAGGAAGCATGGAAAAGCAGGGTAGCTTTGAAAATAATGTCTACCATTTATTACATAGCTATTCAGAAAAAGAAAACAGTGTGAAACAGAAATTCATGGTTTTATATTGAATCCTCTTTTTATGTTGTGCTGTATATGTGGAAATATTCCTTTTTTGTCTTTTTGTTCAAAATGAATAAAAATTTTTTTTCAAAAGTTCAAAATGAATAAAAAATTTTTTTAAAAAAAGAATTAAAACAACAACAAAAACAAACAGAATTTGGATGCTATGCCTTTTGGTGTATATATTTTTAGTATTGATATCACTTCATTGTCTATGGCTCCTTTTAAGCAAGATGTAGTTTTTTTTTCTACTTATCCCTTTGAATTAGGTCTATTTTTGCTTTTGCTTTGTCTGAGATTATGATTGCAACTAATGGTTTTGTTTTTGTTTTGTTTTGCTTTTTGGAGGGCAATTGGGGTTGACTTGCCCAAGGTCACATGACTAGTTTTTGTTTTAAGTGTCTGAGGCTGGATTTTAACTCAGGTCCCCCTGACTCCAGGGCTGACATTTTTTCACTGTGCCACAGAGCCACCCCTACTCCTATTTTTTTTAACCTCAGATGAAGCATAATAGATTCTTCTCTGGCCCCTTATTTTAACTCTGTGTGTCTCTCTACATCAAGTGTGTTTCTTATAAATAATACATTGTTAGGTTTTGGTTTCTAATACATTCTGCTATCCACTTCCATTTTGTGGGTGAGTTCATCCCATTCATATTCACAATTATGATTGCTAACTATTTATTTCCCACCATTCTATTTTCTTCTGCTTAGAAGATGAGAGTAAGGTTCAAGCATTGACCCCAACACTATTTTCCCCTTCAGTGTAAGAGCTCTTCCTTATGTGCCTCTCACGTGAGATAGTTTTTCTCATTCTTTCCTTCTCTTTCCCTCTCTCTCTCAGATTATCCCTTTTTTTCACCTATTCAATTTTTTTTTCATCATCCCAACATAACTGACTCACTCCCACACCTTCTTTCTATATAGAATCTTTCTAACTGCCCTAGTAATGATACATTTCTTAGAAGAAATACGTATCATCTTCCTATATAGAAAGGCACAGTTTAACCTTGTTGAATTCCTTATGATTTCTCTTTCATGTTTACCATTTTATGCTTCTCTTGAGTTTTCTGTTTGAATGTCAAACTTTCTATTCCACTCTGGTCTTTTCACCAGGAAAAGAAATGAACCAGACTTAGCAGTTGCCTTGTTCTGCTGCGCTGCCCCTGCTGGCTTCGTCCTTGTTGCCCCTGTAGCAACCATCTGCTTCCCTCTGCTGCTGCTAGCTACTTCAGTGAAGTATCATTGTCAGAATGATCTCAGCTGGGCTGACGGGTTTCAGGGATCGTTGACACATTTCCACAGCTTTTATAAATCAGCTACACAAGCCTAACTTGATAAGGGACTCTTAGGCAGCTGTGTAGATTTATCTACTTGCTGGGAATGAACCAGTGGGTCCCAACCCTCGTTCATTTTCAAGATACAAGATGGATTGAATTACATTCATTTCTTCCTTGTTTCAAGGTACAAGTAGTTTTCCCTACCTAGTCAGCACCTCATCACCCCTGCCAAGTCTTTTTGAGACTGCAGAAAAATATTCACATACCCATTCACCTTTCCAACATTTTTCATTGTCTCCTTCCCCCATTTAAAAAAAAAATTCTCATGTGATCCATCCATCCCCACTAGTGTGTGGATATTTCTTCTCACATTTGTGGTTAAATTTCTTGAGGTCATCTATAATTGTTGCCTCTCCTTTTCCCCTCACTCTCTTTATAACTCTCCACTCTCTGGCTTCTAACCTCATCATTTAACTGAAACTCCTTTCTCCAAGTTACCAATGATGTCTTAATTGGCAAATCCAATGACTTTTTCTCAATTCTCATCCTTCTTGACCCCTCTGGAGCCTTTGACACTGTTGATCATCCTTTTCTTGATATTCTCTTCTTCCTAGGTTTTTGTGACACTGTTCTCTCCTAGTTCTCCTCTCCTTGTCTGACCTCTCCTTCTCTGTCTCTTTTGTTGGCTCATAATCTAGGTTGTTCAATAACCATGGTTCCCAAGAGCCTCTCCCAAGACTGTGTTCTGGGACTTTTGTCTTCTTCCTCTGCACTATTTTGTTTGGTGATCTCATCAGCTCCCATGGATTCAATTGTCATATCTATGCAGATGATTTTCACATCTAACCCCTCTGCTTATCTCCATTTGAAATCAATTGTCTGATTAGACATTTCTATCTGGATGTCCCAAAGACATCTCAAACTCAACATGTCCAAAACTGCTTATTATCTTTTCTCCCAAACCCTGCCCTTCCCCTAAATTCCCTAGGGTATAACCAACCTCTTGGTCATTCAGGCTTGCAACCTGGGTGTCATTCTCTCCTCTTCCTTGCTCCCTCCAATAATCCAATTAATTGCCAAGTCTAGTTTTTACCTCTGTGATATCTCTTATATATGCTATCTTTTCTCTGGTGCAAACCCTCATCAGTTCAAGCCTGGACCATGGGCATTTTCCCTGGCTGTCCACCATGCCTGGGACTCTCCCCTCTTCATCTCAGTCTCCTGGCTTCCTTCAAGTCTCAGTCAAAGACTCACCTTCTGCCAGAAGCTTATGCAGCTCTTCTTAATCTTAATGACTTCTCTGTTAATTATCTCTAATTTTTTCCTGTAGACATCTTGTCTGTACATGATGGTCTACACGATTGTCTCCCTTATTAGACTGTGAGCTCCTTGAAGTCAGACTATTTTTTCTTTCCTTTTAAAAAAAGCAAACTTTTCTTTGTATTCCCAGCTTTTAACCCAGTGCCTGACACACAGTAGGTGCTTAATAAATACTTATTGACCTGACTTACTTCCTCCCATCCCTCCATTGACTTCTGACTGGTCAACTGAAGAAACCTCAGGAAAAACACTAGAAACACCAAAGTGGGGAGGGAGTGAAGCTGGAAGTCTTGCTGTCTGCCCTGTAGCAAGACAAGGGATCATATCCTTATCTATGGACCAAGTGTGTCCTCCTGGTAGAATGTAAAATTATTTTTGTCTTTGTATTCTCAGTGCCTTATGTGCACTGGATGTTTAATAAATATCTAGATGAACTGTTGTATTGGAAAGAAGGCTCATCTTTGAGTAAGGAGATGTATTCAGATCCCAGGTCTAATACTTACTGAGAGTATCATCTTGGGCAAGTCATTTAACTTTTCTTAGCCTCAGTTTCTCTAGCTATAAAATGAGGATAACAACTATCTCACAGGGCTGTTAAGAACAGGGCTCACCAAAGCCTAAAGCACTGTGTACGTGTGAGTTATTACTATTTAATGAAGGTTATCAGGAGGAATCTGTGTTTGAGTTGTTTCTCCCTTACTAGAATGTAATCTCCTTGAGGGCAGGGGTCTTTTTTGCTTTTTGTCTTTGTATCCCAAGTTCCAAGCACAGCGCCTAGTATATAGTAGATGCTTAATTGTACTTAGTGAATGAATACTATAAGAAGGAGATGTACCAATATGGGACTAAAAAAACTTCAATTTGGGGAGTGATGGGTGATGAAAGCCAAAAAATTGACTTACGTGTTGACCTCCTTGGAGGTTCACTAATTTCCTGCACTGTCCTATTACTAGGCTCTAGATCTGGATCTTGAAGGACCCTACAGGTCATCTAATCCAACCTGCTCATTCTATAGATGAAGAAGCTGAACTCCCAAAAGGTCAAGTGACCTGCCAGGGGTCACACAATCAGACTGTGTTGCCTGATTCATTGTTCTTTCCACTATACCTCTAGTATCTTCATTATTTGTCTCCAAGGGTCTGAAGAGCTTTCCCTTAGCATTTATTTTCTTCGGCCTGTTGGTTCATGTCTCTGATAGGCTTGCCCTTGCTTGTAACAGTTACAAAACATATTTGGGTTTCTAATTGGGTTTGACTGCATCCCAGTAATGGGAAGGGCCCATTCCTGTGTACTCCCAGGAGGCATGTGACCCACTGGCTTGGGCCGAGGGCCAAAGTTTGTTCTTGTGCAACCGAGCCTGGAGTGGGCTTGGCTGTGGCTGCAGGGCCAAAGGAAGCCCATTCTATGCCAAGAACAGGTCTGGGAGGGACAGGACCAGAGCATGACCCTGGGCATTTGTTAAAGGTATCCAGAGCAATTCCTGGAGAGGTGGAAAGGTCAGCTTTAGAAAAGGACATCTGATAGATGTTGTCTCAGGGCCAGGGAGTAAGAAAACAGAAGGGAACTTAGATTGAGTTCTTCCTCCCATGGGAAAACCATGATATGCAATGATATAGTCTGCAATGTAGAGTGGGCAGCACATTGGATTTGGAGTAAAAGGACCAGGGTTTGAATCCTAACTCTCTGCACCCATCCCCCACAGTTAGATATCTCTATTCCCTATCTACCACCCTTTTGCCACCCCATGAAATCCCCAAGAAAAATAAAGGAAAAAAACATATGCTTTGACCTGTACTCTGAATCCATCAATTCTCTATGTGGAGGTGAATAGCATTTTATATCACAAGTCCTTTGGAGTTGTGGTGGATCATTGTATTAATCAGAGTTACTAAGTCTTTCACAATTGATCACATTACAATATTGCTGTCATTGTGTGGAATGTTCTCTTAGTTTTGCTCCCTTCACTTTGGATCAGTTCATATAAGTCTTCTCAGGTTTTTCTGAAACCATTCCCTTTTAGCATGATAGTATCCCATCACAAACATATACCATAACTTATTCAGCCATTCCCCAATTGACAGCATCTCCTCAATTTCCAATTCTTTGCCACCACAGAAGAACTGCTATAAATATTTTTTGTGCATATGGATCCTTTTCTTTTTACTTTGCTCTCCTTGGAGTATAGACCTAGCAGCAGTATTACTGAGTAAATTCTGACTCTTTTTAGCTTATTAGTTGCATGACATTGAACAAGGCATCAGAGCTTGAGTTTCATCATCTGCAAAATGAAGAAGTTAGACAACAAATCTCTAAGGTCTCTTCCATCTTGAAACCTTCTAATTCTGTTTAGGCAATTAGAATAGCATATAGGAACAGGATAGTAATACCTAGTAAGGTTTCTGTGAGAAAGGGGAGAATGTCTGGAAGAGGGAGTTAAGAAGGGTTTAAAAATAATCTTTTGGTTTGAGATGGGATGTAGTTTGTTGCCAAGAGAGGTCATCCTTAAAGGAAGGGCAGTCAGCTCATTTTAATATTCTCATTGTTAGAGCCCTGGGCTGGGAGTAACTAGACTCCCTTCCTTTGCCCAGATTATTTATTTGACCTTGGGCAAATCACTTAACATTTCTGTATTCAGGTGCCCTGATAAACCCTAGGTAGTATTGAGTAACCTTACCATTCACTGGGGCCAGGGACTTGAGAAAAAGATAAAAACAGTACAAGTAATTGGTTGATGAGGTTGGGAGTCAGAAAATAAGGGCTGGGCGTGGTTGGCAGCATTGGAGAAGCAAAACATTTCAGGAGGGAGTGCTGCTCCCTTACTTTCCCTCTCCTCTCCTCTTCTCTCCTCCCCTCACTTCAGTTCTAAGGGAGTCCATTGTGCTAAGATTAGAGCCAGACCTTATATCAATTATGAAACAGGTTGGGGCTGGGTCCCTTTGGCTCCAGGGGCAGGAGGAAAGCTATGGGATTCTTTTTTTTTTCCAGAAAATAAATAGATTGCTTGTCTTTGGCAGGGTTGTAAACAGAGCTCTCCAGGCCCAGTTGGTACTGTGTTCAACTGCTTTGCAGTTGGTGTTACTGATATTAAAGTCATTTTCTATGCATTTGAAACTTAACTTACAAATCCAGATGCATCCTGGAATACAGATGTTTTATGCTTTATATTAAATGTTGTCTGAAGGGGGAAAAAGATTTCCTGGAAGGAGAGGAAAAGAGAAAGAGAGAGAGAGACAAAGACAGAGAAGCTGTAGAAAAGGTCTCTTACTCCTTTCTTTAAAATTTTAAATTAAAAAAAATTGTAAACATTTTTTTCTTTTTAAATTTTGTTTCAAATTCTTTCCTTCCCTCCCCATGCCCTCTCAACCACTGAGAAGTCAAGCAATATGATATCAATTATACATATGAATTTATGCAAAACATATTTTCATATTAGCTATATTTTTTAAGAAAGCAAGAAAAATTGAGAAAGTGAGAAAATTATACTTTAGTTTGCACTCAGAGTTAATCAGTTCTCTCTCTGGAGCATTTTTTTCCTCCTAAGTTCTTTGGAATTGTCTTGGATCATTGTATTGTTCAGAGTAACCAAACTTTCACAGTTGATCATCATTACAATATTGCTTTTACTGTACACAATGATCTCCTAATTCTTCTTCCTTCCTTTGTATCAGATCATACAGGTTTTGCCATGTTTTTCTTAAACTCCCCCTCCCTTCAAGTCTTATAGCACAATAATACTCCATCATAATCATATGCCATAACTTGTTTCACCATTCTCAGTTGATTCACCATTCACCAGTTGATAGGTATTCCCTCAATTTCCAATTTTTGTGATCACAATAAGAGCTGCTATAAATATTTTTGTACATATAGGTCCTTTTCCTTTTCCTTTATCTCTTTGGAATACAGACCTAGTAGTGGTATTGTTGAGTCAAAAGGTAGGTTTTATAGCCCTTTGGGCACACATCCAAATTTTCTTCAGAATGGTTAGACCCATTCACAACTCTACCAGCAGTTCATTAGTGTACCTATTTTCCCCTCATCCTCTCTAGCATTTGCCTTTTCTGATAGGTGTGAGGTGGTACCTCAGAGTTATTTTAATCTGAATTTCTCAAATCAATAGTGCTTTAGAACACCTTTTCATATGACTATAGATAGCTTTGATTTCTTTTTCTGAAAACTGCCTATTTATATCCTTTGTCAACTGGGGAATAGCTCTTATTTTTTTTTTATCAATTTGACTCAGTTCTTCATTCAGTATATATTTGAGAAATGAGGCTTTTATCAGAGAAACTTACTGTAAAATTTTTTTTTGATATTACTTCATTGCCTATGGTGCCTTTTAACATGATGTAGTTTCCCAGATTATCTCTTTTAATTAGGTCTATTTTTGTTTTGTCTTTGTCTGAAATCATGATTGCTACCTCTGCCTTTTTTACTTCAGCTGAAGCATATTAGATTCTACTCTAGTTCTTTATTTTAACCCTGTGTCTTTCTGTTTCAAGTGTGTTTCTTGCAAATGACATATTCTTGGATTCTGGTTTCTAATCTATTCTGCCATCCAGTTCTGTTTTATGGGTAAGTCTATCCCATTCACATTCATGGTTATGATTACTAACTATGTATTTCCTGCCATCCCATTTTCTAATATTTCTTCCTTTCTCTTTCTTTTTTAAATCTTGTTCCTCCTCAAAAGTTTATTTTGCTTCTAACCTACTGCCTCCCTTAATCTGTCTCCCTTTTATCATTCTCTCCCCCCACTTTCTGTTATTCTCTTTCCCTCATATTTCCCTATTTGGTAAGTTTCATTTCTATGTACAACTATGTACAACACAATAGATTGTGTGTCTATGTGTGTATATGAATATATACACATATTTCGCTCTTTGAGTCAGTCTTGATGAGAGCGAGGTTCAAGCACTAGTCCCCTGCCATTTTTCCTCCCGTTGTAAAAGCTCTTCCTTGTGTGCCTCTTTTATGTGAGAAAAATTTCCCTGTTCTACTTTTCCTTTCTCCCTTTTCTCAGTGAATCTTTTTTCTCACCCTTTCCATTTTTTTTGAGATCATTCTAACATCATTGATTCACTCTCACAAACTTTTTCTATATAGACTCCTTTTAACTGCCCTAATAATGATAAAGTTCTAAGGAGTAACACATAAGCATCTTCCTATATAGGAATGTAAACAGTTTAACTTTATTGAGTCCTCCATGATTACTCTTTCATGTTTACCTTTTTATGCTTCTCTTGAGTTTTCTGTTTGAATGTCAAAATTTCTATTCAGCTCTGTTATTTTCATTGGGAATCCTGGGAAGTCCTCTATTTCATTAAATATCCATTTTTTTTGCCCTGAAACTTTACACTCAATTTTGCTGAATATGTTATTTTTGGTGTTCATCTAGTTTCTTTGCTTTCTGGAATATCATATTCCAAGCTTTCTGCTCCTTAATTTGCAAGCTGCTAAATTTTGTGTGATCCTGGCTGTGGCTCCATAATATTTGAACTGTTTCTTTCAGGTTGCTTGAAGTATTTTCTCTCTGACCTAGGAGCTCTGGAATTTGGCTGGAATATTACTGGGAGCTTTCATTTTGGGATCTCTTTCAGGAAGTGATCATCTTTCAATTTCTATTTTACCTTCTGGTTCTAGGACCTCAGGGTAATTTTCCTGGATAATTTCTTGAAATAAAATGTCTAGGCTACTTCTTTGATCATTATAGCAATAATTCTTAAATCATCTTAATCAATTTTTCTGGTCAGTTGTTTTTCTGATCAGATATTTCACATTTTCTTCTATTTTGTTTTCATTATTTTGACTTTGTTTAATTGCTTCTTGATGTCTCATGGAGACATTGAGCATTAGCTTCCTCTTGCCAAATTCTAATTTTTAAGGAATTATTTTCTTCAGTGAAGTTTTATACCTCTTTTTTAAGTCAATTCTGCTTTTTAAGTAGCTTTTTTCTTTAGTGAATTTTTGTGCCTCTTTTACAATTTTATAATTTGATTCTGATTTTTAAAGTGTTATTTTCTTCATTTTTTTGGTGCTTCTTTTTCTGAACTGTTAATTCTATTTTTACAATTTTCTTGCACCACTATCATCTCTTTTCTCAATTTTCCCTCTACCACTCATTTCTTTCTTCAATTCTTCCAGGAATTCTTGTTGGGTTTGGGTACAATTAGCATTTTTCTTTGAAGCTTTTTTGATAGCTGCTTTAACATTTCTGCATTCTCCTGGGTTTATATCTTGGTCTTCCCTACCACCCATAGTAGCTTTTTATGGTCATTTTAAATTTTTTGCTCATTTTTAAAAGCTTTTCTTGACTTTGAACTTATGTTAAAGTTGGGCTCTGCTTACCGGGGGGTAGGGAGGCTCTGTTTTAAACTTCATATTTTTCAATGCTGCTATTTTCAGAGCTAGTTCTTGGGTTCTGCAGGTCTTTGGGGCTTGTAAAGTGATGTAATCCTGAGAGAGACATGATCACTGTGAGCTGGTTTGAGCTTTTGTCTTTATGTGGGAAGGGCCCCTAGTCCTCTGCGCCCATGAGCACTAGCACTCTCTTTTCCTTGGAATTGTGACCAGGCCCTTACTCCATTGTAACTGATCCCTAGTACTCCTTCCTACCCTAGAACTTCACGTGAGCAATAGAGTTGCCAGTCATTGCCAGTTGTACCCAGTGCCAGCAAAGGGTTCCCTGTAAACTCTTTTTTACCAGTTGTCTGACCCTCTTGCCATCTCTGGGCTGAGAGTTCCTAAAGCTGTTGTTGCTGCAGTGGTTGCTGCAGACAGGCCTTTACCCTGGTGCCATAGACTTCTGCAACCTTCTAAGTTTTCTTAAGCTGGAAGAAAGTCTCACCATAACCTTTTTTTTTGGTTCTGCCATTTAAAAATTTGATTTGAGGCTTTATTTCAAAGTTGTTTAGAGGGAATGTTGGGAGATTTCAGCTGGGTGGCTGCTCCTAATCTGCCATCTTGGCTCCACCTCTCTTACTCCTTTCTAAAGATAATTGGTTGCTAAGGGTAATGCTTGCTTTACAAAATCACAGAATTACAGTATTTGAGAGTTGGAAAGGATCTCAGCAGTCATCTTATCTGTTGTTTGTTCTTTGTTCTTGAAGAGGACCAATTACATCAGGAGGGTGGTATCTTGACTCACAAGTGAATTGAATTTAAGTGATGCAGGGCTGTACAAAATCATCAGCTTCACTCTATCCTCCAAAGTCATCTGAATCCAGTGGTAAGATGTAGGTCAAGATGACTGGAGATAGCTCCAGATGTAGTGAGGAGGTCTTGGCCTTTTTAAGCTAAGGTCTTTCCCGTGAGGCAATACCCATTCAGTGATTCAGTGATTTAAGACTAGGGAAGAAATGAGTTGTCATGTTATCGAACCCATAGCAGTCCCCACCATAATATAATTGTCAAGTGGTCATCCAGCTTGTTTTAAGTCTTCTAAAGCAGGGAAAGCCACCACTCCTCAAAGCATCCCGTTTCAGTTTTGGAAAACTCTATTTGTTAGAAAGCTTTTCCTGACATAAAGCCTTAATTGTCTCTTCCACCCATTGCCAGAAGGTTCTGCCTTCTGGGACCAGGCTGATTAGATAAAATTCTCCCTCTCCTCAACAGAATTTCCAATATTTGAAGATTGTCTTCCATGTGCCGGGCACTGTGCTAAGTGTTAATAATTCAAATATGAAAAATAAACAGTCATGAAGACTGTTTGTAGTGAAGACATGAAGACTTTTCTTCCTTTGGTCAAACATCCCCAGATCCTTCAATCAGCCCACATATGCAATA
Source organism: Gymnobelideus leadbeateri (assembly GCA_011680675.1). Taxonomy (NCBI): domain Eukaryota; kingdom Metazoa; phylum Chordata; class Mammalia; order Diprotodontia; family Petauridae; genus Gymnobelideus; species Gymnobelideus leadbeateri. The sequence goes on along the minus strand of WOXC01011787.1, from coordinate 253,472 downwards.
GAATCCAATTCTTTCACCTTCCTAGTTCCCTATCTTTGGTTGTTCTCCAATTTATCCATATTTGTAAACTGTGGTGCCCAGAATTTAACACAATGCTACAGTTGAGGTCCGAGGAGGGCAAAGTAAATAGAGACTACCACCTTTGTACTTCTGAAAGTTATGCCTTTCTAATACAGTCAAATATTTATTCAAGTTTTTTGGCTGCCACATCATTCTGCTGACTCATATCAAGCTTGCAATTTACTAAAATCCTTTGATCTTTTTTAGCCAAACTACTACTTGTTCATATCTTCTTTATCATGTACGGGTGATGGTGGTGTGCTAATAAATGTTTAACAACTGCTTCTCCAGGGAAAAAAAATTAAGCTATAATGTTTGTCAACTTTGAGCATCCAGTTAAGAGTCAACATTTATCAAAAGTCAAACATTTATTAAGCATTTACTATGTACCGGGAACTGTGCAAAGCACTTGGAATACAAATAGAAACAGAAAGATAGATATCCTCTGCCCCAAAAGAGCTTACATTCTAATGGGAGAAGTCAACATATAAAATGGAGCTGAAAAGGAGAGGAAGGAAGATGGAAGTGGAAGAAAGTATAGGAGTAGAGTGAAGCAAAGAACTCCTCCCAAGCCTCTAGGGCTCCCAGGCCAACCATCTCTTCATTTCCCACCAGCTGACAATCCTTGAACTGGTCTCTGTTATGAACCTAAGAAACCTTGTCATCAGGAAACTCATCATCCTTTTGAGATCTTTTTGGCTTTGGGACTCACACCTCATCAGCACCCTTTGGCCCTCTAACTAGAAGTCTGCAGCATTGAGCAGAGAATTCCTCCAAAAGTCTCTAAAGAGGGCTCCCAGGCCAGCCACATTGTCATATCTCACTATCTTGTGCTCCTTGGACTGGACTGCATCAAGCTCCTGGGTCATTTCCCAACCTGACTTCCTTTTTGTTCCCATTTGTGTGTTCTTCCTTCATTAGCTTATGAACTCCTTGAGGGCAGGGACTATCTTAGTTTCTCATATTTGAATTATTAACACTTAGCACAGTGCCCAGCACAAAATAGTTGCCTACTAAATGTTCACTGATTCAGTGACTGGATAGAGACAGTGTTAGCCTGGGTTTTCTTAAATTAAAGATTCTGGGAAAGACCAGTCAATCAGAAGGTGATGGCACAGGGGCAGAGGGTACTTCCAGTGTGAGAAGCAGTCCAGGATTGAAGTGAACTTCCGTGATAAAGAAGTTTCTATGACATAGTAAAGAAAGTCGTGGGGAGATGAGTCTGCAGTGTAGCCTAGAGAGGGCTGTATGAGCTGGTACAACTGGCATGAGCTGACTCCAGAATACCATTGTTTGTGAACCTGATGTGTTTGTACCCAAGTTCAAGACTTTACATTAATCCCTTTTGGATTTGATCTTATCACATTCAGCCCCAGAGCACTAACCTGTGAAAAAAATTTTCTGGACAGAGACTTTATCATCTAATATGTTAGCTTTATTATCTAATGTCCTAGCTTTGTGTCACCTGCAAATCTGATAAGCCTCATTTCATTGAAGACAAAAGATGCAATTAGTCCAGACCTGTTTAGAGTCTTAATAAATTGCTGGTTTAAGGATTTAGAATTATAGATTGAGAGCTGGAAGGAAACTGAGATGCAACCTACTTTAACCCTCTCATTTTAAAAGCAATTAAATTTTTCTCAATTAACAAACATCTGTGTTCTCTCCCTTTTGTATTTTCCTTCCACTCTAAAATAAGGTGGGAAAATCCTTATAACATATATGCATAATAAAGCAAAACAAATTCCCACATTGGCCATGTACAAAAAAGATATATCTCATGTTAAGACATGGGTAGTATGTACCATTATTAGTTCTCTGGAGTCATGGTTGATCATCAAATTGGTCAAAATTCTTAAATCTTTCAAAGTCAACACCTTCATTTTATAGGTGAGGAATCTCAGGTCTAGGGAGGTAAATTGAATTGCCCAAGGTCACACAGATAATACAAAGTTGGGATTTCATACAGGGCTAGGATTTAAGCCATCCTCTGACTCAAAATTCAGTATTCTTTCATTTCACTACTAGGTCCCATTTGAAAAGCAAAGTTTGGTTCTCACCTTTTGTTTTTTAGATCATAGTCATTTTCTGATATTTTTCCTGCTTGAACCTTCCCTCAGAAGAAAGAAATATAATTAAGGAAGCATCTAACAGCTTATATAACATCCTACACCCATAGTCCCTTGCTTCTCTATTGGCAGGAAGGAAGGGTGTTTGTGGTCATTGCATTCAATCTGAATTTAGCTTTCTAATTTTGTTTTTTAGACTGATTGTAGTCATTCTATATCTTGTTCTCCTGGTTCTGGTTTCTTTGAATCAGTTCATATAAATCATTCTAGGTTTCCCTGAATTCTTCCCATTTGTCCCTTCTTATGATACAATAATATTCCATTCCATTCATAATCCACAATTTGTTCAGCCTCTTTGTTTCCACTACCATTAGATGGTAGGTGAGTGCAAATGGGAAATTACAAGATCTGAAATAATTTATCTTAGAGGACAAAACACTGAATAGCAATTTAATGTGAGTCAAGTATGTGAAGGGAGGTTTTTCAGGATAGTGACTATTTTTTTTTTAAACCTTCTCCAGGGCAGAACAGGAGGAAATGGATTCAAAATACAGCAAGAGGAATCTAAGTATGCTATTTCCTGAAATTGACTTGAAGAAGCCAACAGAATTGCTTTTTGTTTTCTCCGAAGATTTTTTTTTTAAAGGGAAGATTATCTGGGAGTATGTCTTGAAAGGCAGTGGGGTTAGAACACTTGAAGTCCCTTCAGTTTGAGGACTCTGTGTTCTCATACTTTCGTGACTTCATCATAAGCCAGAAGAACAATTCTGCTTTAGTGAAGTTTCAATTTGTGACATCCAACTTCTCAAGTGTTAAATTGGTATTTCTATATATAGAAGCCATTTAGTTAGACTAAAGAAGTTTAGAGACTAGACCCTACCTAAAAATGAAATTTTTTTTTGGCAATGAGATATCATCTTCCCCACTTTGTGGAGTAATTATTTTTACTTATTGAACTTGCTAAAACTTCCTTTCTCAATGCAAATGGACAACATCTCAGCAACTTGTAGTATTACAAAATTGATTGGGGTGTTGAGAGTATATATTACAGGTAGGACTTGTATCCAAGTTTCAGGACATCGTAGTCATGTATTGATATACTCCTCTGCTCGACTCTGAGACCAGCTCTCCATTTATTATATCATGCTTTCTTTCAGCAATGTCTCAGGTAAGTGTTGGATAGAATGACCTCATCTACTTTTAAGACACATGATTCTAAATGTGTCTAGGGGAGACGTGACAGCTTAAAGATTGCCTGGTATTAAAACAGAAGATCATAGCCCATGCTGGGAACTGGGATCTAAATAGAGGACTATAGCCTTTATAGACTATGAGGTAATCTTTAGTCATTACCATTGGTCAGAACTTTATTAATATATCTTGCCTTTTTTTAAACTCCATGACTAAAGAGTTATATAGAGGGCCTGGAGAAGGTCCAGAGGAACCCTAGGAGAAAACTCTGAAAGAAGCCTGCTTATTCATCTTTGAAGAGAGAATTATTGATAGTAAATACCAACATGAAAAGAAACAAGGAGTAGTGGCTTTTTTCAATTGAGATTAGGACTAGTGAGAATGAACTGGAAGCAAAGATAATTTTATTTAGACAATAGAGAAGAATGGTTTTGAGAAAATGAGACTTAGGGAAGTTGTAGATGGGGTCTTTCTTGGAAAATATGAAGAATTTTGACAGCCACCCTTTGGGATTGTTCACTAGAACTGGCTATGTCAGACAATCTTCTGTGGCATTTTTTCCCCAAGTTCCATCATTCAGTTTGCACAGACATGTTGCTCATAGACCTTGCTTAGTTAAATCTAGTGTTTTCACCCAACTCTATTTCAAGTCAAATACTTGACCAACTCATTGGCAGAGAAGTCAATTTAAGATTTAGAGTTCAAGGAAATCAAATCAATACAAAGATAGTCTTTTCAAAGAAAATAGAGCAATGGAAAATGGGGTTTGAACCCTTGTACTAAGAACACAACACAGAAATTAAAGGCAGGAACTGATAACACGCTGTGGTTTTCTGACACTTGGGCCAGGATGTTGATGTGAAGAAGAGACTAACTTCCCTCTGACTATCAAGGACATCACCATATGTCCCAGTACCCAGGTTTGAAACCTCCACATTATCCTTGATCTTTTCCTTTTCACTCACCCCACATAGCCAACCAGTTAACCAGATCTTTTTTCAACTGAAGGACACAACTTTTTCAAAGCAAATGGACTTAAGGAAATAGCATAGCAAGAAAAGTGGCAATAGAACATTTTCTCCATAGACTTAGGGTGCAGTCTCCCACAAATAAACACATGGTCTATGGGAGGAATGGACATGCATGGTGATCTCTCACAGGAAACACATGTAGTCAGAGCACCCGTGTAGAGACTGTGTATAGCCATGGCACATGTGTGGATGGGCTAATTTATGCCTGGAGAGTCAATAGATAGGTTGACATAGAATGAATTCCATTTCACGTCTTTCTTTTTGCTCATCTTCCAATTTCATCTGTAAATGCTCCTGGAATAAATTGGCTTAACTAGATTTAGTGCCAAGCACTCCATGGTGTCATTTTCTCTTTGCCTACCTTTTACATTTGCTCCAAAGCAGGGAATGCCAATGGGCCATTGATACCTAATGATGGCTTGCACACTGTTACCCACACTCTTGGGAGCTGTCCGTTGGTCTGCACCACAGCAGCAGCCTCCTGGCTTGGGGGAGGCACAGCCACCTGGATACACACCCCCATGGGAATCAGCTGAGCAGCATCTTCTTGGAAGGAAGTCACGCAGTAGATCTTAATAAAGGTTTATTTATTGACATTGATACTGCTCTGCAAGGGCTCTCCCTCTTATGCAATAGTTGCTGGGCAGGGATACAGCCTCAGGGAATTTCTACATTCTACATTTCTACATTCTATCTGAGCCTATAGATAACATAATGACCACACCTATGTACAGTATTTTCAGGGTGTTTTGTTTAGTTGTCATTGAAACAACCTTCCCTGTAACCATTCATTATCATTCAAGAAGTCACCCACAAGTTCCCCTATATCTTTTCTATTGAACAGGAACAAGGGGATTGATTAATATTAAGCACAGAGCTGTGTTCCCTGATGTTTTTCCTGATTCCCCCAACTTTTAGTGTTGCCCCATTATCTTGTATTTATTTTGTACATTTTTTTTTTTTTTGCATATTGTTTCCCCTGACAGAACGCAAACTTCTGGTGTTCTGGTGGACAAAGATCTGTTTATTTACATCTTTGTATCCCCAGTGCCTGGGGATACAGTTCCTGGTTTGGAGAAGGCACTTACTAAAAGCTTATTTATTAATTGATTGAGCTGGATGTTGGCTTTAGGTGAAGCATCCCTTTCATCCTTCTTGGACAGCCTCCCATTCCTGCTCTGTCTTCTACCCTCTCCCATTCTCTGGTCTTTGGCTTAAAGTGAATGCCTTTGCTTACCCAGCAGCCCACAAGCTCTTGCTCCTTCTCTCAGTGATCTCAGTCTACATCTTTCCCTATGTTCACTTAATGTCCTCCTTGCTCTTCTCCCTGTGCTCTTCAGACTGTATCCTGCTTAGCTAATTCTTTTCAGAGTAGCTATCCAGTGAACACAATCCATTTGTGTCCAGCCAGTCTCTGCAGCTGCAGAGATATTTGTAGACAATGATGAAGGCATCAAACATAGAGCTCATTTTGAGGCAGGGGACCCATTTTGGCAGTTATCAAAACTTGAAGATCAGTTCCCCCTGTTTTTTTTTTTTTGGAGGGGGGAAAGCAAGGCAGTTGGGGTTAAGTGACTTGCCCAAGGTCACACAGTAAGTGTTAAGTGTCTGAGGCTGGATTTGAACTCAGGTCTTCCTGACTCCAGGGCTGGTGCTCTATTCACTGCACTCAATTCCCTTTTTCACTCAATTGTAAATCAGTTCCTGCTTCTATGGGAGAAATCCCAAGAAACTGCAAATCACTTTTTGGAGCAGGATGTTTTTATTTTTTTGAGATAGAAGAATTACAAGGTATTAGTTCAGAATGAAACAAAAAGCAAGCAAGCAGCCCATGTTCCCAAAAGAAACACAGTGCCTGCTGCTTCTGATAGGAGAAAGGGACTCAGGTTAGGAGAACAAGAAATACCTTGGTGCTGAAATGAATTCCTTGAAGGCAAATCCTTATGCCAGTATTGTGAGCCATTGAATAACTTTCTGATGTTGTGAGAAGTAAATAGAAATATTAACTTCAAATACCCTAGATGTCTTACACCCATTTCACATTTGCAATCCGATCATATAGAAAACATTTTGACTTGGTGAGCTGAGGTATAGGGGATAGGCATTGCATTTAGGATCTGAGAGACCTGGGTTTGAATCTTGCCTCATATCTCATACTAGCTGTGTGTCCATCTGTAATTTACTTAATCCTTCAGAGTTATAGTTTTCTCATGGAGATAATAATATTTATACTAGCTGCCTCATCAATTTGTTGTGTTAGAGTTAGAGTCAGTAAGCACCTACTATGTATCAGGCATTGTGCTAAGTGCTGGAGATAGGAAGAAAGGCATAAGACAGTCTGCCTTCAAGGAGCCTACAGTCTAATGGTGGAAGACACAAAAAGAAGCTGAAAAATGAGGGAGGAAGGAAGGAAGGAAGGAGGAAGGAGGAAGGAGGAACCCAGCTGGGACATAAAGTCTTCCTATCGGAGGAGATAAGAATTACATTTTACAGAATGATGAGTTTCTGGAGAAGTCCAGGAAAGGAGCTGGGTAGGAAATAAAGTGCATCAAAAACATTAAAGTACTATAAAAATCTGAGTTATTGGGCTAGTTCGCGGTTTGTTTTATATCAACCGGTTTCCCTGAACCACCTGTGAACTCACTGGAACACAAGGGGACTGCATTTTATCAGCCCATTCACCAGTTCAACCATCTTGCCTTGTTGTATTCCCATTCTGAATGACAAAGTTTTGTGTCACACACTGTCACACACACTCACACGTTTGTACACACCCACCCACACATTCTTTATCTCCTCACAGTAGTTGCTTCCACTTCAAGCCTTTAGCACCATCTCTGGATTTTAAAAAAATGGACTAAAGTGAATGAGAACACTCAGGATACCAAGACACATCAAAGCATTTGTTTCACTCTAACATCATAGAAGATGGTACTGGTCAGTGGAATTGTGGACTGGAAGTAATGAAAGCCATGAGAGTCAGTAGTCCTAGTTTTACCACTATCTCTCTTGCCCTTCATCTAGTATAATAGTTTCATCCCTCAATTCCTCAGTTTCTCCATCTGTAAACTGGAGCTGATGATACCTGCTTTCAGCCTAGTATAGTTAGTATTTCTTACTAGGTATTCTACCTATCCAACTTTATTTATTTCCCATTGCTCCCCATTAGCCAAATTGCTTTCCTCATGCTCTCCAAACTATACCATACTGATTCTTACCTCCATACCTTTATTCATGCTGTTTCTCCCTCCTGCAATGTCTTCCCCTCCCTCTTTTCCTTTCCAAACCCAATCTTTCTTCAAAGTTCACTTCCAGTTTCACCTCTTCGTTGAAACCTTCTCTTACGACTCAAGCATACAATGGCCTCTCCCTTCTCTGAACTCCTGTAATACTTAATGTCTATGCTACTTCCTCTAGTCCTCAATAATTTATTACCTTATATTGTTTCTTAAGTATTTCATTGTCTTATCAAGGAACTTATAAACATATGGGTGGGGTGAGGATCAGGTTCTATGTTTCTTTTATATACAGAGAAACCAATATGGTGCTGATAATATAGTTGGTACAAAGGATATTACACAATTATTGACCATTATTAAATCAAATTATGGAGAAGAATGTAATAATCTATGGGAAATTTGTATTAGGTTATTCATTGAAAAGAAAGATCCAATTTGTTTTGAAGGTATTTCTTTCAAAGTCTTTTAATCACCAAACAGAGGAATTCAAATAGACTTAGTGATTCAGAAAAAAGAACTACTTTGTGTCATAAGGGAGCATCCAGATAGATACTAACAGGTGTTCCTGGTCTCAGCCTTTGGCCATCTGAGGTTCTGTGATCTATATTTTCACACTCAAGTTCACAGACCACAAATACTTGTATTTTTGCATATTCGGTTAACATGCCAGTATGGTGTTTTAGCCTCTGGTAACTAACAGCTTCAGAGCTACCAAATTTCTCTCTTTCTCCCAAGCTGGAGCTTTGGCTTAAAAATAAAAAGTCAAATTAAAAAACAAAAGGCATAAGATTGTGAAGCCTCAATTCTTTGAGGATGAGTGACACTGTGTTTCCTAGGATTGGGTAAATAGCAGTTTTTCTGGTGATTTCCAGTTTCCGTAGCAAAAGTACTAAGTATTGTAATGAATATAGTTAAAATTCAAGAATCAAAAGCATTGTGTAGTCAAACAGCCCAGGACATCCCCTAAGCACAATTTGATTCCACTCAATTTACTAAGTACCTACTACATATAAGGTACACACAGTACTAGAGACTGGATAGGATACAAAGACATGGTCCTTCCCATTATGAAGTTTTCAGTCTAGTAGAAGAGGGAAAAAACACATACAAAAATATCTGTAACACAAAGATAACTCTTATAAGTACTACTGGTCAAAGAGTTTGAGGACACTCCTCCTGGGATGGGCTAATTCAGAGATCACATTTGTAGAGCTTAGGTTCTCTTGGAAGCTAAGTCTGGATGTTCAGGTTTGCTTCTCCTGGCTGGATATTGTACATATTAATATGTAATTAATTGATTAATTAATATGCAACTGTCTTTGATAATTATAGAGTCCTATAATCCCTCAGCTAAAAAGAACCACAAGAGATCACTTAGTTCAAATTTCTGCTTTCAGGCGGGTCTATGGAAAAATGATACTGTAGGTCTTAGATTCCTCATCTGAGAGATGTGGTTGGGAGGATATTGGGTGGTCTGTTGAGTTTCTTCCAGCTCTATCAATGATTCTGCATATTTTTATCCTTTCCAAGAAGGGAAAGAAGCACCAGAATGAACGGATGCCAAGGCATTTGAGGTGCGTATTGATTTGCTCAAGTATGCTCAGAGAACTATGAAGGCTTCTTTCTTAAGTTTAAGTTTGCCCAACAACATATTTACCATCTGTTGTATACTTAGGCGTGTGGACTTGGTTGGAGTTGCCATTTCTGCCTGGAGGGGAGGAGAGCAAAACAGAGCCCTAAAAGAGGGCTCACAGAATTTCACTGATAGAGGCTGAGCCAAGGAATGTGGACAGGGCTATATGCCCAGTCAACAGTGAGCCAGCTAAGTCAATCTGAGGCTAGACAGGTAAGGAATCTATACTCAAGTGTATCTGGTACGTTCTATGTGTAATCCACAACTCAAGGTCCCCACAAGAGTTCTGGGCTTACATGGACCTGGTTCCTTCTGGGGGGCTTGACCTCAAAGGAATCAAGTTTTTTTCTCAGGCACATTGCCAAGACCATTGCTACTTGGATTAATATGAGTAAGTTTCTAAGACAAAATTTAGGCCTGGTTCATATCTAGGGTGTTTCTAAATGTGGGTGACATGGTCCCCAAATCCTGATCAGAACTGAAACTAATAAAACTGGGATGGGGGTAAGGGGATAGGGAGGAATAGGCACAAGTGCCTACTATGTGTTAGGCACTATGCTAAGAGCTTTACAAATATTGTCTCATTTGCTAGGGAGGACTAAAGAAGTGAATTCCCTGTATTTTTTAACTGAAATATTTTATTGTTTTTTTTTTAATATATTAGTCACTTTCTAATGACTCCATAGCATGAATCTGCCTACTCCACCAATAGAACTCTCTGTAGTAACAAGGAGTACAATTGAGCTAAACAAATGAACACATTGGCTATGTCTGCCAATATACACCTCATCTTAATGTGTATCTCAAGAAGAGGGAGGCATGATTATCAGTCCTCTAGAGTTACAATAGGTTACTGCATTGATTAGAATTCTGATATCTTTCACTGTTTTTTGTTTTTTAGTTTGCACTTAGAATCAGACCTCCAAAAATGGAAAGCTCCCCAGTCTTCCCGGGTAGGCTCTCCCAGGGTTTAACCACCTAGAATGATAGGATTTTAGAATTGCAAATAACCTTAGAAATTATTTAGTACAACTCCATACTACAGATGAAGACACGGAAGCCTTGAGAGATTATATGACTTACGAGTGGTTAGTCAGATAGAACAGAAGCAAAATCTGAAATGAATTTTCCTAACTTGATATCTGGTGCTCTTCCCACTTCTGTGAGTGGCATTTTGTTTATGTTCTATCTGTTCAGGATTTTCTTTGTTCCTCTTTGTAAGCCTGTGTCTCCTTTCTAAGGGTCTTTGTTAGTGCCATTTTCTCTCTGCTCAGTGCAAGCTCAGCCTTGTCCAGGCCTTGGGTGTGGTAGGTTAGTCTTAAGTACCCAAAAGCCATAAAGTAAAAAAGTACCCAGACAGTCATAACATCATTCTTGGACCAAATTCAAGTTAAACAAACATTTATTAAGTACCTACAATACATATGGTAAGAGATAATATGGCATAGTGGATCAAAGGTTGGCTTTGGAATAAGAAAGATTTGCATTTAAGTCTTCTCTCTTATACATTACCAGTTGTGTGATTCTGGGCAAGTCACTTAATTTCTCTATTCTTGAGGTAAAACTCTAAGTTGTAAATGAGTTGCTAATCTGCGTTGATGGAGGGGGTTTCCACACCAAGAGTTCCCTATCTCATTTAAATCAAAGGTCTAGATCCCCTACCCCTTTCCCTTCTCCAATGATAAAAAAAGTTGTATTATGTACTGGAAATACAAAGATGAAAGATGACACCCTCTGCCCTCAAAGATTTTCTATATAATGAGACAAGCCATTACATGAACACAAATATAAGTAATAGAAGATAGAATGTAGTGCAGTTAATTACTATTCTTACATGTTCATTGGGTTTTCATTTTGTACCAGGCACTGTACAGAATGCCACATGCAATCTATCCTTGTCCTCTAGGAGTCCATGGTCTAAGTTATGTATCTCAGACAACACAATACATAAAGGGCATGACATAAATCACATTTCAAAGACTAGTCTAATACTTTAGTTGCTTTCTGTTTCAATTTTTCTTTGAATTCTGCTGTCACTAGCCTGTTCAGTCCACAGTAGAGCCAGGGTAACAACCTCTGTGTATGCTACTTGTGTCCTTCCAGTAGGTCTGAGGCTTAGAGAAGGTGGAAAGAAGAAAAATATTTTTTAATTCTTTGTGTTCTAGATGTTGATTAACTTTTTAAAAAAATTCTACATGATTGAAAAAAGTGAACCTTCTAGGATTCCTATTTAATTCTCATCCTATATCTATCAATTCCTATTTTCCATCATTTTGCCCAATACTGTGATTTCTTATTTTTATTGTTTCTTGACTCATTAAGTTTGGAAAGAGGAACATTGACATTAATTTTCTTTTAAATAAGTATTTACTATACATATTGGTATATATATATATATATATATATATATATATACATATATATATATATTTTTTTTTTTTTTTAAGCAATTGGGGTTAAGTAACTTGCCCAAGGTTACATGGCCAGTTATTTTTGTATGGGTGTTAAGTATCTAAGGCTGGAACTGATCCCAGGTCCTCCCGACTCCTGGTACATATATTTTTAACATGAATCTGTCTACTGAGCCTTTAAGTATAGTATAGGTTCTATCTCTCTGAAGCTATTTATTATGACTTTCATTTTATTCAAAATCAAGATTACTACTCTTTTTTGGAAAAAAAAATCAGCTAAAATATGACAATATTAGTGCCAGTCTTTTACTTTAAATTTATATCCTATACCTATGTTTCAGGATTATTTCTCCAAAGGTATCAACCGATTTATTGAGCTGTGTTTTCTAATGCATCCTGCAACTCTTTTCCATTCTATAGGTGGGTTAAATCCATTTATTTTAAAAGTTTTATTAAGTTTGATTATTCCTCTACTGTATCTTGTTATGTTGTTGTTGCTTATTTAAATAGTGAAGAGTACATTCTAGCTTATTTCACTGGCATGAATCAAATCTTAGATACTTATATAGATACACAGATACTCTTCCTCCCAACTCAGATCTTAGAATTCTAGGTTTACTGATACTTTTTATAAAGTTTCTCACTTTTCCTTGAGCTCCATATAAGAGTGTGGCATAAGTGTTATTTTCTCCACCTCATCCTTCCACTTTTTCTTTAATGTGTTCTTCATCTGTGGCTCTCATATTCAGAGTACAATTGTTTTCTCTCCTCTCCTCCTTCCTCACCCACGTTTTTCTTTTTTTTCCTTCTAAGTTGTCTGTTTCCTTCTGTTCCCTTCTATGGTGCTTTGCACTCAATTCCTATCCACTGTTTTCTCAGTGTTCCTTTAACAAGGTAGTACTTCAAAGAAAAAATAACCTTATCCATATAGTGAAGATGGGTAACAGTATGATTACAATATCCTTTTGGACATCCACTTCTCCTTGCTATTGGAATCCATGTTCACCAAGTTCTTCTTTATTCATAGTCTAAGTTTTCTGGTACCTTCATAGTATCAAGGAAAAGCACTAGTCATCCTATTGAAATAGCTTCCTAATTGATTTCTCTGTATCCAGGCTCTTCTTTAATGTATAATCCATAAACTTTTCAACTGGTATTCCTGTTTAAAAATGTTTGTGTTATGAACATAATAAACATAAAACATTAACCTTTCAATATGTGAAGGAAAAATGAGGAGACCATAAAAGGGGGGGATTATATATGAAAATGAGATTCTATTATGTACAATTTGTCTTCTCCCTCACTTTGTACAACTTATTGGTTTCTATTTTGTATAGTTTAAATTTAACATGGTAGTTCCAACACTGCCTTGTTTGTCTGTATCTGCACCTTAACTTTTATTTATTCTCTTATTTTTTAATGATTCAGTAAAATTCTTCCTTCCTTCCTTCTTGTTTTCCTTTGTCACTACTTCTGCCCCCTTCTCCACTTTTATTGATGCTGGAGGCAATACAATATTGCATTGAAGGACTAATTAATAAGGTATTTGAAGAAAGGGAATATTGCAAGGAATTACAAATTTTACAAAACACTCGCACCTTATTAAAACCAGAAAATGATGACTAGGAAAATATAGACAGCTATTGACCTGTATGTCTACTTTTCTATCTAGAAAAATTTGAAAAAATAATATACATTCCCATTAATGAGAATATTAGTAGAGAACTAGATGGCTTTTGGGAGTGATATTCCACAGTATACTGCATCTTTACCATTTCACAATTGACTGAACATTGTAGAGAACATAAAATCTTGCTGTGCCTATTTGTTTGTTCGCTATAAAAAACCCTTTTGATCCTGGAAAGACAAATGCCACCCCACAGGCTCTCTTCCAATAAGTTATCTCATATGATATACATCAAAAGGTTTCTTGCAAGACAGATCAGCAGAGGTAAGCTTGTTCAGTGACCTTTTCTGATCACTAACATCAGGTGAACTATAAAAACGGGAGACATGCTCACCAAAGGTTATCATCACTGTCATGGATGAAATCCAGAATACAGTCTAAGCTGACAAAGGATTCCACACACACAATTATTTATTTCAAAATATTCTAATGATGTAGCATGGCTGTATATCATGGAACTCAGCCTCTGAAGAATTAAAAATGAGCTTCACTCAGAAGACGATGGAGAAGAACAAGGTATGAATGAACAGGTTGCAACATGACAAATAAGGAACCAGGAAGAGAAACTGGAGTCATTAAGGAAATGAAAGATGGAAAAGGAAGAGAAACTGGACATACTGGAATCTCCTGAGGTTGCCAGGAGGAGGCCACTCTACTTGGGAATATTCTCCTTTATTTCCATCATATATATATATATGCATGTATATATATAGGTATATACCTATATATATATACACACACACATATATTATATATATACATATACACACGTGTATCATATATAAATCATCATATATAAAAATATAAATATCATATATATAAATATATACATGCATATATTTCTAAAGAATTCATGGAGAGCCCTGACTCTCTATATTACTGTTGATTCAGACAAGTTAGTCTTAAGGAGAGTGGAGAGGTGGGAGAGATTGAAAGGGAAACTTAGCTGAAGACTTGAAATGGAGGAATGTTTTCCTAAGCCCCATTTTAACATCTGGCATTCGCTAAAGTTCCCATCTTGTTCATTTGGTACCAGCTTTTGTGATGCTTAGAGATTCTGGCATTTTTCTATATTAATCAGTGTGAGAACAGTTTCACATTTTATAGAGCAAGAAAAAAGCAGTTATTCTTCATATTGAAATATCTGTTTTGACTAGGAACAATAGCATTTTAATGGAACATTTAAAAATTGTGTATATATATTTATTTTTTAAAATAAAAAACCAAACCTCGTATAGGATTAGCATAGGGGAAGTGATAGGAGCTAGGGGAAACCAGAAATAAACCTGGACTTAAGAAGGATTTTTCCATTTGTGCTTGTTTGAGTCCGAGGTGGCCATGTTCATTAGATTATTTCTGTATTTTAAAGATTTTTGCTGTGTTGGTTTACCTTTTGCTAATAAAAAGAAAGAGACTCCTGGCCCCTTGTGCAAGCAGTGATGCTGTTGGCGTGTTAGAGGTACCAGGGCCCAGATGGATCTTTACATAGTGGGAACAATAATGTTGCTCCCAGGCTTAGGAGAAGACTAGACTGGAAGGATGAATGAAGAAGAGGTGGCTCCCTGGTCCCTTTTATCACCTTTCCAGAGATGACTGGAATTTACTTCAGGCAGTGGCTTGGGGGAAGCCTCACTGAATGAAGGGGTCTGTAGCATCCCACAGAGCCAGGTGAGGGGAGCATGGGAATCATGGACCATCTTTCCTGGCTACTACCTGCTCTCAACATTGAGGTTTGGGAAGAAATTTGTTAAGCTTTCTGCTTTGAATCACTGTTGTCTTTTTAAAAAATAAAATAAAAAGTTTCAGAGTAATATATATATATATATAATATACATTATATATGTGTTTATGTATATATATATGTATATACACACACACATATATACACACACAGTGGGGGCTCTCCATATTTTAGGTTCTTGCAGATGACATTGTGTTGGTTATAGAAAGCCCCAGAACACTTCAGAACCTATTGGATCTGTAACCACTCAAAAGTTAGGCTAACCCTATATATAGGAAGAGTCAAGTAGATGAAACATGCCTATCATCCAGGTTATGAAATATAATTGCTTATTTTTCAGTGTATGGATCTTGGGAAGACATGGAAAATGGGCGAATTGGGCCCAGGAGAAAGAAAGAAGACAGGATTACCTTTGGAAAATTGCAAAACTCCTTTAATCACACTAAATTTCTCCCCCAAATAAAGGCCCATATTTTTAATACAATTTTTCTCCTAGAATAGCAAAGAACTGTAAACAAAATAGATGCTTGTTGATTGTGAAACATATCGAAAGTTGTGGTACATGAATGCAACGGAATACTATTGTGCTAGAAAAAATGATGAATATGATGAATTTAGAGGAGCATGAACAGATACAAAATGAAGTAAGCAAAACCAGAACAATACACAACGATGACAACAAACCAATCAAAACGGAATGCTGTGAAGTTATAATGGCCAACGTTGGCCCCGAAGAAGGAAGATGAGATGTCTTCCCCACTATTTTGTAACCAAAATCAAATTGGTGGAATACTGCATGTAAAGTCAAACTCTTTTGAGGTATTGATCAATCTAACTGAACTTATTTTTCTTTTTTGTTATAAGGGATAACTCTGTGAGGGGATTAGCAGGGCAGGGGTTCTTTGGAAATGTAGGTGATATAAAAAAAGATGCCAATGATTTATTTCAAAATATTCTAATGGTGCAGTATGGCTGTATATCATGGAACTCCTTAGCCTCTGAAGAATTAAAAATAAGCTTCATTCTGAAGATGATGGAGAAGAACAAGGTATGAATGAACAGGTTGCAACATGACAAATAAGGAACCAGGAAGGGAAACTGGAGTCATTAAGGAAATGAAAGGTGGAAAAGGAAGAGAGACTGGCCATACTGGAATCTCCTGAGGTTGCCAGGAATACTTGGGAATATTCTCCTTTATCTCCATCATTCCTTCCTGGAGTCAGTAGCCATACCAACTGCTCTATATAATGAATTAGAGAAATCAAGGGCACCAGAGAAGTGGGTTGTACCTAATTTGAATTCTGGTTGTTATGGCAACTCATTCTTCCCTTTTCCTACAAAAAATAGGTGGAATAATAAGAAACCCAGCCATAATCTGAACCTGTACACCCCTCACATGATGCTCCACCTTACATATAAAACACAGATTTATCGAAAAGCTCATCTGCTACTAGTGTCAGGTGGAAAAACATTGGAAGAAACATGAAATTTATACAGAGAATTAACATAGAAGCATACAACATTGCCAGTGGACATGTCGTCAAACCTAAGGTGTACAGCAGACTTAGTGGTAATAGTTCAAAGGTTCTTCATCTAGGAGTTATAAATGACATCTAGGAATACTCGCTGTGGGGCACTGAGAGATGGAGAGACATTAGACAATTGTGAATACCCATTGCTGGATAGATGGTGTTTAAATTTTTTTCTTTTCAAGGAAAGAATATCAATGACATGTTAAAAATACACAGAAGAAAGCAAAAGGAAGTTCAAAAAGCAAATCAATATTGATGCTATCATATGAAATAAGATTTGGAAAGTGCCTGGCACATAGTAGGCACTATATAAAAAAGTATACCTTTCCTTTTACTCTTTCCTCCTCCCCATGGTGTTAAATTTAACATATACTCTGGGTGGGTAGGTGCTGCAGTGAATAGAGCATTGGTCCTGGAGTCAGGAGGACCTGAGCTGAAATACAGCTTCAAATGCTTATCACAAAGCTAGCTGTGTGACCTTGGGTAAGTCACTTAACCCCAATTGCCCAGCCTTCCCCCCTCCAAAAAAAACCAAAACAAATTTAACATATACTTTAAAAAGATCTATATAGTAGAGATGAATGGTTTCATATGCAATCCTTTTTCCCCTAATCATTTTTGTGTATAGAAATGTTCATGCTTGTTGGTGTCTGACAATAATTTTAAAAAGGACATTTCAAATAAAAGTCTTCACTCAAACAAAAATTTTTTAAGTGACATTTTCTTCTGATGTGCTGTGGTCCACATGCTTACAAGTTGGAGAATTGGAGCCAACCTATAGAGAAGAGATTTCTCAAGCTCATGGCTCATGCCAAGAGAAATATGGCACTTTCATGAATCAAACCAGGCCTTTTTGGCATAAAGACTGGGGTTTGGTGGATGGTGCATTTAAGGAGGCAGGAGCTCTGAGTTAAACTGCTGGTTCCTTGGGACTCACAGACAACTTAGACCTTCCAGACATAAAAATAATTTTTGCCTTTGTGTGAACAGGGGTAAGTTATTTCACCAATTTGGGTCATCTAAAATGAGGGCATTGGACTAGATATTCCCAAAGACTCTTCTAGCTCTAAAATTCTATAATCCTTCCCTTAGTACTAAAGAACTCTAGTGTTAGGACTTTAGAGGTCACTCAGTGTTATTTCCGCAAGCATTCATATGGGTCCCAGGAGTTTGTGATTAGTATATCGTGGGAGTGAATTCAGAACAAAGTCTATCCCTGTCTGGAAATGCCTGTCTCACAGCCTCAGTCAGCATGAGGTTTCCCCTCACCAGACCACACATGTAATTAGTGTGAAAGAGACTTCTGGGAACACGTCAGTCTTTCAGCCGCATTTGTATATAGAGAGAATGACTTACAATATGGAGGTCCAACAAAGGCTGAAATGACAACTCTGGTCCAAGTCAGAGAAGTGAAGAATTTTAGAGCTGGAAAGGACTTGTCTCTTGGCTTTTTATAAATCTAACTTCACAGATAGAAATTCACTTGGTCTTATTTATTATCTTTGGGTTTTTGTGCAAATGGTGTAAACAGTGGGACTATTTTAGGGAATTGAGGACCTCCCTTGACAGGGAGGACAATTTTTTCCTGCATATCAGCATAAAGCCAACCACAGATGGAGGTAGAGAATGTCAGTGTAGTGCTGATGTAACTAGGGAAAAGTCTATTTCAATGCTTTAAAAAAGCTTTGCAACTTGGTACCTTATATTTTTCTTTTTCTTCTGTTCCCATGGTCAGTAGAAAAGTGCCTGGAAATCACCCATGCTGATTCATCTGGGTTTCTGAGAAAGAAAGTGATGCTGCCTTGCAATAGAGAGGCGGGGAATCATAGATGAAATATGTCACATATATAAGTTGATTTTGCTTGTTTTTCTTTGTTAAAAGGGGCTCATTTGATGATGATGATGGTAGGGTATAAATGAAAATATCTGTGATATAAAAACAAAAGTCATCAATAAAACACGTATTCATATATTTTAAAATGGGTTTTGGTGGGGGTGGTGGCAGAGGAAATGGAGAGGAATTTGTTGATGAGACATAGTTTTGTTCTTCAAGTAAAGTTGTGAGAAATCACATCCCAACTATACATTCCTGCTGATAGTGATCAGGAAGGTGCTACTGATGAGTCAGATTTTGTAGCATCACATAACATTGGAACTGTAAGGGTCTTTGAGGTCACCTAGTCCAATACTTTTATTTAAATTTTTTTTATTAGTTAATGTATTTATTTTTAGTTTTCAACATTCACTTTCATAAGTTTTAAATTTTCTCCCCTTCCCTCTCCCTTCCCAAGATGTCATGTAATCCGATATAGGCTCTACACATGCATTCCTATTAAACCCATTTTCACATTAGTCATGTTGCATAGAAGAATTATAACAAATGGAGAAACCAGGAAAAGAAAAGAAAACAAAACAAAACATAATCTGCTTTGTTCTGCATTCTGACTCCGTAGTTCTTTCTCTGGATGTGGATGGCATTTTCCATCATAAGTCCTTTGGAACTGTTTTAGGTCCTTGCATTGCTGAGAAGGGCTAAGTCTATCAAAACCAGTCATTGCATACTGTGGCTGTTTCTGTGAACAAAGTTCTGGGTCTGCTTACTTCACTCAGCATCAGTTCATATAAGTCTTTCCAGGTTTTTCTGAAGTACACCTATTCATCATTTCTTATGGCACTGTTGTATTCCATTATATTCATATACCACAACTTGTTTGGCCATTCCCCAATTGATGTACATCCCCTCAATGTCCAGTTCTTGGCCACCACAAAAAGAGTGGCTACAAATATTTTTGTACATGTGGGTCCTTTTCCCATTTTTATGATCTTTTTGGGATACAGCCCTAGAAGGGGTATTGCTGGAACAAAGGGTATGGGCATTTTTTTTTAGTGTTTTGGACATAGTTCCAAATTGTTCTCCAGAATGGTTGGATCAACTCATAGTTTCACCAACAATGAATGTGTTCCAACTTTCCCACATCTTCTCCAAAATTTAACATTTTCCTGTTTTGTCATGTGAGCCAATCTGATAGGTGTGATGTGGTACCTCTGAGTTGTTTTGATTTGTATCTCTTCAGTAGTGATTTAGAGCATTTTTTTCATATGACTAGAGATAGTTTTAATTTCTTCCTCTGAAAACTGCCTGTTTGTATCCTTTGACCATTTATCAATTGGGGAATGACTTGCATTCTTGTAAATTTGACTCAGTTCTCTATATATTTTAGAAATTAGGCCTTTATCAGAGATACTAGTTGTAAAAGTTCTTTCCCAGTTTTCTGCTTTCCTCCTAATCTTGGTTGCATTGGCTTTGTTTGTGCAAAACCTTTTCAATTTAATGTAGTCAAAATTATTCATTTTGCATTTTATAATGTTCTCTCTCTTGTTTGGTCATAAATTCCCCCATTCTCCATAAATCTGACAGATAAACTATTCCTTGCTCCCCTAATTTGTTTATAGTATCAGCCTTTATATCTAAATCATGTACCCATTTGGACCTAGTCCAATGCTCTTAAGAGAAAGCTGAAGCCCCAAATGGCTGACTTGCTCAAGGTCACAATATTAGTAAGTAAGAAAGCTAGGACTATGTCTTCAGAGTACACTAGAAGAATTTTGGTGTTAAAAATATGGGCTTATATTTCAGAGAGAAGCTTGGAGTTATTAAAAACTGTGCAGTTTCCCTAAGACAATCCTGCTTGCTTTTCCTCAGTATTCAGCTAAAGCTCTAATGAGATCTTTGTCCTTATACAGTATCTGTTCAAGATATTTGTACTGATGAATCAGTTTTATGGGTTGTCCATTCAGCTTCAAATTACAGTCTGGAAAATAGGCATTTTCCATCCATTTGGCATTTCCTGTGAGGATATTTAGATCAAACTCTTTTTATTGATTATTGATGTCATCTAGGAGAGTCTAAAATATATCATGGCTTGACACAATCATGGCATTATTATGTGCAAACACGAGTTTGTGGAGGACTTCAGTATCTTCATGAATTTATCTTTCATTTGGATTATTCACTGATATCTCCATGACGGTGGCAAGATGCTTTGGTGATCACATGTCTCCCTGTTTGATACCTTGTTTTGATATTAATAATAAATATTGCTTATATATATATAAATATATGTTATATATTTATATATATTTATATATTGCTTATATATAAATTTATATATTGCTTATATATAAATAATAATAAAATATTGCTTTTTTTACTTTTTGGAGGGCAATTGGGGTTAAGTGACTTGCCCAGGGTCACATGGCTAGTTTTTGAATAATAAGATATTGTTATATCTTTTAAGGAATATTATATGATTTTGACAAATGCATGAGACATAACTTGGAGTAGCACCTTTAAAATAGTGTTTTGCTTTCCTCAATCAAGTGATTTTTAAAGTCAATAAGCAACGAGTATGGCAGAATCTTGTATTCTTGACAACTTTGAGTCAGATACATGACTGTAAATATATGTTATATAATATAGCTTGTGAAAGCCTATCTGTTTCCTTTGAATAGGACAATTGAAAGATGTACCTGGTCAACGTGTAGATAAGCCTATAAAATTTTTATGTAGAAATAGGAAAATAAGTATGCTAGCTATTAGATACTGATAATTCTTGCTCACTTGTTTTTGGTAATAAGGTCCAAGATTTTTTTCAAGCCTTTAATATCTTGCCTTCTTTCTAATGCTTTAAGAATTGGTCCTTCAGCACTCTAAAAATTGTGTCATCTCTGGCATGGACCTCCTCTGTGTATATTTGATATGGTACAGCTACTCTTTGTAATTTTGTTTTCCTCATTGACATTTCCACTACTTCATGCAGTATATCCAGGACTATGATCTTAGTATCTAAATATGGTGTGTTCACTGTCATTGATGGTGAAAATAGCTTACTATTCAAATTTTAACAAATTTTTCCATTTTTCTTCTATTTGTCGATACATTTTTCATTTCAATCTTAAATGCCCTCAGGATGATATGACTTAATTGGGTCTTTTTACAAGCTTTCCATAAATTTTAAAAAACATTTTGGCCCCTTCCTACAGTTTTATGAAGACATGTCACTCATAATCTTCCACCGTTGTTATTTAGGAAATCTAACAAGAAGTTTACATTTGAAGCTGGTTTTTGCCCTTGATTGTCATATCTCTCTCTACTTGGTAAAGAGATAAAATGTTTGTTGGTTGAGGTAGTTTCTAGGCTCTTTTCGACTTCTCATGACAATTGATTTACATTAGCTAAACTTCCTTAGGAAATGGAGATAGTCTGTGCTGATGTTTTGTTTTTTAAAATCCATTTCCTATTTTTTATCAGATTATGCAATATGTCAGGTTAAAATGGTCTCAATTGCATGCCATTTGTTCTCATATTCATTATTTCTTCTAGACTGGTATAGATTTTGATCTCTCCATCAAAAAGTTAGTGGTTTGATTGCACACATAGTAGATTCAAGAATGATTTCCATGTCTTTAACCAGTCTTCTCCTGACTGTGAAGATACAATCAAATTCTTTTGATTGTGTGCTGTGCTTTTGTGCTTGCTGCATCCAGTGCCTTTCAGCACTTTTATCAAAATAAGTAATTATGAGAACTTCTGCATCTTCTCTAAGTCTTTGGCCTTCTTCATTTCTTACTCCAGGACCATATTTACCATTACTCTTTTTGTCTTCATCTATGCCTACTTTTGTATTGAAGTCACAAAGTATTAAAGTTGACTTAATTTGGAGAGACTTGGTCAAGTTCTTCAACAGAATGTCATTAGCTCATTAATCTCTGCAAAAGGTGTTGGTACACACACTGCAATGGTTTTCATGGTGATCTGTTGGTGAATACTTATTAAAATTAGTATGATATGAGGTGAATGTATGTCCCAAGAAATGAAGCATATTTGAAGATATTCTGTCTCTTCCTGTGGAGAATAACTCCTTTTACCAAGGACTCAGGGAAATATAACAAGTTGAGGGAAGAAACAGTTTTTGCTACTAGGATGGCGGCTTATAAGCTGATTCTGGCTGGGTAAATTCACATCCCATAGACTGGTGAATCGGTACAGCCAACTGGAAAAAGACAAAGCTGGGAAACAGAAAGTCGTTCAATACTCTGTGAATCATGGAATGTTCAGTACTTCTTTAGCATTTTTGCTCATCCAGCATCATAACTTCCAGGGTGGCATGGGGCTTCCAGATCTTGTATCTTCCCATTCAATGGCATCAGGTTACTGGCTAGCAGCATCAATTGCTGATTAAATGACATTTTGATGACTAAACCCCTTTGGGAAGGATCCCAGATAGATCTGTCTTATGTCATATTCTAGTCATAAGGCTAGAGTGAAGTTTTAGGTGATGAAACACCTTCCTAGCAGCCACAATTTCTAGGTCCGATTCAGTATTAGTATCGACCGTACTCCTTCCAGAGCTTGTATTCTCCTGGCATAATCCTCAAGAACCCAGGGCCGTGTCCACAAAGTTCTATTTTAATGTTTCATTGTAGCATGGAGATAGTAGCAATTTCTATCCCAACTGAGCATGAATTCAGACTGGCTTTACATTGCAGGTACATGCAGTGCTGGAAGGAGGCTATGTCTCCTTTCTGAGGACCAACTAAGTGCTGAAAGGCTTATCATCAGTCGACTGAACATCTCACATGAACTCCTTTGACTATGGCAACCCAGGAAACAATTTTTTTAAATGAACCTCTTTCCTGAACAGCTCTCTTCCAGGTTTGCACTGATGATGGTAGAGTGGCAGAAAGCAGGGCAGAGAATGCTAAGAATCACAGTGTTTAGAGTGTTTATGAGCACTGACTTAGCTTGTATTCTACAGAGTATCAGTCTTGAAATTCTTGCTATATATAAAGCCAGAAGATAAAAAAGGAAGTTGCAGCTAAGGGTAGTGTTTTTTTCTTGGATGGGCAAAGAAAAGTGTTAGGAGAACTGGTTTTGTTGTGTGACAACAAACACGGACAGGATGCTTGACTGTGCACACCATTTTGTACTAAACATAGGAACAATGAAAGCGACAAATAATTAATAATAAAAATCTGCTATAAAGCTGTGTACTCCAGTCCCCCAGATACTACATGGGGTACTCTAAACCTAGAAATTCTAAGAGAGATACAGTACACATAGTTAGTTCCTCATGGTGACTTTACCTGTGAAAGGGATCCAGGAAATACAACACAACCCCTAAATGATTTTTGATTTATGCTTATGTTAAGGTCAGTCTTTATTTTGGTAAATGACTCAGGAACTTCTGAATCCGAGTCTTTATGGCATAGGGCATGGAGTTGGGATCCAGGGAAAACTGGTACTCCTGAGGTTTGGTTCTTTCCCATTCAGTATTCTACGGCGAGCAGGGACCCCCACTTGCTTCTTAACACGGCTAGCTCCTTGCTCGTGGAACAGAGAGGATGGACTCGGTGAGACCTAGCAAGAAGAAGAAGCCATTGCTACTACCCTGCCTGGGCATCTCTGATCTTGAATTCCAGGGGCCAAGGCATATATTAAATCTCTTATCTTCCTCTAAGCCTTAGGTCTTGTCCATGGTGCCTCCCGTTTGAGTGTTAAATCCTCATAATAGTAATAATTGCTAGCATTTATACAGCATTTTGAAGTTTGAAAAGCACTTTATACATATTATCTAATTACATCTTTATGAGAACACCCATACATAGGTGAGAAAACTGAGTCAGATGGCCGTGTATGACTTATTAAGGGTCACACAGTAAGTATCTGAGGCAGGATTTGAACTCAGGTCTTTATGACATGAAATTCTTTGCTCTTCCCATTACTCTGCCTACTCACCTAGAAATATCTTGCAGTATCTTAGGACTCACTGGGCAGTTAAAACCAAAACACTCCAGAAAGGAGAGGAGGGTTCAAAGATTAGAGAACGGCACTACCATCAAAAATAACTATCAAGGCTCTGGAGAAGATGGCGAGACAGTGCAGAGTTTCTTCACCTATAAAATGAGGTGGAGAAGGAAATGGCAAACCACTCCAGTATCTTTGCCAAGGAAACCCCAAATTAGGTGAGAAAGAGTTAAACATGATTGAAATGACTCAACAACAACCATAAAACACACACACACACACACACACACACACACACACACACACACACACACATATATATTTTCAGTTGTCAGTGATGCTTGACTTTGTGACCCCCATGGGGTCACTTAAATGACTGAACAACAACAAATACATATATGTGTGTGTACATATATGTTATTTCAGTCATATTTGATCCTTTGTGACTCCATTTTGGGCCATTTCCTTCTCCAGCTCATTTTACAGATGAGGAAACTGAGTTAAACAGGGTTAAGTGACTTGTCCAGGGTCACGCAGCTAGTAAAAATTGAGGCCAGATTTGAAGTCATGAAGATGAGTCTTCCTGACTGCAGACTTGCCACTGCTCCACCTAGCTTCCCTACATACATACATACATGCATACATACATACATACATATATATTTATAATATAAAAATAACCATAACAACAATGCTATAAATGTGTTGAGTGGGCTTGTTTTTTGGTATAAAGTTTGTCAAAATATACTACCTTAGATGGCCCTGCTACTCACAGTTCTTTTTAAATTACTTATCTTTTTTTTTTTTTACTAATCTGCCCCTCCCACTTCATCCCTTCATTATGTAAATATTCAGTTTCTTTCCCAAGACTTCAAATATATTAAGGAATGCTTCCTAGTTTGCTTCAGGCTGCCCATGTAAATCACCAGAAGTACGTAGTATGGAGCACGTCTGACAAATCTTGGGAGGTTCTCCCCATCATATTCTAGAAAGAAAATAGACCTCTCTATCATTGTAATAATTTGACAAGTAGCTCCTCAGTACCCATTGGCAGGAAGTCACAGCTTACCAGTATTTGTCTCCAGTACTGCCTCTAGGGATGTTGGCATTGACTCAGGACTCTCTGTGACTGATATCCAATAAAAGGTCAAGTGTAGGGGGTGGGTGGAGAGGGTCTTTCCTATTTTTGTTGACTATCCCATGATGAAGGATCACTCTCCTGGGGAATCTAATAATTCAGATATATATACACGTATGTATATATCACAGATGGGGCTTTGTGTAGCTAGCTTAGAATCTATCATCACTGGCAGTTGCTTCTCAATCATCTTTCTGCCTGGATACCTGATACTCTTCTGGGGACTGGAGGCTCCTGTGAAGTATTCAATGCTGACAGGGAGATGCAAAAGGTTTGTGGTTGTGGTTAAATCCATTTCCGTATTGGCTGGCAGGATGGGCGAGGAGAGACAAAGGCTTGCAGCGGTAGGGCTATGTCAGACTTCTGATTGTCTAAGTCATGTTCCTGTTTTGGCTGCTTTAGGGAGATCAAAGAAATGTCAAGAAAACAACTTGTGCTGTTCTTACAGTCCCTTCTCAATGGCCTTTCCTGTGTGCTGAAGTTTCCATCTGTTAGTCTGACAGGGATGACAGAACCAACTCTATCACTCACTGCCTGGGTTCTTATAAACATTGTTGAGTTTCAGATTCTAACTACCGCCTGTGATCTTTGGTCATAGTGTCATAGATCTAGAAGACCTTATGATCATCCACCAAAACCCCTTCATTTTACAATTGAAGAAACTGAGGCCCAAGAGTCTAAGTAATTTGACCAACTATTGCACTACGCTGCCATCGTGACTTTGCAATATAATTCAACAACGATTTAAATGTTTCCTTCTGCTTTGTCCTGTTTTGAGAAATAATGTAAGGAGTCTTGGTGGGAAATTCTGGGGCATTTAGGTTTTTGGAATAAAAGGAATACAGCCCTACTGTGGCATTTTCTCATAAGATAGTTCATTACTGTCTTCCAAGATTGCCTTCTGTCTGAAAAGACTAGAACAATTACAAAATTCACTTCCCATTTTGAGAATGTCTGCAGATGTTACCTATGACCCATCTTTTGTAAATCCTTCTCTTCAGCTGATTTTCTTCTCATCTAGGGTTTCCCTTAGGAACATCAGAATGTGAGTTCTGTCCGAGTTTCTATAGAAAAGGTAAAGTGGACAGAGCTGGAGGAGGAAATGGCAGACCACTCCAATATCTTTGCCAAGAAAACCCCAAATGAGATCATGAAGAGTTGAACTTGACTGAAATGACTGAACAGCAGTAGCAGTAGTAGCAACACCACACACACACACACACACACACACACACACACACACACACATTCAGTTGTTCTCAATTGTATTATACTTTGGGATCTCATGGGGTCACTTAAATGACTGCACAACAAATACATACACATGTGTGTATACACATATATACGTATATGTGTATATACACTATATATGTATGTATACATACACACACATATTCATCACCAAATAAGCTGTAAGCACTCAGGTTAACAACACATAAAATACAGGACAGATTTTATTTTACCTAACATAAACCTAACACAAAGCCCAATGTGCTTGAACCCAAACCCCAGTCAAGACAGCTTTCTTTGCCCTTCTTGTAATTTCTACTGCCCCCAAGGACCTAGATTGTTCCTTCAGATTTATAGTATGATTCTAGGATTTGTGATTTCCAAAAGGAAAAAACAATACTTGTACTAACTAGAAAGACAGCCTTGTTTCATCCCTGGATGTGTTTATTTCACATTACTGGCAATACTATTGAAGGGTGAGGTATTGAATTGCTCTTCCTGCCTTCACTTGTTTTTTGGCTTTAGCCTGGTCTTAGAACTTCGTTTTTGGGTCTAGTAATTTGGTGTTGTGGAGGAATTACACTTCTTTCCAGTAGACTTGTTTCAGTAATCTTCATCATTTCAGGGGCTATTTCTTCCTGTCTATGAAGCTTTCCTTAGCTGCTGTTTGCTGTCATTTGCACAACTTGCTGTGGTCGTCTGCTGCTGGGCTGCTTTTCCTTCTATGGAGCTGCTAAAATCTGTTGGGGGCAGTCTTAGGTTGCTGGGACTTCTTCCTAAAGTGGAGTGTTATCACTCTTTTGTCTGAGTGCCTTCTCATCAGACCTAGAGTCTAAATGCTCCTTTATTAGCTAGGTCCATCGCTATACTAAACCCCCCCACCACAAAAAATGTCCCTCAGATCAAGATCATTTCCCTTAACCCTTGGCTGCCCCTTGGTGGAAACTTCCTTGGGACCCCTTGATGTTTAGGTTGGGGTAGTTTCATTTTGACTTTTAAAAAATGTGTTTGGGGGCTAAGCAAGGCCAAACAATTTACCAAAGAGCTTCTACAAGTATCAAGGAGGCATCCACACTGGAGGGGTTGGAGGAGGGACCAGCTGGTGATCTGCATCTTTGTGACTGTTCCCAAGTCTCTGTCTTTATTCCTCTGGAAACTCCAAATCTTCATGGCAGTAGTCATCTTGTCAGTTCTTTTACAGAAATCAGTACTTGGTGCCTTAGGGGTATAGAAAGAAAAAAGTATTCTCTGCCCTCAAGTATCTGGAATATTGGAATCCATATTGTCTTGTCAAAATGAAGCCCATTTCACATAGTGGGAGCAACGAGGTTTGCCAGTTTTCCCGGAGGGGTCATCCTTTAAGTGTGGCCTCTGACTTTTTAAATCTCTCTGTGTATTTTCCTGGTCCTTGGATTGAACTTTGTTAGAAATAGCTTTGCTGAATTTGAGTCACTTTCCTTGGAACCTTTCCATATATTCCATGGAGATGGGAAATGAGAGGGCAATTCTGATGAGGACAAACCAGCTATCTTTGAAATAAACTATTTCAACTTCTCCTTGAAAAGCACTAAAGATCCCATCATGGGTTCAATTTGCACTCTTACATATGGGGGCAGGGGTGGGGTATATTCATCATTTTCCAGGAATGAATGTGGTTTATGTGTTTGTTGCAAATGTTGGAAATTATTGCCAAACCCAAGTAGGGAGAGAGAAAGAACAAGAGATAGGAGAAAAAAGAGTGGGGGAAGAGAGAGAGGAGAGAGAGAGAGAGAGAGAGAGAGAGAGAGAGAGAGAGAGAGAGAGAGAGAGAGAGAGAGAGATTTAGGGAGTGATGGAAGGAGAGGGGGAGAGGGAGAGAGAAAGAAAAGAAAAGAAAGATGGGCAGAGATAGAGACAAAGAGAGAGGAGAAAGGAGAAAGATAGACATACATATAAATACACATATATACATACATGTATATTTGCACACATGCATCTTACTATAATCTATTAAGTGGGATTCAGGAGTGTTGGTTGTTGAAAATAGATTCTTTCCAAGGGGATTCAGTTCTTGTATCCATGTATCCTGTATCTGCCTAGAGGGAGGCTTTTCTTACAGTGTAGACTTCAAATCCAGTTATTTTAAGGGATGAGTAGACAGTTTTTATCCTCCAAAGATTCAGAGATTTGGGAGAGGCTGTTTGGGAAGGCAGGATGAGGTCAGATCCTTTCTGCATTTCTGGATCTATCATTAGGAATAATCCTCATTTACCAGTCTGGTTTGAGGGGTCTTCTTTGTTCATGTTGGTTTGTTTTATAAAATAACAAATTAGAATCATAGAATGTAAGAACTGGACATTTAATCCACCCTTCTTATTTTACAATGAAGAGGCTGAGTTTTTACTTTGACTAACTACTGGAAATGGGAAACCATTGTAACGCCAAGCACCAGCACCTTTCCAGAGGGCTGCTGCTGTGAACAGCTTTCAAGGTTCTAATTAATTACAAGCATAGTGTAACAAACTAAGGCAAAACATTCACAGAAAATCAAAATACAGCATTCACCATGTCACAACTTAACAACACAACACTAAAATGGTCACATAGTTTTCATCAAAGTAGTGACATAGTTTTAAACAAAGTACATTCATTTAGTAACTCAATCATTTAGTAAGTCCTCAATTCAATCACAAAGTACAAAGGTTAAAGTTCTTTTAAACATGGTGCATTCATTTAGTCAATCACAAAGTCCACCCCTAGGTCACACTGTCTTAATCTCTTCAATCAAAAAGTATTCCTTCTTAAACAAAGTACATTCATTTAGTCAATCACAAAGCACAAAGGCCATCCACCCTAGGTCACAACTAGGTTACAAGATCATCAGTCAGCGTTAAGTATCCAAGGAGAGGTCTTTTCATCTTGACTGGAGGCAGATTCTCAGCTTCCATGGTTCCCCTTCCCACAGTTTCTGTTCCTGGGAAGACAAAACTTAACAAAGCCACAATAACATTCATAACATTGCTGGCATCCTCATCAATTCACTTCCTGCCTATGAAATCAACCTAGACCTAACAACAAGGTCTGAGGCCTCCATCAACAAGTGAATCTGACAGAGTCACATCAAAACAGACAGACAAGATACCAGCACCACAGTCATGCCTCCTCAGTTCTCGGCAGCTCTGGCTGGCCCTCAGAAGTCCTGCACAGCTCCAGCTGGCATTTCTTTCTCTCTCTGTCTCTGTCTCTGTCTCTGTCTCTCTCTCTCTGTCTCTGTCTCTCTCTGTCTCTCTGTCTCTGCAACTCTGACTCCTGGCAGTTTTCTCTCTCTCCCTCTCTCTCTCTCTCTCTCTCTCTCAGCATTCTTGTTCCCAGCAGTTCTCTCTCCCTCGCTCTCTGCCCCCATGAAGTTTCTCTCAGAAGTTCTCCTGGCCTCTCTAAGCTTGGACTTTCCCCTATATACAGCACTGGTCCTCCCTGTTCAGCCCCCTCTGGTCATGTCAAAAAGTCCATCCCACTGTGGGATTCATAAGCTCTGGGTTAGCTTGCCAGTACAAGGGAATCTTCGAATTCTGTTACTGTTATAACCATCCAACTTTGTAATGATGGTGGGGAGATGTTTTCTTTTCTCAAACCTCTCTGTTCTTTTTCATGTAAAGTTCTCATTGACATATCAAGTAAGTTACTATCATAATTAATGCTCTATATTAGCTCGGCAAGTTCTAAGTGAGAAAAATATCTTCCTAAGGCAGTGGCATTGTGTGACTAATGAGGGTAAGGTGGGCAGCATCCTTCCTATCTTACTGACAAAGCAGTAAAACAGTAAGACAACAAATATTAATTGAGTGACCACTCTGTGCCAGGGCAGGTAGTATGAAGGCATGAAGAAAGGGCTGCCAGCAGAACCAGGACTGTCTTTGACATACACTTGCTCTGTGACCCTAGGTAATTCACTTAACCTCTGAGCACTCTATGTAATTCTCTAAGACTCCAAGGAGTTTTTCCTAAAAGGAAAGTTGCTAATCTGTCCTGGGAGAGGAATTTCATTACCAGGAACTCACTCACAGAAATGAAATCATAGGTCTAGTCCCTATATTCCAGATGCTAGAGATATAAAGGCAAAAAAAGCCCTGCTCAAGAAGCTTATGGTCTACTAGGTGAGACATATAAATATGGAGACAACAGTAAATGATTAAATACATAAATACTAGGTAACATTGGGAAGAAGGCATGAGCAGCTGGGATGGGAGAAATCAGTAAAGTCTTCATGTAGAAGGTAAGGACTGAGCTGAATTTTGAATGTGGGTCACAAAGTGAAGTGAGCAGTGCAATTTAGAGTTTGGCTTTTGGTTCTGAGTTTGATTTACTTCTCCACCATTGGGTCAGAACCAAAGATTTCATAGCCCTGCCCCACAGAATGGGGCTGAATTCAAGCTGTGCCATTGACTGGAGTACAATCAACAGGACCCAAGAGGAAGGACCTTACTGGGGCAAAGAGGCCTTGGAGAGAATAAACCATTCTGAATCACATCAGAGGTCAAAGGATAACCAAACTCAAGGGCTAGGCAGGAGGCTGGGGAGGGCATTTGTAGTGTCAGTCTCAAGAGGCCATAGGAAGGCTGTCAGTGTGGAGACAGGAAAGATCCACAAGAGTTAGAGCCTGTGGTACCTTAGAGGTGATGTAGTCAACTTCCTCATTTTTAAAGGTGAGGAAACTCTGGGTCAAAGAGGTTAAATGGTGGTTTGCCCAGTGACACAAGGCAGTGAAGGGCAGAGCTATGATTCAAATACAATTCCCTTGACTCCATGTGCATGGCTAGAACACATATTGAAAGAGAGAAGTATAAGCAAGCAATCATCAGAAGGACTGGCTCACCTCAATTAATTTCTCTACTAGAGATTGCATTTATTTGTGGTCCTTAGTTGCTAGCTAGCTACCTCATCCTTACTAAGTTGCAAGGACATGTCTAATTCAGAGGTTCAGTTATTTTTTAGTTGTGTCCGTCTCTTCATGACTCCATTTTTTTTTTGGTCAAAGAGACTGAAGTGGTTGGCCATTTCCTTCTCCTGCTCTTTTTACAGATGAGGAAACTGAGGCAAACAGGGTTAAGTGACTTGCCCAGGGTCACATAACTAGTAAGTGTCTGAAGCCAGATTTCAATCCACAAAGATGTTTTCCTGACTCTAGGCCTGGCACTCTATCCACTGTGCCAGTTAGCTGCTCTAACATTTCTAGTGGTCCTAGGTAAAAGATAAGAATAATACTGGTGAAGGGAGCAGTAGAGAGAGGGATTTTTTCTTTTTCTTTTCTTTTTTTGATCCAGACTTATACTTTTATCAGTATAAGGAACATTTGTGTAGAAACTCCTTTTAAAGATGCAGAATAATAATTACTATTTAATTTAATATTTGGCCAGCGCCCTGAAAGAGTGACTTGTCTTTAGTCATACAACTAATATATGTCAGATGCAGGATCTAAATCCTGGCCTTCCTCATTCTAAAGTGAGTTGTCTGCCCTATATAATGTGCAGGGAGAGAGACACAGAGAGACAGATAGGCAGAGACAAAGACAGAGTTAGAGATAGAGAGAGAGAGAGAAAGAGAGAGAGAGAGAGAGAGAGAGACAGATAGACAGATAAAGAGATACACACACACAGAAATAGAGAGATACAGACACAGACATTAGAAGGGTCAAGAGCTGGATGGGTTGCTGACTGCCCTTCCTATCACGAGACAAGGAAAGAGGTTCCTGTGGATCTGATAATCTAACTAATGCCAGTATTACTTTTCTATTGGATTCCCACTCATCACTAATGTATTTCTTCCTGCCAGAAGGATTTCCCTTTGCAGTGTCTGAATTCTGTAGTGGTTTGGACAAATGCCCCAATTGAGGTTGCCTGAATGAGTAAGTCACAGTTCAGTTTTCCCTGTCAGGCAATCCAAAGGGGAGCAGAGAAGACTAGGGGAAAGGTGGATGGGGGTTGGAGAGAAGAGCTGGTCCCAAAGGCTTCAAAAACAGCACCAGACAGGTCACAGTCTCATTGCGGAGAAAGAGGCCTGAGTTCTGAGTCATAAACTTCCACAATGTTCAAAACCAATTCCCGTGGATACAAAGCCTAGCTTTCTAATGCAGCTAAATGGACCATAGCAAAGGGATTTGAGGATTAGTGAATAAAAAAACAAGTCCCAATTCCCCATCTCAGCCCCTTAAATCTTTCCATCTTTTGTACAGTTTTGCACTGGAAAGAAGCCAAATAGGTAAGAATGGAAATTGCTAAGCACAGCAGAAGGGTCTGGCTAATTCAGTGCTTGCCCTGTAACTTGGCGGTTAAAGGACACTTACTTTTTAGAGCTGGTTCTGCTCTTCTTCTCTTGCAGGAGGCCTCATCAAGCAAGCTGGCTAGGGCAACAGGAGTTAACCTTCCAACCAGGGCCAGGCTGAGGAGGAGTGCTTTGTGATCCTGGATGTTTTCTTCTGTGATGGAGATCTGCCAAGACTGACTTGGTACTTGGGCCTTTAGGAACCCACCCCCATCCTCTGCTTCCTGCCTCCTTGAGTCCTGACTTCCATGTTTCTAACCCCACCTGGACAAAAAGTGATTATGTAGAAAGTCAGATTTTTTGCCAGGTCTGAGTCATTTCTTGTTAATCCTTAGTTAGATCTTGGCCTTCTAGGCCATGGGGTGATCACTCAGTAAGGTCCTTGAACAAGAATGGATTAAATCCCATAGCCTGTGCTCGAACATTCTTTCCTCAGAGACAAACTTGTCAGAGACAAACAAACCAAAGATTCTAGGTAGTGGGAAGAACTAACTCTCTGAGTCAGGCAAGGTTTCCTTCTTTCCTAAGACCCAGAGCCATTAAATCTAAATGCTTTTGGAGCCAAGCCCTTGTCAAAAGTGAGAACTGCTAGCCAATGGTCCCTAGGAGCCCCTTCATGACCATCCTTCCAGCTCAATCACCTAAGAGAAGAGTACCAGGCCTCTGCAAAGAACAGATTCAGACCAATGGCCCAAGGTGTGAATGGGAAGATGAGGAGGTTGGGTTCTTTCCTGAACAGCACCTCATTGCCAATGATTCAAGCTGATTGCTTTCCAATGGAAACCACAAATTGGACCCTAGGGGGCTCCTTCTGGGAACCTGTAATGAAGCAGGAATCTTTTCCCCAAGGTCCCTACTAAGGGAGTGAAGGGGGGGGGCGGGATGTTGGCTATTACCACAAATATTCATGGACTAAATTGCCTTCAGCTTCAAGGAGCTGGGCCCATTTTTATTTGTTTGGAGAATAAGAGACTAACTTTACAAGGTTCAGGAATGTGCATTTACATGGAATGAAGATGTTTCCTTGTGTCAGGACTCAGGGAGACAGGTCTTTTGCACTGATTATTCTTCCAAAGGTAGAAAATGGCAAATGAAAGTTGGTTAAATCATCACCAGAGAAGCAGCTAGGTGGTTTGGTGGATAAAGCCCTGGGCCTGGACTCAAGAAGACCTGAGTTCAACTCTGGCCTCAGAAACTGACTAGCTGTGTGACCCTGGGCAAGTCCCTTAACCTCTGTTTGCCTCTATTTCCCCAACTATAAAAAGGGGATAATAACAGCACCTACTTTGAAGTGCTGCTCTGAATAGCAAATGAGAAATTTGTAAAGCACTTAGTACAGTACCTAGCACATAGCAGGTGTTAAATAAATGCTTATTCCCTTCCCTTCATCTCTATGCTAATCCTACTTTAGCCATTTACTTAATCTTTGCCACCTTCATTATCCTCTAAAATGGGGATAATAATTACATAAAAGATTAAAAAAAAGGGGTAAAAGGGCATGCACCTTTCCTCCTAGGAATCTCCTCTGTCTCCCAGGCCTTTGATGTAGCTCTTGGCCTCACCCAGAGGACAAGCTGGCCTCAGGCCATAGAGCAAGGAGGAAAGACTATTTAGCCTGAGCTTCTCAGCTTCTCCCTTCTGGAATGGCTCCCAAAAGGATCTAAGACAATGGTTCTTGTATGTTGAATCTCTGGAGCAGGCTCTTGTGTGTTGAGTTTCTGAATTTTCCCTGCAAAAGATAGAAACCTTTTTTGGATGTATTTCTTTCTGAATCACTTGTCTGCTGGTGGGTCCTGTCTGCCTCTTATGTGACACCTACCTACCAGGCTCAGTCAGTCCTGCTATACATTAAGAAGTTGCCTCAATCATCCCTCCTATAGAAAAGGCTGGGCTCCTATAGTCTTTTGGCTTGGGCTGAAGCTTAAGGCCACGTGGGTGCTGTAATCAGCTTTGGGCCTCTCCAAAAGAATGCTGGTCTTGGGGCAGTGAACAGAGCACCAAGCCTGGTGACATTTACCAGCTGTGTGACCTTGGGCAAATCACTTAACCCCAATTGCTTTGCCTTCCCCCTTCCAAAAAAAAAAAAAAGAATTTTTGGTCTTGAATGGAACAGTTTCATCAGCAGCCCCCACAAACCCTACATTTAAGAGTAAGAAATGAAGAATGTGAAGAATTCAGAGAAACATAGGAAGATCTGAATTAACCAATAGAGAGTAAAGTAAGCAGAATACACATGATACCTCCAGTACCATAAGGAAAAGGGTACTAAAAGGAAGCTAAATTCTGAATGATTATAATGGCCAAGATTGATCCTAGAAAAAACATAATAAAACCCAGCAGGGGATTACAAGGACAGAACAGAATATTGCAGACATAGTCAGAACTAGCCATTCTTTGTTACAAGAAAAAGTCATTAATAAAAATTTGTTTTATTAAAAAAATATCCATGGCAAGACAGGATCACCAGTAACAAAGTCTGAAACTCTGGTCTTATCACCTCCTTTGAAGGACTATTTTTTCTTTGTTACAAGAGAAGTTTTAAGACTAGGAGCAAAGAGGGCAGTAGTGGTGGGGAAGGCTATCCAGAAGTTACTGTGGTATAACAATAGAAGGCATCAGTAAAACTTATTTTATAAAAAAATGTTCTTGGCAAGACAGGATGCCCGGTACAAAGTTCTGGAATTCAGCCTATGCCAAGTTCTTCAAAGACCTCAGTCTGGGCACCCAAGCCAAGGTGTCAGGTTGACATGGCACAACTTCGGGCACTGGGCTGAGGAGGCCCCAAATGCTGCTGCTTACTGGTGACTTGCAGGGAAGCCACAGCACAACAACTGTCATAATAATTTACATTTATAGTTTGTAAAGAGTCTTCAGTACTTGATCTCATTTGAGCCTCAGGGCAAGCTGGTGAGCTATGTGAAGAAGGAGAGTGTGGAGGTGAGAAGGAAGGTGAGGAAGGTGAGTTCAAGTCTGACCTTGGGTACTTATTTATTGTGTGACCTTAGGAAAGTCATGTAACTTCTAGCTGCCTCGGTTACTTCATCTATAAAATATCATGATTAATATCATCGGCTGCCCAGCTAGCTTCTCCATCCCTGTTGCTTCCCCTTCCATCAATCACATCACACACAGACACACAGACACAGAGAGACACACATGCCCCAGTCACCTGCCTTCCTCCCTCTGGTCAAACCTTAGCAAAGGTGAAGGAGGAAAGCTATCATGCTGTTTTATCTCGACTACTTGGAGAACCAGCTCACCTCTGCACTCTCCTCTCTTGAAGCCCTAGGCCCCTCATCATAGCACTGAGTGTGCTCTGTCATGCTTCAGCCTTGGATGGCTTCCTCCGTTCACTGACTTCATGCCTACACATGTGCTGCTGAATGAAGGCGAGGAAAATCATTCTGACGGGTCCACCACAAATTTGCATTGCACAGCCTGGATTGCTGGAAATCCTACTGTATCTCCCTTGTCAGCTCACTCTGTCGCTCTTCATGGCGGCTCTCCCAGGCCTTTTAATCCTTCCTCAAACCTCCCATGGCTCCCTCTCCTCCTTCCTCATGTCCTGCCACTCAGATACCTCCTCCATTCTCTCCTTCACCCCTCTCCCACATGACCAAGGCTAGCCCTCTACTTATTCAAGTGATGATCCCATCCCACATCCTGAAAAAAATGGCCCATCTAATTCTGCTTAACTATTATCTTGTATCTTTGTGACTAAATTCCTTGAAAAGGCCATCCACAGCAAATATCTCCACCTTCTTTCCTCTCTCTCACTTCTTTTTTTTTCCTTTTTGGAGGGGGAAGGCAATTGGGGTTAAGTGACTTGCCCAAGGTCACACAGCAAGTAAGTGTAAAGTGTCTGAGGTCAGATTTGAACTCGGGTCCTCCTGACTTCAGGGATGGTGCTCTATTCACTGTGCCACCTAGCCACCCCCCCACTTCTTTTAAAAAAAAATTTTTTTTTAAAGCAATTGGGGTTAAGTAACTTGCTCAAGGTTACATGACCAGTCATTATTTATGTGTGGGTGCTCATTTTCTGAGGCCGGATTTGATTTCGGGTCATCCCAACTCCGAGGCCGGTGCTCTTACTCACTGCGCCACCTAGCTGCCCCAAAATCTCTGTATTTCTTTTTTTGTTTTGTTTTGTTTTTGGAGGGCAATTGGGGTTAAGTAATTTGCCCAAGGTCACACGGCTAGGTTTTTTTTTGTTTGTTTGTTTGTTTGTGTGTGCGCCAAACTCAGGTCCTTCTGACTCCAGGGCCGAGGCTCTACTCACTGCGCCACCTAGCTGCCCCTCTCTCACTTCTTAACCTCATATAATCTGGCTTCCAACTTATCATTCTCCCCAAACTGCTCCCTCCAAAGTTACTAACACCTCTTCCTTGACAAATCTAAAGGCCTTTCCTAGCTTTCATTCTCCTCCATCCCTCTGCAGCCTTTGACACTCTTGACCACTCTCTCCTGGTTCTCCCTACCTCTCTGACTATTCCTCCATCTCCTTTTCTGGGTCCTCCTCCAAATCACTTTCTCTAACTTATAGGGGTCCCTCAGGGTTCTGTCCCTCTTCTCCCTCTATACTACTTCACTTGATCTCATCGGCTCCCATGGATTTAATTACCGTCTCTGTGATAACTCTCAAATCTACCTTTCCTTCCCCAATCTCTCTGCTGACCTCTAATCTCACATCTCCAACATCTTGAACTGGATGTCGAGTAGATATCTTAAACTCCATCATGTCCAGAATAGAACTCACTGTCTTCTCCCCTCCTTCCTTCCCTCTTACTATAGAGACTAACACTATCCTCCTAGTCCTAACCTAGGAGGCATCCTGGACTGGTCACCATCTCTTAGCATGGTGTCGGGTACATAGTAGGCATTTCATAAATCTTTACTGACTGCCTGGACCTCATTATCCCCATCAGTAAAGTGAGGGGATTGGACTAGCTCTAAATCCTGTGGTCCTATGCATCCCAGTTCTGATTCTTCCTGGTTATGTGATCAAGTGCAACTCCTCTGAGCCTCAGTTTCCTCATCTGGAAAATGGAGAAAATAATCTTCCTCTACAGTCTAACAGCGGTACCTCCTTGTGGTATGGAGGCGACCCTGGGCTCCCCAAGGCTATACCAGCAGAGCATAAGTTCTGGTAGGTCCTACTAAGCTGGAAAGGCTTTAGATATGATCCAAGGGATGGATTGTATGTATGCCTGTTGTGTAAGGACCAACACTGTTAAACTCAGAGAAAGACCAGATTGGTCATAGGGTGATGATTTCTTTTTTCATAACAATCTTGGAGACGTCTATGCTGTTATTTACAGAGGCACTCTTTAACCCAGACTGGTTATTATTATTAGCTGAAATGTTCATAAGTTGCCTGTGAAAAACAAAGTTGTTTCACGTTAGGGACTTCAGAGCACTCTGTGACTCTTGTTAGTGCCAGCCCTCAGCAAGGGGCTGCCCACATTTCCTCCCCTTTCTCCTTTATAGGATGGAGAAAACAAAACATGCCTACTCCTCCTGGGGGTCTCAGAGTCTGCGGTCCACAAGACCTACAGCAAAAACAGCTGGAGTTCTAGACAATCAATCATCCTAGCCCATCAGATGGAACAATCAAGTCGACTCTATTGGCAGTCACTTTGAACTTTCACATTCACATTTTTGCCAAAGTGGAAGCAATAATAATACTTTAAAAAAATCCTACATTAGCCATGTCCTATTGAGAGGGGATAAAAAAGTACAGAGGAACAGTGGGTCTTCTGTTAGGGAGTCTGGCTCCATTTAAATCTCATGGGACCCTCTACAATGCTGTAGAAAGAGTTTGGCTGCAGACTCACAGTTGTCCAATGAGCTGGGGTTTGCAGAACGGTCAGTAGCAACCCAATCCTGTGGCCTTGACCTATAGTGGTGGTGGCAGTTGGACCCAGTTTCCCCCCTTCCCTGTCCCCCACTCTGTTTCTCAGAATGGCTCTGATCCAATTAGCCCCTATGGCCCCTTCAATTGGTCTCCTCTTTGTTGGGAGTTGGTGGTTGCTGGGGACTGGGTAGGGGGTAGGGTAGAGAAAGCAGTGTTTTCCCCTTTGCTAAGCTGCATTTTGAAGGGCAAAGGCATTCTTTGTTAGGAGAGTACCTTTCCCAGAATCCTTCATCTCCAGGAACAGCCAGCTTTCCTTTGTACAACCAGATTTAGGAAGCAAAAAAAAAGTTAACATTTTCATCTTCCATTTCAAGACAATAGATAGAACTACTGACTTAGAGCCAGGAAATCCTGGATTCAAGTTCTGCCTCAGACACATACTGGGTGCATGACCTTGGGCAAGACATTTAATCTCTTACTAGAATGTTTCTCCCTATGAGGGGTGGGGCAGGGCTCACTTTTATCCCTAAGTGAAAGTGTGAGGGAAGCCCACTTCACTTTATTTTGTCCTGTAGACACCTGGGGACCTCAGATTGGTCTGTTTACCTGGAAGCAGGGTGCCAGACTTATTGTTATCTCCCTCAAATTTAACCAGCTTTAATGTGCTTTGGTTTATTAGGTACCTGGCATGTATCTTCTGTACCTCTGTCTGGTTTCAGTTTTCTAATAAATAAATCCCTTCATCCATCCATCCATTTTTCCATCCATCCTTCAATCCATCTCTGTCTCTTTCTCCTCATTCCAATTAATTAGTTAGTTCATTTATTTATTTAGCTTATTTATTCATTCATCTATTTACTTATTCATACATTCATTCATATCCAGAATTTCGACTATAATAATGTAGAGAACACTAAATAAAGAAACTGCACATTATCAATGCACATTAGCACCCAGGCACAACAGATAGAGTGCTGGGTCTGCTGTCAGGAAGACCTGAGTTCAAATTCTGTCCCAGACCCTCACTAGCTGTGCAACCCTAGACCAGTCACTTAACCTCTACCTGCTTCAGTTTCCTTAATGGAGCTAATAATAGCACCTGCCTCCTAGGGTTTTTATGAGGATCAAATAAGAAAATATTTATAAAGTACTTAGCACAGGACCTGGTACATTGTAGGTGCTTAATAAATGCTTATTTTCTTCCTTCCTTGTCTGCAACTTACAGTCTTAAGGAATTGTGACTTTACCCAGTGCCATATAACAAAGTATTTCATCAAGGACAGATTGGAATCCAGGCTAATGTTGAGTCTAAGGTGAGAAACCTATCTACCTGCTAAGCCAGGCTGCATTTCAGATTAATTCATATTCATTTCAGTTCCTTCACATTTTTTCCATCTGGATAATCCTTCAACCAGGACAGAGTACTACTCTTCCCTGCCTTAGGAGAGAGTTGTTCCTTCACTTCCTCTCCCAACCAAACCCCAGCCCAACATCATGGGAATTTACTGTGGTTTATAGAGCCTGAATGATTAAAGGTCCATTTCCAAAATGGTGAAAAAGGACCAGAACAACTCATCTAAGAGGGCCTAGCTGGGGATGGATGGTGCAGGTGCTTTGAAAAGGTTATTTCCCAACCCTTTCCACCCACCCTTCCCCACAAGGACTAAGAGGATGCCTGGCTTTAGCATGATCCCTTATCTATCCCTCTGCTTCTGAACATAAGGAAGATGCTTCCCTGTTGGAATGACCTAGAGAAGCTAGATTGTCCTTTATTTTAACTTGGCTACCTCCTGCAGAGTCTTTCTGCGATTCAGGGCATTGTTGCTGAGCCAGGAGGGATCCGATGGGGGTGGTGGTGTCGAGTTAGGGGAGGCATTGTTTCAGACCCCAAAGAGCCAGTCAATATTTCACTTTCACAAAACTTTCTAGGGAAATAAGTGGAGGACACATCACCTCAAAGCTTAGGCTTGACTAAAATAACAGAGTTTAACAATTACAGAGAATACTTCCCTGACAACTTTCATTTGGGAAGAACCTGAATTTGTTAATTCTTCCAACTGGCCAGTCACTGTTCTCCTGGGCCTATCTGAGGGATGAGGGAGAGAGGTAAAGACTCTTTAAATGTCCAGCTCCAAAATGGGTCTTTATTCCCCAGTTCAAATGACTGATGAAACTGGAATGGAATTGAATAGAGTTTCAGGAATAAAATTCAACACAGAACATAAGTCCTTTGTACCAGTAAATATCTCTAAGCAAGTCACTGAGAGGCTGAACTATTCCTAATGCATTTTAATTTCTTGAGATAAAATTAGTGCTTTATTCTAATGAGGGAGAAAGGGGGCAGAAAAAAAGACAGAGGATCTGTTTCTTCCAGCTACCTCCTTGCTCCAGCTGTCAGGCTTTCTGTCTTAGGCATTTATCCATCCCACACCACTGGCTTCTTCCCATCTGCCTGTAAGAATGCTCAAGGCTTTCCATGGCCCCCAAAACCTGCCCTTGGCCTTTTCATCCCTTACAGCTACTTTTCCCTTGATCCCTCCTCTTCCTTTTTACTGCACCAAAAACATTTTAGGATTAAAAATACCTACTATGTGACTGATACTGTGCTAAACAGTAGTCCAACTCTGTCATTTTATTTTTATTTTTATTTTTGCTTTTTTGGAGGGGGGAAGGCAGGGAAATTGAGGTTAAGTGACTTGCCCAAAGTCACATGGCTAGTAAGTGTTATGTGTTTGAGGCTGGATTTGAACTCAAGTCCTCCTGACTCCAGGGCTGGTGCTCTATTCACTGTGCCCCCAACTCTATCATTTTAAATAGGGGAAATTGAGGCTCTGTAAAATGATAGCGTTTAACCAATATAACTTCTCTGAAGTCAAACAGAGAACAAGTATCAAAAGTATGATTTGAGCCCAAAGCCGGGTTTTTCCATTGTTGTCAAGCCCAGAGTTCTGTGTTTTCTGGCTTCATTCCATCCTTCTGGATACTCCCTCCTCCCACAGCTCCTGAGGACTACTCCTTTTGTTTTCCTTTGCTGGCTCTCAGTCCTCTGCCCAGCCCCTTAAAGTGGGTGTTGACCAAGATTCTGCCCTTGGTTGATTCTCTTCGATCTCTGAGCTATCTCTTAGCAATCTTAGCTACGCCCCGTGCCACCTTTGTAGAAAACTTCCAAGTTTCTATCTCTAACCCAGATCTTTTTCCTCCAATTCCAATGATCTACAAGATGTCTCCAATCCATGACTCACCTCAAATGCAGTCATACTTTCCTCCTAAACTTGCATTTCCTTCTGACTCCCCTTTTTCTATCCACGGGACCACAATTTATCTGGTCTCCCATGTTTAAAAACTTGAGGTTAATTTTGACTCTTCTATCCTTCTTTCCTCTCATACCCAGTTAATTCTTACATCTTCCCCAGCCCCCACTTGCCATGTTCATTACTACTACCAGCGAAGAGGACATTATTTAGTAGCTTCCTGCAAGGTCATTCTGCTTTCTCCCTCTCCAATCAATCCATTCTTCACACACTTATCATATAATCTTCCATATGCATAGATCTCGTATCTTCTGTTCAAATATCTTTAATGATTTCTTATTGTCTAACTGGTGAGTTTTAAAGTCTTTGGCATTCAAGGCCCTCCACAATCTGATGCTACTTATCTCCCCAGGCTTGTTTCATATTATTCCCCTCTTTGCTCAAGTCAGACTAGACTACTTTTTGCCTTTTTTTTTTTTTTGGAGGGCAATTGGGGTTAATTGACTTGCCCAAAGTCACATGGCTAGTTTTTGTGTTAAGTGTCTGAGGCTGGATTTGAACTCAGGTCCTCCTGACTCCAGGGCCAGTGCTCTATTCACTGCACCACCTAGCCACCCCAGACTAGACTACTTTTTGCTCCCTGAATAGGCATTGCCCTTTCCAGCCTTTGCTCACACTGTTGTTTATGTTTGAAATTCCCACCTCCCAGTTTTTGGGGTTTATTTCTTTGCCTTTTAAATTCCTACCCAACTCAGATGTCAACTCCTTCATGAAACCTTTCTGTTTTCCCTCAGTTGTCAATGACTTTTTCCCTTATAGAATTAAATGGAATTTTATTCTGCATCCTTTGTATTCATTTAATACATATCTATCTGTCCGTCTATCTATCCATCTATCTATCTATCTATCTATCTATCTATCTATCTATCTATCTGTCTGTCTGTCTGTCTATCTATCTATCTATCTATCTATCTATCTATCTATCTATCTATCTATCATTTCCTATGTATTACCTGAGATAATCCCCTTTCTCCTGTGGGACTCCCAAGAATTCTACCTAGATTTAAGATCCTCTATGAGACCACATTCATCTGAGACTATCACTCTCCAGTCCCCACCAATGCATTTATTTTCACTAGTTAGCCAAAGGACTCAACTAACTCAAAGCAAAGACACTTCATGAAATGGAATAATGTGACAAGTAGAGTAGACCATTTCCCCCATCAGCCTTAGCTCTTGGGTAAGATGTTATTGTTCATGCACATCTATTCATCTCATCATCTCAAAACTTTCTTTTTGATACTGACTTCTAGTTTTTATCTCTGGTGGTGTTGGTGGAGGCACCTTCTGATCATTTCAGCTCCCAAGTGCAAGGTCTAGAAAGCCTTTCCTTGAGAATAGCAAGCTTATAGCTCTTTAGTCAGAGCAAAGACTGTGAATTACCACACCAGCCAGAGGAGCAACAGTCAATTAGATTGTCCCTAGGCTAAGATTCAGTTTATTCTTTTAAAATCCAGACAGTATGATTAATCTCTGCCCCAAGTCACCGAATAATTTAGCATTAGAAGATTCTTTTAACTGCAGTCAGTTCTATATTATCAACCTGAATTCCCCTTCAGACCATTTTGGGACTGTCTTCCAATAAACCACAGAGGGTTATGGGAGTCTGAAGCTTCTTAATTTCACTCTGCTAAAGATGCCTTGGGTCTTTCCGTGCAAATGAAAATGGTAGGAGGAAAGCAATAATAAAAAATGATTAGGTAGGGCCACTGTGAGTCCTCTCCTTACTCCTTAGCCCCTTTCTTTCAAATTTCTAGTTTTTTTTACATGCAAGTATAATTAGCAAAAGTCCTAGGCCCTGAACAGATCATTACCAATTTAACTATAAGGTCCATTTGGGCACAGACCCAATCTTAGTTTCATTTTCTATCTTGCCCTAGCACTTGACACTGTCTTCTGCACACAGTAGGTACTTAATAAAAGTTTGTTAATTATTGATGGACACTGGAGCTTCTGGAATCTGCTGGAAGGGCT
Source organism: Gymnobelideus leadbeateri (assembly GCA_011680675.1). Classification (NCBI taxonomy): domain Eukaryota; kingdom Metazoa; phylum Chordata; class Mammalia; order Diprotodontia; family Petauridae; genus Gymnobelideus; species Gymnobelideus leadbeateri. The sequence continues at coordinate 209,267 of WOXC01011787.1, read as the reverse complement.
ATTAGACTTCAGGCATGCCCCTCACACAACACCATTTTAGTACCGTTGGGAAATCTGAGCCCAAACCTTTAGAAAAATAGATCTGAGGTTTCCAGCACAGGCACTATACATATCTTTAATCTGTTATTCGAATGCTTATTAACATGGTGCAGTGAATGAATCCCTGGGCTGGCATTTAGGATTAGAGGAGAAACCAGCTGTTTGGAAAGGGAATAAAACTGGGGATGAGTGGAGCTCACTGCTTAGTGCTTTAACTCAGTGCCAGACTACTTGGGGAATGTGAGACTATGTACCTCGTGGTCCCAACCCAAGTACAGTTTGTGCCCAGTGTGTTACTACACTCTAGGAACACAGTTGATGTACTTAGATTGGCTATATGTGTGCTGTCCTACTGGGAATGGTGTTGGGAGAAGGGTGCCGCTGGAAAAAGATGGGGGGAAATGTTCTTGACCCCATGTATGTTATCTTTATCATGATGGTCCTTGGACTTTGGGGCTCCTACTTTGGCACTGTTTAACAAAACCAATAATGCTCTGTGTGGGCAGATCTATGATTTCATTCTGCACCCGCATGGGAGCCTTCTAAGTCCATACCAGAAAGGGGATCAGCAGGGAGTGGAAATAAGTCTGAATCTGGCTTTTAACTTAAAGTATTGTTCTTTGCCAGATAATAAGAAGTGACGTCAATGAGAACCAAAGGACAGGAAAGATAAAAGTGGGACAGTAGAGAGCCAGTTTTCTCTAGTATAACAGGCAATGGACATTCTTTAGGTAATAGAGGTTTGAGAGATGGCTGGTGTCCTGGGATGTGTAATTCAGATGGACAAGCATTCCCTTAGAACTACAGAATCCAGCACGCCAATCAGTCTTCAAGCCTCTATTACCTGTACATAAACAGTCCTCACTTCTGATAACTCATGGATGTGAATGGCACGGATTTTTTTTTTTAGGGCTTATCTTGAACAATTTTTGGATGTATGCCTGGGGAAAAGGAATACCTATGAAGAGACCTCATTAATCCCCAGGACTGGAGGTTAGCTTGAGTTTCAATGATTAGTTCATCCATCTGTCAGACGTGATCTAGCTAACAGATGGAGTATTAATGAGGGGGAAAGCAGCACTGTGTCTCAGGCTCACATGCCTGGAATCGATGTTTGACTTCCTTCCAAGTCAATAAAACCTCTGGGAATCCTCCTTTCTGTTCTATAAATGGTTCTCTCATTCTCTCCTGGCCTCCAGCCACCATACCACTATACTGTGGTTTTAAAGTTGGGAAACTGACACCACCATAAGAACCCAGAGTGCTCCACGCTCCCTCCCAGAAACAATAGGTACTCCTAGATGAAAAGTGATTTCCAGGCAGATGTACATTCCCCAGATTACATTTAAAAAATCTGTAAATTAAACCTGGCTGTCTGATCAGGGCTTGAGGAAGGGCCAACTGAAATGGGAAAGTGTTAGACAATAAAATAAAATTTAAAAACTATTTATTATTTGCCTACTCTACGCAAAGTGAGGGGCAGTCATATGGTACGGTGGACAGAAGGCTAGCCTAGGAGTCTGAAAGCCTAGGGTTCAAACTGCCCTCACTCATACTGGCCCTGCAACCTGGGCAAGTCAGTGTCCTGGACAAATTTCTAAGACTCTCTAAGCATAGCCAGATTGACCTGTGTCAGTGGAAGTCATTTCTCCAGCAGAATCTCCCCACATGGATGAAATCACAAACCCAGAAATACCTTTCCTCCCCCAACCCTCATTCTCTATATATGACATTAGAAGGTCAAAAACATAGTATGTCTACATGTCTGGATTTGAGCAAGGCCTTTGGACAGAGAGATGGTACCCCACTTACTTCTCACATCCTACTAGGAAGGTAAATGCTGTCATTATCCCTATTTTACAGTTGAGGAAACCGAGTCAGACAAAGGTTAAGTGACTCGCCCAGGGTCACACAGTTAGTCTAAGTGTCTAAGGTTGGCAGGATTGGAACTCAGATCTTCCAGACTCCAAACCCAACATTCCATCCATTGTGTCACCTAACTGCTTTAATGGACGTCAGGGATGTCAGAAGGAAACATGTCATAGTGGAAAGGGTCACCAGAAGCCATCTAGTCCAACCATAGCTGAACATGTATAATGCTTGGTTCTGAGGGAGGTATGAGAATTAAGTCCTTGCTTTTTGTTTTCTTATTTGTAAAATCGAGATACTAATGCTTCTACTGCCTACCACCTGGTACTGAGAAGAAAGTACTTATACATTATTTTGTATGGAAAAATGCTTTGCAAACCTCAAAGTATTACATAAAATGTCAGCTGTTGTTATGATTACAACCAGATGAATATAAGCTACCATCAGGGCTGTGCTGGAGCTAGTCCTTTCCAGATCTGGAGAGCTGATTGTTAAATTTTCTATGTGAGTATTTATACCTTGTAAATCAGTCAACACCGGAAATCAGGGCTTGATTTATTATTTTGTTGATTTTCTAGTCTTAGAAAACAATGGAGGAAATGTTACTAAAGCATATTAAATGTAAATGTGTATCATGCATACATTCCCTACACCCCCAGCCTATTGTTAAACATTTACCAGAACACCGTTGGCTACCATATTTACCATTACCATTGCCTTTTTGGGGGCAGAGTCACTTAACCTTTGTCTGACTCAGTTTCCTCAACTGTAAAATAGGGAAAATGACAGCAATTACCTTCCTAGTAGGATGTGAAAAGTAAGTGGGATACCATCTCTCTGTCCAAAGGCCTTGCTCAAATCCAGACATGTAGACATGTTATATTTTTATCACTGTAACCTCAATGCCTAGAATATTGCCTGGTACATATTCAGCTGTTAACAAATGCTTATAGATTGATTAATTGATCAGGGGAGAGAAAATGACTACACAACTATAGATATCCCCTGAATTAAAATAATTATAACAAGAAGGGTAGCTAACATTTATATGTTCTAGACACTGTGCTAAACATTGGGGATTAACAAGCAAGCAAAGAGATAGTTCCTGCTCTCAATGATTTATATTCTAATAGGGAAAGACAATACTTAAAAAAAAGACCTAGGAAGGAGGAAGAGAGTTAGCCCAGTAGGGGCATGGTGGGAAGGCTAAACCCTTTACAAACACCTCACAACAACCTTGGGAGACAGGTGCTATTATTATCCCCATTTTATAGTTGAGGAAACTAAGGCAAAGAGGTTAAGTGACTTGCCCAGGGTCACACTACTAGTAAAGTTCTGAGGCTGAATTTTAACTCAGGTCTCCCTGATTTCATGCTTATGATTTCTATGAACTGTACCAAGTAGGATAAGCTCAGAGAATGGGGGTGATGGCTGTCTGGAGCCTGCCCCCAAATGGAGTTTCTAGGAAGAACTCACCAGTGAGAAAAGGGAGTAGAGTCAGAGATAGCTGAGGTAGCTAAATGTAGAGAATGAGGGATGGCTGTTCTGGAACTCTTACTCAAATGGAGGCTCCTGGAAGAACTCAAAAATGGGGGGAAACAGGGCCTGCAGGAACAGAGTCAGGAGGAAGAGACAGTTAAGAGTAGTGATTAGTGGGTGGTTGCCAGGCTGGAAGCAGATCTCTAGGAGGTATCAGGAATAAGAGAGGCAAAGAATTTCAGATCTAGACCATCCAACTCATAGTTAAATAAGCATCTCTTCCACAACATTTTTGACAAGCTATCATACAGTCTTTGCTCAAGGATCTCCAACGAGGTTGAACCCTTTCCTAAAGCAAGATCTTCCATTTTTGGACAACTCTGATTGTTAGGAAGTTTTCCCTCATATTAAATCTAAATTTGCCTTTTTGTAACTTCTATCCAATGTTTATAGTTCTCCTGTCTGGTGACAAGCAGAAATTTTAAAAAATCTATCCTTTCTTCCTTCAAAGGTAATCCTTCAAACACTTGAAGATAGCTATTACGTCCTGCCTGACTTCTCTTTTTTAAGGCTAAATATCCCTAGCTCTTCCAACCATTCCTCATATAGCATCTTCTGAACTCTCTAGCTTAACAATATTTTTTCCTAAAATATGATTCCCAGAGCAGAACAGAACACCCTAGATTGGTCCATCCAGAGCAGGTGATAGCAGAATCTCCTTATTCCTGGAGGCTATGCTTGGAGGCCCAAAAGATCTCTGTTCTTGGACTTACCTTGTTGAGTATTTTTTTTTATCAATTACATACTTATCAGATTTGCAGATGACACATAGCTAATATAATGACAGAAAAGGGATCCTCAAAGATATTGACAGAATAGAACAATGGACCAAATTTAATAAGATAAGATTTCTTAGGGATAAATGATAATGACAATAGTTGACACTAATGCCATGCTTTTTGGTTTGTAAATTCTGATATCTACATTTTCTTATTCACTCTTTCCAGAATTACTGATATTATTATCCCCAAGTAAAGGCCTTATCTTTGTATGACTACCAACTCTACTTGTAGCTTCTTGACTAGAGATTAATTTGGGGTGTAGAAATTTAGGAGAACTTGAGGGAAGCTTGAAGACTAACTCAAGTTGAGGGAGGATTCAATTCAAGGGGGGAAGAGCATTAAATAAAAGCTCCAAAGGAGAAGGTAGTTGGTAACAAAAATTAAGTGTGAAAAGGTAAGCAAAATGAATTAATATGACAAAGCTAAGACTATATCGTGATAACAGGGAAGTTGTATGCATCTTTCAAGGCAATAATAGGTGATAAAGGAGAGTAAAAGGAACAAATCTGCAAAATAAAAGGGAATAAAAACTTCCAAATGCGGAAAAAGGTTATAAATGGCCAATAAGAATGGAGACCTAGAGGCTAAAAGAAATGATGGTAAAGAGAAGTATGGGAAGATATATGAACTGATGATGTAAAGTAAACAGAATCTAGAAAACAATATACATAATGAATACAAAAACACAAATGGGAAGAACAACCACAATACAACGGAAATCAATTCCTGTGTAATTATATTGACTAACCTTGGCCTCAAAGGGGGGCAAACACTTCTCTGTTTCCTTCAATCATTTAAAGAAGTGGGACACCGTGAGCAGGGGAAGATGCATATAACCTCAGACCTTTTGGGGGATATATTTTAGTTTTCCAGATCTTTTTCTCTTTTCTTCCTACTTTGTCATAGGGATTGCTTTTTGAATGGGGAAGAAAAACATGAATGATGTAAAAACAAAGGAAGTCAATAAAATTTTGTTAAAAAGCAAAGCATAAGAAAAGGAATGAGGAACAGGGAGAATTCTGTAGAATTGAGCATGCAATGTGTATATTTTTGCCTTGGACAGGTGACTTATGCTCAAAATGCTGGTCTGCTTCCCCAAAAGAGGTGAAGGGTCATGAAGAACAGCTATCCACACACTAGGTTTTAGGGACAGTCAAGTGGTGCAGCCTCCACTGGGCAGACTAAGAAGAAAGAGGACCTGAAGAGTCAGAAAGGTTTCAGGAAGGTTAGAAGAATGTCACAGAGGAGGAAGGGCACTTGGAACTAAGAAATAAGTCAATTTGAGTCTCTTTCTTCAAGGGGGTGGGACGGATTATTCTGAGGGGAAGCAGCTGCTTTTAGGAAAGATAAAAGGATGTCTCAGGCATCCTTAGGTGGAAGATCATCCCCTAAGGGTCACGGGTAGAAGTGGTTGGTAGCTCTTTGATGAAGGGAACTAAAGTAACTATTTGCCAACTTGATAACTACAATAGGAAGGTTTGTTGTCTTTCTTCTAAGACATAATGGAGAATGCCCCAAGACTTGTCCAAACAGGTGATGATTACCCGTGTTTTGAGATTCATGTGGGCACAAATGAAACTGCTAGAAATAACCTAAGAATCATTGCCAAATTCTACCCCAATAAGTGGGAATTATATTCTGGATTTTTTTTCTCATCAATAGGGACAAAATTGTTGCTGGGGTAAAAATGATGGGAATCTTGGGGGAAAGTAGCCACTATTGACCCTGGGTTTGTGAAAGAAAAGCAGAGGAAAGCTGTTTATAGTCTGAAATACCCCCTAACCTTTAAGACAACAGATTTTAAAGGATTTGGCAGACTCAATCAATACAGTTTTTGTTAAATGCTTACTGCTAGACACTGCAGATGAAAAAAAAAGTGAAGTATTCCCTGCCTGAGGAATTTTCATTCTATGATGCAGGCAAGTCTTTACCTACATAGATGAATGCAAAATATAAACAAAAGAAGTATTTTTTTTAGGAGAGGAAGGGAGGAATATGCCAGAAGCTGCAGGGTTCAGGGAAACCCTCAAGTCCAAGTAGCTCTGGAGCTGAATCTTTAAGGAAAGTGGGGGTTCTAAGAGGCAGAGTGGAGGAGGAAGTTTGTTCCTGGCCTGGTGGAAATGCATTCCAGACAGTGCAAAGCATATGGTAGAAGATAGAGTTCCATCTTTGAGGAACAGGTCATTATGACTGGACTACAGAGTGCTTGAAGGGGGAATAATGTCTGGAAAGGCTGAAAAACTAAGGACAAGGTTGTAGAATATTTTGAATGCCAAACACAGGAGTTTCTATTTGATCCTAGAGGTGATGGAAAGCCACTGGAGTCTGCTAAGTTGGAGAGTGACATAGTTAGATCAATGCTTTAGGAAAATCACCTTGGCAGCTGTGTGGCATCACAAAGGGGGAGACTTAAGGCAAGGAGAACATTGCAATAGTCCAAGAGGAAAAATCCAGCATGGCATAGCAGAGACAGCACTGAATTTGGAGCCCCAGGGGACCTGAGTTCAAATTCAGGCTCTGTCACTTACTTGCTGAGTGATCTCAGACAAGTCAGTTCCTACTTTTGGGAATCAGTTTTCTTTCCTATAAAATGATGGGGTTCTCTTAGAAGACCAGCTCTACAGCTATGACTTTATGATCCCATGGAGAAAATTCTACAGGGGAAATCAGCCTCATAGGGATGGCAAACTCTGCAGAATGAAATTCTGAAGGTATGAAGGGAAATAATTCTCATGAGGAAGAAAAACAGGAGTTCTCTGAAGAGATAGATGTGGGTGCATAGGGAACGCACTATTCACCTTAGATTTTAGACACTTATAGAAGAAAGACTGGGTAGCAGAGGATGAATACAAAAAGTGCATGGTGACCCCGTAAAAATAGCACTGGAGTGCTAAAACTCAGAAGGAGCTAAGACCACTGAGGACAGCAAAGGACATAAAAAAGCTACATTGAGGGGAAGAGGAAAGTTCTAGAACATATTACTAAAGAGATGAACATCTAGCAAAGTAAGGGGAGGTCACAAAGAGCTATCAGAGATTCATCAAGAACAGGCTCTGCCAGTCTAACCTTATTAACTTTTTTTTTGGACAGAGCCCTAGCTTTCTCATCTGTAAGATAAATGGGTTAGATTAGATGGCTCTTTGCTCTTTCTCCTAGTTCTGAGATTCCCTGATTCTAAGTAGAATGCCTACAGGAGGCCCAGAGGGATAGGCTGATTGACAGTCCCTCCCTTCATTATAAATCTGGGCATCCAGGGTGCAGTTTGCTGGGGAAGGCCTGGGAAAAAGCTTTTCAGTTAAAATGGTCAGTGGAGGGATCCCTGGCTGATGTTGCAGACCCTAGAGGATTTTAATACTGGCCTTCTATTTCCTCATTGGTCCACTGAGGGCCAAGTTTTTTGTTTTTTTTTTAAACAAAAGCTCTTATAAACCCAGAGGTTTCTTTCTGAAGGTTCCCCCTGCCATGGTTTGACCTTTCATCCTCAACTCAACTTGTAATCTCAGGGAAAATGAAGATCAGCTCATTTCTAGGGAGAGAAAACCAAAATAAAACAAAGGCCTCTTCAGGAAGCCACCACACACAATGAGGCCTCAGACTGCAAGCTGTCATTACTCTCAGCTCTAGGGGTGCCTGGTCACTGAGTTTACCTCCCAATTCATACTCTGCCTGTTGGGCCTGAGGTCAGACGCAGGACAGGCAGTGAGGGAAGCTCCCTTGGTGTCTTCTGGGGGAAAGGAATGTTGGATTTTTCTGGACCGTCCCCTAGTTCAGAGCGGTTGGCAATGATACTAAAGCTGGGCAGGGAAAGGGTGAGAAGGTTCAGCAAGGACACTTGCTTCTCTGTCCCCTCATCCCCCAAACAGAGTGGTGTAGTAAAAACTTATGGTTTGGGAAATAGGAGGACCTAATCTTGGGTCTGTCCCTAACTGGCTGTGACACCTTGGGTAAGTCATTTATTCTGAAAGTCTCATTTGTAAATGGAGAGGGTTGGGATGCTGACCTCTAAGGTCCCTTCCAGCCCTAAGGTTCTATGTCTTTGTGTATATAGAGCCCAGAATATTTGAGCTATGCTATGTGTAGTCCTGACCTTAAGTTCATTCTTGTTCTTCCTTTCCTCATGTCTCCCCACCTCCATCAGAACGCCCTTTGGCCTCCTCCTTGCCTACCAAGTCTGCTTGGCAAAAGGTGCTGACTTAGCACTAGGAGAGCTAGCTCTTTTAGATGCTCACTTGCTGTAGGTGGTCACTGAACTACTTAGGGACTCAGTTTCCTTAACTATAAAATAGTGACCTATCTGTCTCATAGGGTTGTGAGGAAAATATTTGGCAAACCTTAAAGTGCTATATCAAGGTGAGTTAACATGAAATCTTTCCTAGATTTAGAAAAATTCTACATCCTCTAGAAGGCTTCCTGAGTCTCCAGCCCCTACTGATCTCTCTTTCTCTGAATGCTTGCTGACCATACCACTCACTTGGACACATCATATTTACTGCTATTTAACCAAGGATGCTTTCGTTGTGTAGGTCTTTAACCAATCATTGCTTGGATGGGGTCAGACCTGTGGCCACACCACCTTCTCAGTCCTAGATATCTGTGGTTTAAAAACAATTCAATTCTACAAGTATTTATTAAGCTGCTATGTGTTATTCTAAGTGTTGGGGGCTGATGATAGAGAGACAAGACCCCCCCCCCAAACATCATCTCTGCTCTCCAGTAGCATAGAGTCTACTGGGGGATACAACCACTGTACAGATAAGTGGCTGTAATACAAGGTGGAGTGTGGCTGGGGAGAGGCAGGGGAGAAGTGATCCAGAAGTTGTACTATAAGAAAATTTGAGGAGAGAAAAATACTTTTAGCAGAAAGGATCAGAAAAGGCTTCACAGAGCTGAGCCTTGAAGGAAGAGTTTGACTGGGTTGTTTATCGTGTTTAGGAGGCAGTGAGGGGTTCACCATCCTCATTTTCCTCATCTGTAGGAAGCTGAGATTGGACTAGATGATTCTAAGTTTCCTTCCAGCTCTAAACCTACAATTGAATGTTAACCTAGCTATATGCCACAAGCTTTGCATGTCACGTGAGTTCAATGAGCACAAGCCAGGCAAAACTAACCTTATTTAGAATCATTAGATTGGTAGATCATGGACTATCCAGATTGTAGCAAGGCATTTGATGAAGTCTTTCATGGTCTTCTGGATAAGATGCAGCTGTATGGGCTGGATTAGTTAAGTGAGTTTATAGCTGTTTGAATTACTGTACCCAAAGACTGTGGATTGATAGACTTTTCAGAATCTCTGAGTTGGAGGGGACCTTGCCTGATCCAGAAAATCACTTTACAACATCCCTCACAAGCCAGAGGTGTCCCTTTTGGAGGCCTCTGCTGATGGGAAGGTCACTACCTCCTGAGGCAGCCCATTCCATTTCAGGATAGCTCTAATTAATAGAAAGATTTTCCTTACATTGAACAGAAAAATGTCTCTCTCCTACTTCCACCCATTGTTCCTAGTTCTATCCTTGGAGGCCAAGAAGAACAAATCTAATTCTTCTACATGACTGCCCTTCACATTCTTGAAGATAGTTATCATGTTCCCCCTAAATCTTCTCTTCTCCAGGATAAACATCCTAGCTTCCTTCAACTTATCCATTGTTGTCGAAACACATCTCTCATCCTGTGATTTTTTTGAAGCCAACACTAATTGTTATTTTCATAAAATGATAGCACCAGATGAGAACTCCAGAGCTCATCTGAACTATTTTAAAGCAGGTATGGTCTCTGACCAATAGAGACATCATTATTAATATTATAATTTCATTTTGTTTGGTAGTCAGAATTGATTAAAACTTATATTTAATAGAAACCTAATAATTATTTAATTTCAAATGTTCTTTTAATTATCTATAGACATATATGTATCTTTTTCTTTTCCTCTGTTTGCGCACACACACACACACACACACACACACACACACACACACACACACACACTGGTTCTCTTGCCCTTTTTTTCTTTCCTTTTAAGCCCCATTTTGTGATCCTGGTTTCAAACCATGCTTCTGAAACTTCCTTACTCTATGATCCTAGACAAGTCACTTAACCTCTACCCACTAGACCTTATTTCACAAGTCATACATGGGTGATGACCCTATACATATGAAATCACAGCACCGTCACATGTTTATATACTAGGAAGGCAAGTCAGTAGATCATTCTGTGTTTAAAAGATTGGAGTTTCAGCATGGCATTTAACAAAATCTTTCATGATATCATTGGAGACAAATTTGAAAGATGTGTGCTAGATATCACAGTTGGATGGATTCCAAACTGGTTGAATAGCTCAGCCCTAAGAGTGGTTATTAGTGGATTAATGTCAATTTAAAGTGTAATCTAGAGGCAAGCTAGTGGATTACCACAGGGATCTGATGTTGTTTCTGATCTATTCAGTCCTGTTGCCATTCCAACACAGGGAACTTTGGAACTTAGTTTTGTTTATGACTCAGGGGTACTACTTTGTGAAGACAAAGTCTCCTGGCTGGTTGAGGAGCTGGAAGGGCTGATGACTCATTAGAAGATCTAGAGTGAGGAGGACCGCTATGAGTTGCTGGGTGAGGACAGACAGTGGCCCTTATCTTCTACCCAGCGGCCACGAGTCCAGGATTACTTTCTTTAGTGTTTGGTTTTTCCTATTCTTAGATGAATGGAAAAGAAATTAGCAAGTTACCTAGTGAGCTTTAGAAGGGCAGAAGAGCCATTAGAAGTCCTCTCAGCAACTAGAATTGATAGCAGACACCACTAGAACTAGTAAGTGCAGTAGCCAAGTCCATTGAAATGCCATTACAGCAGCTGAGTTAAATTCTTGACCTAGGTTCAAAGGACTGACCTGTCCTGGAAGGAGCCAGCCAAGCTAGGGAGCTTCTTGCCCTAAGGAAAACTTGGTACAGAAGTGAGAAAAGACTCCTGGGGCCAGGAGTTTTCAGGTACCCTTCTCCCTGACATGTATTAAAGTTTGTCCCTATTCTCCCTTTGGGACAGCATAGTTAAAAAGAAGAGGAGTGTATTCCCAATTCTGGGATTTTTTAAAACTTATAACGGTGCCATACCTTCTCATTAAATTCCATTTCATAAAAGCTAATTGATATCAGCTGGATGATTGGGGGGAGCACACCATATGGGCATTCATGAGTGACAGAATTAGAAATTCCAGACTCTTAGGGTAGCCTGATGACTAATCCAGTGACACTGTCCTTCCTGTGGTCCCACAAACATGGCACTCCCACCTCTTGGCTCCGAACATTATCTTTGACTGGTCCCATGTCTAGAATCCTGTCCTTCATCTCCACCTTTTTCTTCTGTGGTTTCCTTTAAGTCACAAGTAAAATCCCATGTTCTACTAGAAGCTTTTCCTTCTCTTATTTATTTCCTATTTATCCTGTATATAGCTTGTGTGAACATATGTTTACTTGTCTCCCCCATGAGATTTTGAGTTCCTTGAGGGCAGGGAATGGCTGTCTTTTGCCTCTTTTTGTAACCCCAGTACTTAGCACTGTGCTTGACACATAGTAGGCACTTAATAAATGTTTACTTACTGACTGAGGGAGTAGTCATTTGATCACTGGGGACTCAATAGACTAGCGCAAATGGGGGTTGAAAGAGTGGATCTACAGAGGGTACTACAAGGACACGTATTTTTCCACTATGAATGGAATCTTTAATAAAAGTAAACCATGTACTGCGACACAAAAATCTCATAAACAAATGCAGAAAAGCAGAAATATCAAACGCATCCTTTATTGACCACAACATAATAAAAATTATAACAAAGTGCTTTTGAAGAAAGGATTCAAACTGAAATGGAGACCACATAATTTAATTTTAAAGAACTTGTGGTTCAAAGAATAAATCATAGAAACAATAGGTAATTTCATTAAATAGGTAATTTTCATCAAAGAAAATTACAACGATGAGGAAACATACCAAAACTTTTCAGAGACAGACAAAACAGTCCTTATGGAAATTCATATCTCTAAATACTTTTATGAACAAAAGAGAGAAAGAATTCATCAATACTTTGAGAATGTGACCAAAAATCAGAAAATCAATAAATCCCAAACCTCTAACTAAACACTAAAATAAAAATAATGAAAAAAATCAAAGAAGAGATTAAGAGAATTCAAAACAAAACCCAATCAAACAGATAAATAAAAGTAAGAGCTGTTTTCTTTTTTGGAAAAAAATTCTGCCAAAACCAAAAACAAACCTGTTAGTCTGTCTAACTACAAGAAAAAAACCCTTAGAAAAAAAATTAAATCACCAATATAAAAAATGGGATATAAGCTTTACAACAACTGAAGAAGAAATTAAAGAAATTATCAGAAAACATTTTCCTCAATTATATGGCAGCAAATTGATACTTAAATGAAATGGATGAATAATTATATAAAAAAAAGGACACTCAGACTGAAAGAGGAAACAGAATTTATATACCCACACTGAGAAAGGAAACTGAACAAACTACAAATGAACTCCCAAAGTAAAAAGTCCCAGGAAAATGTGGATTCACAAGTGAATTTGATCAAATATTCCAAGAACAATTAATTTCCATGTTTATTAAGTTGAATATAAAAATAGTAAAATAAAGCATCTCACTATTCCTTTCATGTTATACACTGGGTTATGATACCTAAATGAGGAAGAGACAAAGCAGAGAAAGAAAATTATATAACACTCTTCTTAATGTATTTAGATGCAAAAGTACAGAATAAAACGTCAAGCTCTTGGACTAGATGGCATCTAAAATCCCTTCCAGTTCTGTTTATGAGCTCATTATCCTTCATGAAGCCATCTTTGATACTGTTAGTGATGGCCTTCCCCCTTACATGTCATCACATTTCATTGCGCAACTCTTTAGATGTACCTATCATGTTATGTGATTATATATGCTTGTATTTTATCTCTTTACTAGACTGTCAACTCCATGATGGTAGGGGCTGTACATTATCTGGATTTTGTATCTCCTTCCCCACCCTTACCCCGGTACTTTTTAGGTGCTTAATAGATACTGGTTGAATTTGAAAACACAATAACAACAACAACAATAATAATAGGTAATATTTATATAATCCTTTAAGGTTTTCAAAGCACTTTACATATACCATCTTCAATTGATCCTTACAACAATTCTGTGAGGTAGTTGCTATTAAATATTCTCATTTTACAGAAAAAAAAAACTGAGGAAGTGACTAGGATCACTTAAATAACAGAGGCAGGATTTTAACTCAGATCTTCTTGGCTTCAAGTTCCACATATGATCCACCATACCAAATTTCTTCTTAAAAAGAATTGCTTAGGGGGGTGGCTACATGCGTGGTACAGTGAATAGAGCACCAGTCCTGAAGTCAGGAGGACCTGAGTTCAAATCCAACCTCAGACACTTAACACTTACTAATCTTGGGCAAGTCACTTAACCCCAATTGCCCTACCTTCCCCCCTCCAAAAAGCAAAAAAGAAAAAAAAGAATTACTTAGGGACCCTAAGAGATTGTGTTTTGCCCTGGGTCCTGTAGCTGGTATGTCAGAGTCAGAACTTGAATACAGGTCTTCTTAACTCTGAGGCTGTTTATTATTCCATGTTGCAATGTTTATTAATCTGAAGGTTTTGCTCTTTTCATTACTCAAGAAATATTAATTTGGAGTTTTTTTTTTAGAGATTGTTACACAATGAATTCTTCTTAAATTCTGTATGGCTTTATTTCATGAAATATACCATACCAGAAGAGCAATCCTCCCTTCCCTCAGTCAGCTAAGTAGAGAAGTTTACTCCCCAGAAGAAAAGGAGATAAATTTTTTATCTGAGCTCAAGAAATTCCTGATATTCTCATTGACTAACCACAAATGAGTTCTTTCTGTATGAAACTGCATAAGGCATTGTGCCTAAGCATTGAGGATGCAAAGATAGATACAACACAAGCCCTGTTCTAAAGGACTTAAATCTAATAGAGGGAAGAACAAGTACAATGAAAACCAGGGGACCACAAGCTAAATGCTGTGTGGCATCATGGGAAGATTGCTGGATGTAGACAGATTGTTGGGTTAAAGATGGGACACTTTCAACGAACGATTACCCTGATGCTTCCTCATAAAGTGGAGATGATCCTGTCCCTGAAGGCAATGCCAGAGGAGCCCAAGCTCCAGCAGGTCCTTCGTTGGGTCTGCCATGTATGGGCATTGATTTTGAAGGAAATTTTTCATAAATCATTAGGGCATGTTCTGTGATGGTAAAGGAAAGTTCTAAAAAAGTTGTTTTCCTCTTTGTTTTCTATAACATATCTACATTATCTACATGATACCTATTATCTATATAATATAGATATGATATATATATATATACATATATATATGTATATATATATATATAATATAGACATACAATATCTGTAACATTGCTAACTCTTCATTCTTGAGCTTCCTGTACAGGCTGAGGCTGTTTGGACAATTGTTACACTTCTGGGTTTATCCAATTTGATTGGCTCTATTTATACTATTTCTCTCCCTTCTTCTTCTCCTTACTTTATTGCTTCAAGGATCTGTGATCTCATTTGTCAGTGTTCTTTGTACTGAACTCTTACACTGAGTACATAGTTTCATGGGTTGCTGTGACCAGAAACAAAAACTACCTGGTTGCCAATGTCCTGGCAATGAGCCTCTTTGTAGCTAGGCTGGGTCCTTTGATGACAAAAGAGACAATTTAGGGCTATGCCTGTACTTGAAGCCCTGTGAGCGTGCTAGGACCTGCTGGAGCTTGGGCTCCTCTGGCATTGCCTTCAGGGACAGGATCATCTCCACTTTATGAGGAAGCATCAGGGTAATTGTTCGTTGAAAGTGTCCCATCTTTAACCCAACAATCTGTCTACATCCAGCAATCTTCCCATGATGCCACACAACATTTAGCTTGTGGTCCCCTGGTTTTCATTGTACTTGTTCTTCCCTCTATTAGATTTAAGTCCTTTAGAACAGGGCTTGTGTTGTATCTATCTTTGCATCCTCAATGCTTAGGCACAATGCCTTATGCAGTTTCATTAATTTTGGCTGGACCTATAATATCACTGGTGTGGGAAATTCCTCCAGATGGTGCAAATTTGTAATTGTTCAGTAAGTTAGTCTTAGAGTTACTTGTGGCACTGGGAGTTAGTCTAGCAGATTCAAAGTTCAAGGGCTTGTCATCAAATACATCTCTAAGCCTAAAAATGGAAGCTAAAATGGAAAGAGAGTTTTGAACCTGCCAACATCACAAAGTCAAACTTGTTCTAACAGGCAGACTTATTAGTGTTACCTGGTAGCTGGGTGGCTCAGTGGATAGAATGCTGGGCATGGGGTTGGAAAGACCTGAGTTCAAATGTGACTCAGATGTTTATTAGCTGTGTGACCTTGAGCAAGTCACTTACCATCTGTCTGCCTCCATTTTCTCAGCTGTAAAATGGGGAAAATATTTAGGCTTTTTATGCAGATCAAATGAGATATTTGCAAAGTACCTAGCACAGAGCAGGCACTTAATAAATGCTTATTTCCTTTGTTCTTTCCTCCTGAACTGTTTAATATCTTGCCACAGAATGTGGCAGAGGAGAATTTGAACTTGGGTCTTCTTGACTCCACTCTGACCTTCCACCTATTACACCAGGATGTCATATTTAGTAGGAATTTAATAATGTTAAATTTTGTTATTTAAAACTTGTACATGCAAAGGGTTCATGATTACATCACACCTTTTCTTTGTACAGTATCTGTCTAGGACTAGAGTTCCTATGCTGGAAGATTCTGTTAACTTGAGAATGGTTTTAAATATAACACAGATATTGTCCCCATTTAAAAACAGCCATAGATCTCAGTACCAGGACTTGTCTTTGTTCATCTATGATCACATTAAATTTAAACAAATTTTATCTTCTAAGTATAATTATATATTTTTATTTTAGTTGCATCCCAGAAGGCAGAAACTGAGTACTTCCCAGGGCAAGACTATTATGTAATAAGAGCCATTCTCTACTCAGTTGCTAAAGTGTTATTTCCTAAAGCACAGAGCAATGTCACTTAAGAAACCCGTTTTTACCTCTAGGATCAAATGTAGACTCCTTTGTTCCTCATTTAAAGCTCTTCACAACCTGGCTCTAACTTACTATGTGGTTTTATTTTGTATTACTCCCTTCCAAGTCCCATCTCTAAGCCTTTGCATACATTTAGGCCTGGAAGGAACTCCTTCCTCACTTCTTAGAACCCTAGCATCCTTCAGAGTCAAGTCAGATGCTTCCTTCTTCACGAGGCCTTTCCTGATCTCCCTAGCTGTTATCGCCTCCCCATTGAAATAGTGTGTGTTTATTTGTCTAATTTGTGTGTACTTATGTGTATTCACCTTGATTCTCCCTATAGAAGTGAGTAGGGGCTTTTTCATTCTTATCTGTGTATTTTCAACATCCAGCTCTAAATTTAGGATCTATGTGCCCAGCACGTAGAAGACTGTTAATTAATGCTTGTTGGTTAGGCTGGATATCCTTAGGCCTCGACCTCAAGATGGGGTTTACAATGAGGTTGGTCCGGAGCTGGCAGGAACTTAAGAGGTCCAGCTGGTCAAACTTCCATTTTACACATGAGGAAAGTGACTGCAAGTTCCCTGAGGGCAGGGACTGTCTTTTGCCTTTTTTTCCATAACCCCAGTGCTTAGCACAGTACCTGACATACAATGAGCGTGTAATAAATGTTTATTTATTGGTTGATGCCCAACAGTAGCAAGGTCTGCTTCATGATGTGAGAAGGTTCTTGTCTCTTTCAGTTCAGAACTTTAGGGAAGCACTGGAGCACAAATTCTCACACTCTGAATCTGATTCAGTGTCATACTTGATCCTCCTTGGGGGTATGAGTTACTCCTGTGTGCTTTGAGCCCAAATACTCCTTGCCTTGCCTTCCCCAAATTTCCCACAGCTCAGAAGCTTTTCTATAAGCCCATTAGAAGATGGGCAAAGGCCCCAGTGAGAAAAGTCTTGGTCGCTGTGGTTCCTGCCATAGTTTGTTGGCCTGAGAGGTTCCAAATGATGTGGCCTGTGATTCTTCCGAGCTTGAAAGACTCTGTAATAAGGTTTGATCTAGTAGAACACAACGTCCCCTCTGGCCTCGGGCCCCAAGGCAGCTCCAAAGAGCATTTTATCCTTCATCCTCCATCTCCAGCAAGGAGCCAAATACCACAAGCGCCATTCTATTTTAGAATTATGTAACACTGGCATTCTAAAGCAAACTGCCCTGCTGTGCACCAACAGATGCTCTCTCTGTTTAAAGGGTAGCGACCCGATGGCATTTAGTCTCGGAAAAGAGCGTCAGATCATTCTCAACTTGAACTGTGTGCTTGCCAAGCAATTTCCCTTCTCTCTAGGGAGATTTTTTTTTGTTTGTTTACCAGGATTTAACAAGTTGAAAAAAAAAAAGCACAATGACTCATTGTTCAGCAGGAGCACAAAGGTCACGTGCCGCTTTTGGTGCACAGTGGTTTTCCATTCCCCCTCCTCTCCTTCTTCTATTTGATTCCCTTGGTGGTGAGCTGCAGATTCTGTAATTGTCATTCCATTAAAGAAGCAAAGAACAAGGTAACCGAAAAGGAAGCAAACTTTGGTACCTAATGCTGAAGAGAAGTTTCTACTCAGCCCCAAGGTACTTGCTGACTTCAATAGGTCATTTAGTGGACCTTTTTACCCTGTGCCCTGGCTGTGAAGGCCACTGAGATTGCTTATCTTGGACAAAACATGGATGCATATAAGAACGGCACATAAATGCACTGGGTGCGGAAATCAGGAGATGATTCATCATTTCATAATATGCTGGTGGGCTTCTGAAGACATCAAGAGAAACTGTACTAAGCTGTGTGGCTCTTGACATGCCCAGGGACAAAAGTCAAGTCCCTGATCCTGAAATACATGCATAGATTTCACATATTTTCCACAAGATGCATTACATTACCTTAAGTTATATACATACTATGTATATATGCATGTATTTATACATATATGTATGCATGTATTTATATATGTATATGTGTATTTATACATATAAGTATGCATGTATTTATACATATATATGTATGCAGTTTACCATAGCAAAACTTTTCTTTAAATTGATAGCAAATAAGACTTTTCATCCAAGTGTTTTAAAACACCCTATAAATGTCACTGTGTGGGCCAATTTAAAATCAGTGAATTTTAAAATACTGTAATAAAATAGCCTGTTGTGTTCAATTTGCCAGATGATGCAGGGACATTTAACCCTGTAGGGGCCTTGACCCCAGAGAAACATTATGCAGGATAGGGATCTATGAAAGACTTGTTGACTTGTTCTGGAGCTGCTTTGCATGGAAAAAAAAATGATAGCCCAAGTCCTTATTTGCTATTCCGCCAGGCCCTGGGCTTGCCTGCTGCTTGGAATCATTTACATTTCTATGTCCCTACAGGTGTGATGTAGAAGCACTGTTTGAACTGTCTGGGACTGGCCAGAGTTTAGCACTCCTACTCTCCCTTGCTGGTTTCTCACAAACGTCTTACAATATTGTATGTGGAAAAATCACCTTCTAAATGGAAATGTGGCATTTGAAGTCCTGCTGCTTGTTTTCGGAAAAATATTGCTGACAACAACTGAGCTCCCCACCTCTGACATTTCATAGGAAGCTGCTATAAGGAATGACTCACGAGAAACAGATGAGGTGCTTGTGCAGTATTTCTTGTACTGGCCTAGTTCTGCTTTTAACTTCGCTCTCTGCGGCTGAACACAAAAAGACTCCAGAGTGGGGACTTACATATATTGTGGCTGCTCTTTACTGCCCCTCCCCCCAAGATATAACAAGGCATCTTCTCATCATTTTGTGAATACCCTACTAAAATAGAGGGTTAGACTTCTTGGCATGGAAGGTCAGGAAGACCCTGAGGTCCTGACAATAAGAAATACCTAGGAATAAACTTATAATTAAATATGTTCATAACTCAATGCCTAAGCTTTGGGTGACTGCAGAAGTGGGAATATTCCCCTCCCAAGCCTTCTCCACTAAGAAAACAAGAGATCATTTCTCCATAGGGTAGGGTTTCCAATGAAGTGAGGGAGGAGGAGACAATTACTAGAGGAAAAGTTTTGGCTCCTACAGCTTATATGATTTTAAATAGTCAGGATTAGATTCCTGCTCCCTGCCCTTCCCCCCCAGGCTGCTTCTTTAGTTGCTCAGAGGCTGAATTCCCAAAGGCTTTTCTGGTCAATGCCATTGTGGTAAGTGGGCGAGTTTCGGGTAGAATGTGGTCCAGAAGGATACCCATAGGGGCCATAAGCTAACTGCCAAAGTTAATCGCTAAAGTTGGAAGCAGTTGGTTACTGGGCAGTTTTGATTAAAATGACTAGCAAAAAACTTTTAGGTTCTCCCTCTTGCCTCCTAGGGAGTCCCTTCATGTGCCTGGCTGAGGGTGGGGGGCAGGCTGAGAGGTATCCAGAGGTAGCTGTAATGATGCCTGCCTAGTATCTACAGAGGTCTAGTGCAGGGAGAGGCTGCAGAAAATGACCACCAAAGGCATCACTGTTCACTCTGGAAAAAAGGGGAACAGCCTTAAAGTGCAATGAGAAAGTGGGGGCTACAGTCCTCCAGTGTTTAAATCCACAGAATAATTCTCTTCCCAAACACTTTCAATGGCTAGAATCCTTCCCTCCACTGGATACCACAGCAGCCTCAAGCCTAGGAGCCAGACAGTGGGCACAGAGTCAGGCAACAACAGCAACAAAACACATTAGAAATTGGATTGCTTTTTATTGGACAGTCAATTATGGAGGGTAGAACACACAGGCCTGACATTCTTCCCAGACCCTTAGGCTTAATTAAGAGGACATAATAAGCTATATACAACTTTAATTCCTACTAGATTTTAAGGTTACATTATTTATAGGCCCTTGTTTTCCCAACTCAGGATGAAAATGCAAAAACAGGTACCCCCTGACTTGAGGGTCAGCTGTGAACTAAGGCTGTTCTGTCAATGGAGGAGTCCAGCTCTTTGGAGGGGTTGAACTTTGCTGGAGAAGTGACATCTGGCTGGTTGGGAAAGGTCAACCAGCTGAAGCAAGTTTGTGAATGAGTCAAGGGAGGCCACACAGTGTGAGGATGTTTCCATCCTGCCACAGGAAAGGTGCCTGGCTGTTCTCTGGGGCCTCTATTACCCTGGCACATTTTTACTTTCCTTTACCCCTTCTTTGGGGAAGTAACCATCTCCTTATGTTAACTGTCTCTTGCAGTAATGGTTTATATGTAGACAGACATCATTACTAGTTTGACATTTCACATACCTAAATGAAGTAGTGGAAAGAGTTTTTGTGAAGAACCAGGGAGATGGGAAGAAATCATAATGGGGCAGGAAACCTGAGAATAAATGTTTATTGAATTAATTAACTATTCTCTCCCTGTCCCTCTTCTTCCCTTCCCCCAGGAGGCAGACAGAATATCTTAAATGTTAAATGTCTTAATGTTTCATTGGAAAGTCATAGTAGTGTAACCTTTTCAAATTTACATGGAGAGAAAAGGCAGTCTAAGAGTCCTTGGATTCCTTCTGGCTATATTCAAGAAAAGAGAATTATGGAGAGAATCCAGCCTTTTCTAAAATTCTCCCATTAGAAGGCTATCTTCAGTTGGTTTCATTGGCTGAACACTGGATCATCCCACACTAAGACTATAACTCTATTGTTCTCAGGAACTCAAGGGGCCAAGGAGAACTGAGTGAGGAAAGGATGGCAGGAATTACTGGACAAGAGGAGGTTGGGTTGGACATGTGATGGCTTGCATTTCCATAATTCACAGTGTGGGGTCAGTTTAATTTCATATGGTTACTTTGTGTGGAGATGAGTTTATCACTCCATTTATTAAAGCAAAGAGAGATTATTCTTTTTCCAACAGGCTCCGGGCCTATAATTCTCAGCTGTCTTCCTCTGCTCCTAGTCCTTTGACAAATGCAGACCAACTAAATTCTCAAACTTTAATGAATGCAAGCCCCACACCTCTGTCTTTTAGAATTCTGATTGAAGAATAATTATTTAGAGAGACTGGGGAAAATACAGATTAAAATGTTCCACCATTCCTTCTTTCTTGAGAAGCAAATCTTTTCAGAGGGACACATATTCTTGTTTTAATTTACCTCTCATAGTGGCTAAGCTAGAGGGCCCATAAAGGACCATTCATCAGACACTGGACAACATGGTGGAAGTGAAGATCTGTTGCAGAATGTGAGGGATCTCCTTGGTATCCATGGCAACAAAGGAGCGGCCTGCTGGTAGAGTTTTCTGAAGCCTGTGGGTTTAGAATGGGAAAGAAAATTACCAATGCAAATTGGTCCTCCCCTTCCTCTTCCAGCCTCTGCAACCCAGAGTCCTCAGAGTTTCTTAAAAAAGGGAAGTTTTTCATTTCTAATACCTGGCCAGTCACTGGACATCCATCCAGCTGTCAGCAGGGATAAAGGGCTTGGGAAAGCAGTGAGGGGACCCCCTGAAATGGGGGAGGACCTGGTAAAATAAGAGTCTTTTCAGCAAGACAATGAACCTCCTTCAAAGGATTTCCTTTCATTTATTATAGTCACTGTTTCTGTTGTTTGAAATTCCCTCCTTTAGAGGACTGGATTAACTCGGCTGAGTGGCAGCAAGGGCCTTGGGGCATCTTAGAGTTTATTGTCAGGATTTTTAACTGTTCATCAAGAAGACTGTAGTCCCAATTCAAGGATCATTTTGTTCCATCCTGTTGTATAATGACTGAGGGGCAGTTTACATTTTCTATCTGCTGTGAAGTATCCTGGCAGAGTGGAGAGAGCACTGGACTTAGGTTCTGGGGGACTGGGCTCTAATCCCAACATAGACACTGATTAGCTGTATGACCCCAGGTGAGCTCGGGTGATTGTCCTTGTACAGCCTCCCCCCACAGATGCTGTGTGACCTATTTGGGTTATAGGAATTGGGTGAAATTTCAATCCAATTCAATTTAAAACACTTACTGAGCACACACACACGACAAGAAAGGCACAAGACTGGGTACTGGAAACACAGGTGAAGATGAAAAAGGAAACAATCATTTCACCTCTAGAAGCTTAATCATCTATCAGGGTTGGGATCTGAACCCAGGTCCACTGTCTCCAAACCCTGTGCTCCTTCCATTCAGCACACTGCCTCTGCTGGGGGAGGGAAGGATCATTTTGGGAGCTGCAGGGAATAGGAAGACTCCTCCTCGAAAAGGGGAGCACCTGAGAGCTGGGTTTCCACAGGAGATGATGAGAAGGGGAAGAAGGAAGAGTGGGAGATGTGTGCAGAATCATGGAACTGGGTCAGGCTGGGAGATTGGTGACCAATGGTCCCCTAGCACATTTCCTTAGTGGTGTGGAATGTGAAAAGCAGAGGGCCAAGAAATGGCCTCTCCAACCCCTTTGGATGCTAATGAAATCGCAGTGAAATAAAGCTGGAGGGCTTTGTCGGAGCTAGATTGTGGAGGCCCTTGAATGCAGTCTGAGGAGTCTGTCCATTCCTAGGTGGGAACCATTATAGGGAACCACAGGAAAGTTCTCAACTAGGGAGCATGGTGTTGAGACTGTGTCCTAGGAAGAAGAGAAACTGGGAGTAGGGAGACCAACTAGACTGCAACTCGGGACCAGACACAAAGGATTGGGTATAGAGGTGACATTGAAAGGCGAAGTTCTCTCTTGTAGGTGGGCAGAATTGATGAGGATCAAAAACAGAGTTTGGGGTCACTCCCACACTTACACAGTAGAAAAAAGAAAGACCAGACAGCAAAGGATACTAGGAAGCAACAGTCAGAGAGGTAAGAAAACCAGGAGGAAGTGGTGCCTCTGGAGGAAAATCACCAAAGGCGGCCATGGTCAATGCGATCTCCTACTGTGGAATGGTAAAGGATGATGAGGATTCAGAAGAACATTAAGATTTAGTCATTAGGAAGGCCCTGGCAACCCCAAAGTAGTAGGGAGGGAAGTCAGATTTCATCAGGCTGAGAAGTGGAGAAATTAATCATAAATAATAATAATGACAATTCATATAATGCTTTAAGGCTTACAGAGTGCCGACAGATATTATCTCATCTGATCCTCAGTACAACTGTGAGAAGTAGATGTTATTATTATCCCCCTTTACAGACAAGGAAACAGATACAAAGTGACCAGCATCTGACTGTGGCAGGATTTGAACTTTCCACTGTACCACTAAAGGGGGATTAGGGAATTCAGGCAATGAGAAGTCTAACAAGTGAGTGGAGAAGACAGAAGGAATAACAGGAAGGAATAACAGAGTCAAGTTAAGTGTTTTTTTGTTTTTTTTTTAAGGACAGGGAAGACCTGAGGATATTTGTAGACATAAGGGAAAGATAAAATACAGAGGCTGAGATAAAAAAATGAGAGAAAGAGAGAAGGGATGATCTATTCTTTCAACAAGTAGTTATTAAAGCCTATTATGTGTCAGACACTGTGGTACTGGAGACAAGAATGGACAGTCCCTGCCCTCATTACATCCTATTAGGGGAGCCAACATGAATATACATGTTATATACATACAGACATATTCATCTATATAGAAACATACACATATATTTACACATACATACCTATATGTAATATGCTTATATATACACAAAATATATACATATCATACATACGGATTAAAGTTAATATTGTGTATTATAATATATTTACATACATGTACAAATACATATCCATATACATTTCTATACAGATGAATAAATACAAGGTAATATTTTGGGGAAGGCATTAGCAGCTGCGGGATAAGCAAAGGTTTCATGTGTATATGTAAGGTGGTGTATGAGTTGAGGTTTTACAGAAAGTAGGGGTGTTAAGAGACAGAGGTGAAGAGGGTGTGCATGTCAGGCGTGAGGGACAGATGACACATTTCAGAGACATTTCCATTGTTTGATTCTACAAAAACACATACCTTACTGCTTGGTCACCTAAAGATCCAATGAATATGGCAAAAGCATTAACTTGGGGGTTGGCTGTCAAGATCCGGGCGAAGCTTGCTGGGGGTATGCCATACCGTTCCAGGTTAGCATCACTCAGGACAATGACAAAGTACTCATCAGCATCTTCTTTGGCAATCTCAGTGATGGCATGCTCTGTTCCTTCTAAAGTATGGTCTCCACTCATGCAGAACTGTGTATGAGCGTGCATTGTCTGTGAGCAGAAGATATGGATCAAAAATCTTGGTGAAGAAGCCCCTTTAAACAAAGGACATTTTCAATAGCAGCTATGGGTGTATATTAGCTATTGCCATGGATACCAAGGACTTGATATGCTTGCACTACTTCTGCAAAAGATCCTCAAGAAGTTACATGATAAAAAGCTGAGTTCTCAAATTATTTCTTCTTGGCTATAGGGACAGAGGAAAATCACCTTTTCTGTTTTGGTTTTCTGGGCAACTACTCAGCATGTAATTACAAAATTTAATGTGGAAGAGAGCATGAGAGAAAACTCAGTATATTTTCTCTTTCCCTTCTTTTTCCTTACCTCCCCTTCCGCCCTCCCCCAAAACCTTCTTTATAACATCAATATATTTTAGAGAACAGCACAGACAAGTAAACAAGTGAATGTAGGACCTGAGATGAGTGACAGAAGCAGCTTCTAAGTAGAGAGGAGAAGAGGGAATATGATGACTTTACACTTAGATTCTCTTTGTTGGAGGTCCAGGGTCATGTGAAATATATCGCACCTGGTGGTGCATTAATATTAGAAAATCATCTCTTCTCTTCACTGTATGTTTTTAGTGACCAAAAGACACTTTCTATAGACCTACAGAAGCCTTTAGTACACAGAAGTATCCTCAGAATGTCTTTACCTTTAGAATCTGAAGTCTTTCTTTATTGTCCTTGGGGACTTTATCCAATGGAACCAGGTTAACATAACCATCTCCAGAGTGCCCAGCAATGTCATACTATATGCAAGAGAAATCGACAGTCAGAAATCTATATGTACTTTTGAACCAACTACCACTACCAGCAAACCCAAAATCAGGTAACAGTGCCACTTCGGGGGAACTGTGTTCAGTTCCAGGTACACCTTTTAGGAAGAACTGTGACAAAGTTGACCATATCCAGAGAAGAATATTAAGGTTAATGAGCGATCTGAAAACTATGCCTTAGGAAAAACCTTTGAAGAAACCGAGAATATATAACCTGAAAAAGAGGAAACATGGGGAATGTATGTAAATATGATAACTGTCCTCAAAAATCTGAAGAGGTATCATCTAGAAGACAATATTATAGAGAAAGAGATTTTGGCTCAATATAAGAATTTCTTACTATAATTATTAGGAAGAGGAATGAGCTGTCTGGTTTGGTAATGAGTTCCCTGCTCCTGTATGACTTCAAACAGAGTACTGATAGGTGCTTGCTAAGGATGTTAGAGAGGAGAAGAATGTATTGGTTAGGGAACTGGATTAAACAACACCTAAACTCTCATCTAAATCTGATTCTATGACTAGTCCTGTGGTCCTAGCCAGGTAATAGCACCTGTCAGGCATTCTATAGCTTTTGGTTGGTTATTTTGAGTATAGGGATGATGTAGGACTTGAGAAGTCATGGGAACCTTCAGGCAACTTTAGAATAAAAAAAAAAACCTAAGAAACACCAATATCAATCAACAAACATTTATCTAGTACCTAGTTTTTGCAAGGCTACAACAAATAGAAAGACATGTAGGATGTGGTCTCTAAGTGACAAAATATTTTTAGGAGTATTTTTTATAGTTGTAAAATAGATATAATATGTATTCATTGGGCAAAAGTTGAACAAACCATAGTATATGAATATAATTATGTCATAAGAAATAATGACTATAAAGGATTAGTAGATATATGGGAAGATTTACAAATCAAACCAGAAGACCAATAGATATGACTGAAAAGAATGTGAATGAGAACACTGAAAGATATCTGAATTCAGCTTTCCATGCAATGGCCAATGATAAAATGCATTTTCCTCCTCTCGTTAAGTGAAGATAACCTGTGTGCATATTCTTCCTCAGACACCCACTCACCCTGTGACTCTGGGCAAACCTTTTCTTCTCTTAGCTTCTGTTTTCTCCTCTGTACCTACCTCCCAGGCTTGTTTGTGAGGATCAAATGAGACAACAGCTGGAGGGTGCTTTCAAAACCTCCAAGTTCTACATAAATGCTAGCTACTATCACCATTATCATCAGTGGTAGCAGCCGTAGTGGAAGGGTATCAGAGACTCAGGATGTGGCACACGTTGTGAGGCTCAGGCGCCCGCAGATGGTTTTGTTTAATTGTTTTTCTTTGTTATAAGGAAGGACTCTATTGCAGAGAGGCTGATTCTAATAACATTAAGAATAAGATTATTTATAACATTGATTCATGTCTCATTCCTAACACTTCTGGTATCTGAGCAGAGGCATGATGGATCCATACTACCATCCTCCTGGTCAGCCAGGTTTGTAAGCACCATGTGTGTCTCTGACTTCTTTACTACGTCTATCCAATCTAACTCCACAGCCTCTTTGGCATCTGACCCCTCCTCACAGCCTACATGGCCACCACCCTAGTTCAGGCCCTTCATCCCCTCTAGTTCCTAATTGGTCCCCCTACCTCAAATCTCTTTCCACTCCAAATCTCCACAGAGTAGCCAAAGTAATTTTCTAAAGTGTGAGAATGACCAGCTCTTATTCTTCTTACCTGAAAAACTATAGGGGTTCTCTTGTAGCTCCAGGGTCACACATCACTTCCTGTATTTTGTATATGATGCCTTTTACAACCTGATCCCAAACCACCTTTCTAGTCTAATCACATGTTACTCCCCTTCTTGCACCCTACAGTCGGGTCAGACTGGCCTCCTGCTATTTCTCACGCTCGAGTCTGTGCCTCTCCCCTGGGATCCCTCCTTTCCTTCAAAGTTCAGGTCAGGCACCTCTTTCTACATGAAGCCTTTCCAGATACCTCTAGCTCTCCCAAATTATGCTGTGACTCTTCTGTATATACAATTACACATAAATATACCCAGGAACAGACATGTTGTCTTCCCAGGCTAGATTGTGAGAGACTTGGGGTCAGTGATTCTTTTTGCTTTTGTCCATGTCCCCTAAAACACTGTCTGGCAATGCCTGCTGAGTGATTGACATGAATTTTTAGTGAAGTTCAGGAAAGGCTGAATTGGTTAAATAACCCCAACTCTTAAACTATGAAACAAACTTTGTAACATTTTCTGAAAATTATCCCAAGTCTTTCAGGATAAAAGTCATACACTTGGCTTTCTAAAAAAACCTCCAACCTTGTCTGAGACCCTTTAGCATTTTAACTATAATTTTATTGTCAATGATATTGGCCAGCAGATGCCATTAGATATTAACCAATTAGACTGGCTATAGATCCATGAATGCTAAGAAATTATTGAATGCTTGTCTCCCCATGATGCAATTTAGGGTCCTTTTTTCTGAGCCCCTGCCACCTCCTGGCAAATCCCAACCCTAAATTTACTATAAACATGAAACTCAGTTGATTTATACTATTTTCTCTAATAAAAGAAACATTTAAAATTTTCTTTACAGAAAAATAGCTGTGCAGAGGGAGGGAAATGCTGGCCTTTCATGCTGTGGCTTATGTTTTTCACCTAATTAAATTTTTGTTAATTAAACCTTTTGACAAAATGGAACATCAATACTAACATTAAAGTTGCTTTGCAATTATTCACATATTTAAATTAATTTAAACTCACAAAAATAGCACAATTTTAGTCACTCTCTTTTTGGTTATTCTCCCTCAGGAATCTTTTTTTGTTCCTTTATTTTCACTGACTTTTCCTTTTATAACTAGGTACTCACTCCATTCCTCTGGCTCTGCTTTTTATGTTCTACATTATTTCACACAGATTCTTCCCTATTTCCTTATAGTCCTTATACTTTTCAATCTTAATTTCATCATAGTATTCCACTACATTAATGTGTCACAATGACTTGTCCATCCCCCTGTTGGATAGTAAGTTGTTTCCAATTTTTTTTGTGTTGTCAAAGAATTAGGAAATGAGGGGATACCCAACTGGGAAATGGTTGAGCAAGTTGTAGTATATGATTGTAATGGAATATAGTGGTGCAATGAGACATGATAAGCAGGATGGTCTGCTGCTGTTCTGATTAATACAGAGTTAATGATCAGATATATGGTTCTGGTTTGTTGTTTCATTGAGTTTGCCACATTGGGATGAATGGTAGAAGAAAAACCTACAGAATGAAAAGAGGTTATTCTGGACACTTTTTCTTATGCCTAGAAAGGTTTTTTTCAGGTGATATTGGTTAGCAATGTTGTGGTTCTTAAGTACTGGGTGCTGGAGGACATCAGAAAGGTGTGATTTTTATAAGAATCTTGAAGTTTTACACACACAATAAGCATAGGAATAGTTCCATACTTGGAAGTGCTTTACATTCCTTCCAGGCAATTTATTTACTTTGGGCATTGCACAATCACATATCTCCTTCGTATAAGGAGAAAAATTAAAGCTCCTTCTCAGTCACTGTTATATGTCCCCTGAATAATAAGAATCAGAATAGGGATCAGGATCTCACCTGAAATTGCATTAGTACATTCCCTGTACCCCAAGATGATGAAACTCCCTCTCCCAAAGTATGTCAGCACTTTCTCTAAAAGTTACCATCTTAGAGTGCAGTTTAATTTGACCTGCCAGGCTCATACATCTGATATATATCCAAGGCAGGACTTGAGAGCAGGTCTTAAGACCAAGCTCTTTATCCAGTATACCATAGCTGCTGCTGCTGCTACTACTACTACTACTAATGATAATAATAGCATTTATATAGCATTTGAAATTTTGCAAAGACCACACAAGATCCTTCTGCAGACCAGTATTACTGGGACCACCAAGAAAAAAGTAATTTTTGCAGTGGAATTTTCCTCACCTCTCTTCAACACTTAGATTTTCTAGGTGATGAAAGGATGGAGGAGATAGATGTTGCAAAGGTACCTGTGGTTTAAGATCTTTGTAATGCCCAAACACTATTGTAAAAAGTAAAAGATCTAGGAGTTTGATTATTTCTTTTGTCTACACAACCCCTACCACTTGGTTTGACTGGGTTTTGGAACTAGATTATTTCTGTATATATATATTTCCTTTTTTTCTCTCTGAGATACG
Organism: Gymnobelideus leadbeateri; assembly: GCA_011680675.1. Lineage (NCBI taxonomy): Eukaryota > Metazoa > Chordata > Mammalia > Diprotodontia > Petauridae > Gymnobelideus > Gymnobelideus leadbeateri. Next base: position 179,840 of record WOXC01011787.1, on the reverse strand, counting down.
GAGCTATTAATGGTATTGCTGGGTCAAAAGATATGCACAGTTTTGTGGCTTTTTGGGTATCGTACCAAATTGTCCTCCAGATTGGTTGGACTGGTTTTTAATTCCACCAACAGTACATCATTAGTGTCCCTGTTTTTCCACATCCTCTCTGGCATTTGTCATTTTCCTCTTTTGTCATGTTAGCCAATATGATAGGCATGATGTGGTACCTCAGAGTTGTTTTAAGTTGCTTTTCTTTAGTCAATAGTGATTTAGAGCATTTTTTTCATGAGTATCAATAGCTTTGATTTCTTCTTCTGAAAACTATTTGTTCATATCCTTTGACTATTTATCAATAAATTTGGCTCAGTTCCCTATATTACTGAGAAATGAGACCTTTTCAGAGAAAGTTTCCTGTTGTAAATTTTTTCCCCTTGGTTTCCTGCTTTCATCCTAATTTTGGCTGCATTGGTTTTTTGCAAAAACTTTTCATTAAATTTTATAAAAATTATCCATTTCACCTCCTGCAATGCTCTCTATTTCTTGTTTGGTCATGAACTCTTCCTTTATCCACAGATCTGATAGGTGATTTTTTCCCTTGGTCCCATAAATTTGTCATGTTTAAATCATATAACCATTTTGAGCTCATCTTGGTATATTGTGTGAGATGCTGGTCCATCACTAGTTTCTGCAAGACTATTTTCCAGTTTTCCCAGAGCTTTTTGTTGAAGAGTAAGTTCTTGTCCCAATAGCTTGGTGATAATATTTTGCTGTTTAGAAACAGATAAAATGAAAGACTTGATTTCCTTACACTAATGAATGAGTTTTTTGCCTAGACTACTAGATCACGATTTTTTCCATTGCTGCATGCAGTCTATATCAGTGATGCATTTGGGTATCATACCAAATTGTCCTCCAGAATGGCTGGATCAGTTTTTAATTCCACCAACAGTACATCATTAGTATCATTTAACGCTTTGCCTGATTTTGGATAAAATGTGTTAAATTCTTTTCTGAATTCTTTGCAGATTCAGTTACCTTGAACTTCTCTTCATAGTTCTCAAAAGCCTCCATGACCATGCAGACAGCCTCCATGGAACGCTCTAGTCGACCATCCACCCCATTAAAGCGGTACATGCTGCCAGACACATCTACCAAGAGCCGAAGACGTTTGGGTTTCTGCTGGGGACTCCCAAGCTGAGAGGAAAAACAAACAAACCCTACAATGATCAAGTGGGAAATTCTTATATACTAAGGAGCTCTGCATTGTTCATCTTGTGAGAGATCCAGGAGAGTAAATTATGCTGGGAGTGAATACTGCTCCCTCGTATAAGCTGAGAACATTAGCTCTCAAAGCACAAGGTTTTTGCTGTGAAGGACAGCAGGCTAACAACTTTACCTGTGGTTCAGATCTTAGTGAGCAGCAGATACAAAGGTTTTCTGAAGATTTTGCTTCAGAAAATGGAATCTTAGACATCTGCTTGTGGCAGCAGCCATATGGGAATGTTTTAGAATACCATAATATTTCAAAGAGGGCCCAAGCCAACCTTGTAAAGTTAGTCTACTGCAGTTAATACTTTTCCCAAAATAATAATAATAATTATAATAGTAAAAAAACCCAACTCACTCTTAATTAATGCCTCAATTCTGGTTATAGGTATAAATACCTCAGGGGAAAAACCCACATCTGCTTTAACAATCACTGGTACAAAGGGTTTCTTCCCATCCTTTCCTATTCCAAAATCATTTTTCCCATATGCCATAAGATGTCTGAATTCCTGAACGAAGTTGTTTGAAGAAATGGTCTGGTAAAAGGTTTAAGAAAAAAATATACTTGAGTATTTCTTTTCTCTTTAGTACACCTTATTACCCATCTCCACCAAATGCTGACCTGCTTATTTTTTCTTCTTTCCACTATAATACTAGAGACAATGAAGCCACAAATCTTGTCAACTGAACTCTGTACTCTTCCTAGTCAATATGCAAGGTGTAAAGGAATGACTATTACATCTTTCCTTTAACAGACCAATTCCAAATTAATCTGGCCTTGCATGCATCAGGCTCATGTCTGTTAAAGTTTTATAGAGAGGAGACTTAGCAAATTTAAGGAAATGTTCCCTTTCACTTCTTGGTCTATGATATCATGACCAAGGAACTTCAAAACATGATGGACACTAGGCAGGGGCAGTTTGGCTCAATGGTTAATACTTTTCTGGAAAATGGGCGTAGCTCACCTAAATTAAGTACAGTAGCCATATACACTGCCATGATCAACCACTAATGACTTCAAACATTCCTTTAAGGATATTTGATTACTATGATGTGAGTCAATGAAGAGAAACAGCTGCTCAGAGATGTAACCATTGTCATGCCAATGACATAGAAACAAGAGTGCCCCAAACTGTCAAGATAGCTTCTCTGAGCCAATATTTTAACATGGTAAATGACTATGTAGCAGTTTTGTTTACCCATGGAGGCAGGAAATCACCCATCTCTAAATACCTCATCCTCATTGCCTATTTTTGAGCTTGTATTACTTATATATATCATCAAAGAGTAACAAATATAGAGACAGAAGGGACCTCAGGGACTACTATGCTCAACTCATTTTTTAGAGGTGAGGAGACTGAGGCAGATTGAGGTTAAGTGACTTACCCAGAGTCAAACAGCTAATAAGTGTCTGAGGCAGGATCTGAATCTAGGTCTTCCTGATTCTAAGTGTCGGGGACCTCTCCACTAAACTGAGCATTTGTATATACTGATCATACTTCAACTAGGGAAAAGACCCTCTCTTTTAGTATTTTTATCAGTCATGGTTTCAATAAAAACTTAAAAAAACAAACAAAAAAACAATGGGAAGACACTAAAAATGTTTTGTGTCTTCACCCTGAAAATGTTTCACGTCACCACTTGTTGGGGATGATATGGCTGTCTTCAATGTTATTTTCTTCCCAATTGCTTTTTTACCGCCATGTTTAAATTTCATGCTTTTTTAGATGATGTTAGCAAATGGAGAAGTAAAAATAGGTGACACCAAAGAAAGCTAAAGCACACAAGACTGCATCAGTCATCAGGCTCACTTTTCTGAGGTCAGTGAGCCCTGAATTGCTTACTTCTGGATGCATTTCTCCCCGACGTTTGTAGATTGCTTTTTCTCCAGTCAATCCATCGATTATCTTGGTATCATCCAACTCCCCACTAGGTTGGTGTCTCAGCCATTGTCGTTCTTTACCCTTGGCCTAAAATGACAAAATAAACATGCCACATAAGTCCTATTTAGTCTGCAGCATATGTTTACATCTTTATAGAGAGGACACACACGAGGTCTTTGAAACTTGAACACTTTCAAAAGTAGACTGGCTTCTTCCACAGTGAGATTTATTCCTACTGATGAAGAATATGTTCTTTCTGATGAAAGTTTTAATGGTTTTCACATATGGTACTTTAGTCTGAATGATGAAATGTTAACATTTAAAGCACATAAGAAATAGCATGCAAATGAACCCCTGGAGAAATGTATGACATGAAGAAATGTAACACAGAACATTTGTTTTGGGTCTCCTGTCACACTGCTCTTGGAAAATTTATTAAGTAAAAAACAAAGTAAGAATTTACTAAAATTATCTGTAACTAACTATAGTGGAGTCATGGTACTAAAAATTCTTCCAATTAGAAAATAATTCATAATTGGAATGTGTCATAATAATGACATGCTGAAAATTATTAATAGTTGAAAACAGTGGTATAGACATATTTTGTGAACTTAGTTATGTTTGTTCTATTATGTTAGCTGATACACTGAACTATTTTTTATAAGATATTTTTTTCTAAAGCAATTGGGATTAAGTAACTTGCTCAAGGTTACATGGCTAGTCATTATTTATGTGTGGGTGCTCATTTTCTGAGGCCAGATTCGATCCTGAGTCATCCCAACTCAGAGGCCAGTGCTTTTACTCACTGCACCACCTAGCTGCAGAAAATATAAGATATTTTCAATGTCTTCCAATAACTGCAATAATATGTTGAGATAATTTGCAACAAGAGCTTAGTCATTTCCCATGCAAAGCATAATAAAATGATAGTTAAATAACAGTGATTATAATAATTAAACATAAAACTATAATATATATAAATGGGGTTTCCAAAAGTCTTCTTGCAGCTTTAAGTTAGAAAAGCTTCTGCAATAAGATTTTTGGGCTCAGAGAATACCGTTCATTTCCTTTACATCTCCTAGCATGGCTCTACAGCATAAACAATAATAATTAAAAACCTAGGCAGGCACCAGCGTCCATTTGAGGATCCTAGAGGCACGGAAGCTCCTCTGGTATTTGAGGATAAACACCAGTTTGATGGTTAGTGTGTGACTAGTGTGAGTGCACTGGTTGAAGGGCGATGTTCTGGTCATCTTTTAGGTGACCCAAGGTTCCCACTGTACATACTAGCATGTTCCAAAAACAATTATGGGATGATAATTTTTATAGTATGGCTTATGGAGGAATTATTTAGAACTAATCAATCAGTTAAGTATTTATTCCAGGCTTTATATGTGTGAAATAGTACTGTGCTAAGTGCTGTGGACACTTCAAAGAAAAAGCAAAAACAGTTTCTGCCACCACGAAGCTTACATTCTAAAGGGGGAGACAATCAGAACCCACAAGTTTAATACAGAGTAGACGGAAGGTAACCTTGGAGGAGATGGCATTAAATGCCAGGAGGACCAGAAGAAGTCTCCTGGAGGATGTTGAATTTGCATTGAATCTTAAAGGAAGCCAGAGATCCTAAGAGTCAGGGACTGGAAAGGAGAATATTCCCAGGCACGGGGAATATCATCTACTGCAAAGACACGGAGAGGAGATGAAGTATTATGTGTAAGTCTCAGAAAACAAGGCAGTACGGCTGGATCCTACAGTGTTGGGAGGACAAGAGGACGGGAGAAGACTGGAAATATAGGAAGGCATAAGGATTCAGAAAGAAAATGATGCTGAAAGACTTGCTCTATTTTTGTATTCATCCTGGGCCTGTTTGTTTAGCTCTAAAATGAGGATCATGACAATGACTGTACATGATTATTAAAGCACAGGGAGTAATAACAGTGCACTAGCTGGTTACACATGGACCTTGGAAAGGTGGTTATCTTTAACTCAATTTAATAAGCATTTAATTAAACACCTGCTGTGTGCTGGGCAATGTAATAGGTGTTACGGATACACAAACAAAAATAAAAGCTCTTGCCCTCAAGCAGCTTGGTGGGAAGAGGGGGCAGAAAGCAGGACCACATGTACACAGATAAGGCAATACAATGCAGACTAGTAATTGTGGAGAGCACTTAAAAACTGGGAAGTGAGGATTATGAGCATCTTCATGTGGGAGGTGGTACTTGAGTTTTGAAGGGAATGAGAGAGAGAGAGTGTGTGTGTGTATGTGTGTGTCTGTGTGTGGAATGAGAGAGTGAGTGTGTGTGTGTGTGTGTGGAATGAGAGAATGTGTGTGTGTGTGTATGTGTGTGTGTGTGTGTGTGTGTGTGTGTGTGTGTGCGTGTGTGTGCGTATAGCCTTCTGGTGACAAGGGAAAAACCTGCACAATGGCATAGTGGTGGGGCATGGATGATTATATTCAGTCAGAAGGCCATTTTGACAGAAACAGACTGTGAGGAGAAACAATGTGACATCAATCTGGAAACACAGGCGAGAGGAAAACTGTAAGGGCTTTAATGCCAAACAAAGGAGATGATGCTCTATCCTAGAGGCAAGAAGTGGTCATGAAAGATTTCTGGGCAGGAAGCTGTGTACTAAGAATGATCAGTTTGGTAGCAGACAATACTACTCTGAGGGCAGAAAGGGAAGAATTAAGAATCTGCTTGGTGAGGGTGAAAGGGGAGAGTGTAAAAGCTGGATTAAAGCTTAACATAAAAAAAACCTAAGTTCTACTAGCTGTATGACCTTGGGCAAGTCACTTAACTCCAATTGCCTTGCCTTCCCCCCTGCAAAAAAAAAAAGCAAAAGAACCAAACCAAATCAAAACAAAAAAAAAAAAAACAACAAAAAAACTAAGATCACAGCAACTTGTCCCAATCACAGCCTGGCAAATAGAGGGAGAAAAAAGGGAAGCAGTGTCAGATTTTATATTCTTGGGCTCAAAGATCACTGCAGGTGGTGGCTGTAGCCATGGAATTAGAAGATGCTTGCTCACTGGAAGGAAATTTATGGCAAATCTGGACAACATACTAAAAAGAAGAGATATCACCTTACTGACAAAGGTCCATATGGTTTTTTTTTAGTAGCAATATATGGCTGTAAGAGTTAGATGATAAGGAAAGCTGAGTGCTACAGTACTGAAGCTTTCAAATTGTACTGCTGTAGAAGACTTTTGAGAATTCCTTAGACAGCAAGGAGATGAAATCAGTTAATAGTTAAAGAAAATAATATAGGCTATTCATTGGAAGATGAAATACTGGTACTGAAGCTTAAATACTTTGGCTGCATAATGAGAAGACAGGACTCAATGGAAAAGACCCTGATATTGGGAAAGATTGAAGGGAAAAGGAAAAGGGGATGGCAGAGGATGAGACAGTGTCATGGAAGCAACGAACATGTGCTTGGACAGATTTTAGGAGGCAGTGGAGGACAGAAGGGGCTGGCATGCTATGGTCACGAAGAGTCAAATATGACTGAACAACAACAATAAGCTATATGAAAGATGAACTGGAAAGGGAAGATATTTGTGGTAGGGAGACCAATCTAAGGTGGAGATGTCCAGCTGGCAGCTAGTGACGTGGCAGCCAGAGTTCCAAAGAGACATGAGAACTGGATAAATCTGAGTCATATATGTGGTGAGGATATTTTAATTAACAACCCATGGTAGCTGACTGAATCTCTAACAGAGTATGTAGAAGGAGAAAGGTGGGTCCGGATATACAGCAAACGTATATCAGCAAAGGTGTTGGGACACAGATGATGATCCAGTGAACACTGAGAAGGGAAAAGGTAAAGGGAGAACCAGGAGAGCTCAGTGCCATGAAAAACCAGAAAAGAAGGAAGGATGACAGTGGATGAGAGATGATCATCAGTGCCAAATGATGAAGAGAGGCCAAGAAGGATGAGGGCTGAGAAAAGGCCATTATATTAAACAACCAATAGATCACTGGTAACTTTAGAGAATGCATTATCTAAATTATGCAGTTAGGCTATTGCAGGGTAGCAAGAGAATGCAAAGGATTAGGGATGCGAAACAGATTCTAGTCATTCCGAGAGGTTAGTGAATGAATAAATGAAGAAAAATTAATAAGCACTATGTTCTAGGCATTGTGCTAGCACATTCCAGGCACTGAAGTATGCTACTCTGGAGTATTCTGGATCCTTTATTTCAAGTGCATATGATCCATTCATTTCAATAAATGAGGGTAATAACTCCAAATGAAAAGTAAAGTGCCCATATTTCATACAGTGGAAAAGTCTGAGGTTTATTCTTATAGGGAGCAACTATATAGTAATAATATAGTGAATCAGAAGTCGAGAAGGAAGGAAGGAAGGAAACATCATCTCATTTGATCCTGGGAGGAAGATGATACTATTATCCCTATTTTATAGTTGAGGAAACTGGTGCAGACAGGACTTGCCTAGAGTCGTGCACCTAGGCAGTATCTGAGGCCATATCTGAACTTGGGTCTTCCTGACTCTGGGTCCAGTTCTCTATCCACTGCACCACCTAGAAGCCTCAAGAAGACCTAGGCTTAAAGCTCACCTCAGCCCTTTAATGGCTGTGTGGCTCTAAGGAAAATATTCCACCTCTTAGACTCACAGTTTCTTCATTTATAAAATGAGGATAATAATAGTCCTTATCTCATAGGGTTGTTGTGATGATTAAATGAGATAATATATGCAAAGCATTTTAAACTTTAAAACATTATGTAAATGTGAGCTATTAAGCCAAATCAAATTGTAGGGAGAAAGTGTACTGGCGCTATGCTGATGGGGGCTCGGTTGGCCATGGACCCTGCTTTCAGAGAGTGGAAATAAAGACTGGTCAGGATGGATACAGAGGAAGTGATACAGAGGAAGTAAAAAACACTGGCTCTGGAGTCAGAAGACCTCAGTTCGATGCCCATTTGGGGTATTTATTACTTGTATGACCTTGGGCAAATCACCTGCCCCCTTTGTCCTCAATGTCCTCATTTGAGAAATAAAGGGGCTTGATTCACTGGCCTCTGAAGTCCCTCTCAGCTCTACATCAATGACTCCATAGACCCATTTTAACATGGGACTTATGTAATCAGCCTCACTAGAGTATAGTCACACTGCATATGATGTACATGCCAGTGGGGATAATTGCTATGCCTGAGGAATGCCACAATCTGGCAAAGCTAAGAGCAGCTGGAGAGCCTGAGGCGGCTGATATGAAGCCCAAAACGGCAGATGTGATCCCCAGGCAGCAGATGAGAGCCCAAGACAGTAGATATGAAGCATTAGGCACTTAGCGGTAAAATAGGCAGTGTGTGACTTGTCCTAGTTTTTCTGTCCACTTTTAACTTTTTTGAGCTAGCTAATGCCAACTGGGCTGGGCTGGGCTAGCTGGAACCACAGCCCACCCTACATTGGGTGGTCTTCCTACTTCATATGCCAGTCCAAATTTTATATTTATGCAACGGTTCATATCTTTTAAAAATGTATGCAAAAGCAATGCCTTTTCTCACTCCCTTTACCATTAACAATGCAAACATTACACTTATAAATTCTGAGTTATTTTGGCTTTATTCACTTGGGCTTAATTTTTTTTGACAGTGTTCTTTGTCTTTGAGAGACATGAAGTTATTTTGTTATTGTTATTAATGAAAAAGAAAAGTGTACTAAATATCAGGTTCTCTTCTATCATATGAAATTGTAAGATATAAACTGATAGAGTAAGAATGCAAATTTTTGCTATGATGGCGTTATTAGCTGCATTTGTACAAGTATGGATTAATGTACCTGCAGCTTAGCATTCTATGATACTGAAAAAAGAGAATTTTTTTCCTACCCATGTTATATAACTATAACACAACAGTGTTATTGAATAGAATTTGAGGATTCCAAACAACTTTCTGAGCCTCTTAAAGTATTTAATATTTTCAGGGGATAGAGCCAGGATTTTCAGTCACATAGAGTGACTGAGAAAAACGACAAATGAGTACTTTTGGTTTTTGCTGAATGTTTAAGTCATGAAGATGCAGTTTGGGAGGTCGTAGGATGTTATCATTGGAAAGGTCATCAGATATCTCCTTGTTCAACCCACTCGTTTTAAAGAGGAGGGAGGACATGAAGCCCAGGTTAAGTGACTTGTCTAAAGTTATATAGCTGAGATTAGAACCCAAGGTTCTTATTCTCTAGTGAAGTGCTTTTCCTATTACAAATAAGGTGGCAGAGTCCTGGAAGCTGAAACAGAGGACTGGGATTGTACTCGTTTGCCCTGGACATTGCCTGTCCTGCAGCTGTACCATCATCCAAAGCAGGAAGAGCCAGGTTACACAGCTCTGAGCTCCTTAAGATCCTGCCTCCTCATTTTTGTCTGGGCCATTTTCTGTCCTACTACCCTACTTTCCTCTAATATACTCACTGCTTTAAGAACTCTGATTTTTTTTTTGGTGGGGGGGACTACTCTTGAATTTTATTACAAACAAACAGGAAATGAGATGGAACGGTCATAAAATAACTACCAGATCCTACCAGTTTCTATTGATCAGCAACTCTTTCCAGCCCCATCTCATGGAAAAACCAGTGGGACCGACTATGTGGGAACACGTTGATGAGCAAAGTTAGGTAGCAGGGATGCCAGCCAGTAGATGGTGGGCCTCTCACTTCTTCCTCTGAACCTTCTCACACATAGCACAGGGCGGGCACAGCACATATATCCTGGATGAGCTGAGCAGTGTTTCAGAGTAGATAAATTGGGGAATACCAAAGATGGGGTCTAAGTTCTAGAACAGCTACTTCTTGGTCTTGTGGTTGTTTGGATAGCTGGAACTACAGTCCATCTTCAGGTTCCTCAGGTCCTTTAAGAACTTCTAGTTCTGTAACACTTGGGTCCTAGGTGACTCTGGCACAAGTAATTATAGCACTGACCAAAGGAATAGGACATCTGACTCTAGTAACACAGTCACCTCTTATTCTCTAGAACTAATCAAATCCATACTACCATTGCCTCTGGAAAGGACATATCAGTGTTCTGCCTTATATTCCATTCATCATTCCTGTAATTTCCTAGATCAAAACACCCTCTCCTGGCCACCACTCCTCTATATGTGTTGCCTCCTCTATTAAAATGCAACAGTCTTGAGTGAACAGATTCCACTTTTGAACCTTACCTCAAGCTTAGTTCAGCTTGGCACATACTAAGTACTAAATAAATGCTTTTTCTTTCATTCATTAAAAAAAACCAGAGAATGCCATTTTAAAGTAGTGTCTTGCACATAGCAAACAGTTAATAAAAAGTTTACTGAATTAAAATGAGGATGACTCCCATAGCATAGATTTTGAATTTAAGAATGGGAACAAAAATAAGAAAAAGTAAAATAAAATAATAAAATGAAAGAGAGGACTGGAATAGCACACTGTGGACTACGCTTTCATTCCCTACCCATAATTTTTCAGAAAAGGATATTTTTCCCTTTCACATATAGAATAGGCACTGAAGATCTGGGTTATAAATTCAGCATGAAGGCTTAAAAGAACCAACAAGAACACTAAGTCTAAAATAATTCTGCACAATCAAAACAAATGAATTCAATTAAGGAAATATTTATTACAAATTTACTATCTTTCTGTCTCTTCCTTTTCTCTTTCCAATCAATTCTTCATGTTTCTTATGCACATGCCATTTCTCTATTAAAAATTCTTCAATAATTTTCTATTTAGATACCAAAGTTAAAATACTTTTATCTGGCATTCAATAACCTCAATAACCTGGCACAGCTTTTCTATCTGATCCTTATCTCATAACGTACTCTTCTCACCAGACAAACCAGAGTATTTGTCAGCCTGTTACATGTTTTCTGCCTTCCTGTCTTTCTTGTCTTCATTTATATTATTTTTTTATACCTATAATGACCTTTCTCTCTCTCTCTTTGTCTTTTGAAATATTGACCATACTTTAAGGCCAAGTTCAAAAGCCACCTCTTCCATGAAGCCTTCCCTGATCCTCCTGTTGAAATGTTTTGTTATGCACATGCCATTTCTCTATTAAAAATTCTTCCTCTTTTCTTCCTTATACTTCACACCATGGTTGGTTTGGGTCTCTCTTAAACACTTATACTCCTTTGCATTATAAATTTTTTTGTCTATGTGCTCTATCTACTACACTGAGAGCCCATCTTATTTAATTTTTCTTTCTCCCCTAGGACTCAGTACAATTCTCTGCAAATAGTGGATGCTTAATGTTTGTTGCTACTGTTGTTGAAACTGTAAGCCCATGTCTATGGTAGGTGTTTTAAGGAAGGCAGAAGCAGGGTAAGATATGACCCTCCATAATCAGACAAAAATTATGTGTTAAACTGAGTTAATGACTTCTAAAGGGATGTGTAAGCAAACAGATCAGAGACTGTATGCCAAAATGTTAAGGGAAGTCAAAGGAAGGGAAAGATCACTCTGAGATTGAATAAAAAGTATAAGGTTTCATCTAGGAGGTAAATCTGGAGCTGAGTTTTGAAGGATGTGTAGGATTTGGACTCCTAGAGAGGTTATATGACTTTACATGACAAATGTTCTATCATGTTATATCAAAGTAGCAGTTTTCAAACTTTTTGGATCATGAGATCACTGTAACAAGGTAAAGATCCTATAAAATACTGATTGAAACCTCACATGTTTTGGTGAATATAAAAAATGACATGATACTTTCTCTAAATAACCATTTTAGAAAGGGCTTGCTCCCATGAAAAGTTTTTCTCCTGTGTCATCACAGTGGGGAATAGTGCTGGGCTCTCTAAGATTCTATCAGCAGGGCATAAGTAGGCTCTACCAGGCTTTCAGTATGGTTTCCGTGACCAGGTACATATACTTTCTGTACACCAGACTAGCTGATTTGGAAAGGCTCATTACTGGAAGGCTAGATGTATGGTGATGGGGTTTTTTGGTCATGAGAACCCATGAAACAAATAAACAAAAAAGATGTAAAATGTACCCTCATCTTGTATATTTCACCTCTTCTGTCCTCCCCGCCATAGTTTTTAGACCATATATAAATATTAACTTCTTTCTACTCTGTCCTTTTTCTGGAACCCTAGCTGACTGGGACCTCCCTATTTGTGACTTTAGTGGTGGAAAAAAATCAGGACACTTTTCCTCCCTATAAAACACATGGCCTCTGACCTAAGAGCTGCCTGAGCTACAGAACACAGACCTAAGAGTCCATACACGAAGTCTTGGGAACAGCTTCCCAAAAGACCATTTTGTACCCCTGTTTTCTTCAGGAGCCTAGAGATCATGGTATCCGAGGTTCCATGATGCAAGCCTGACTGTGGTCCTTCCTTGTCCTGGCCCTAGTTATTCTTGATGAGGATATTAGAAGGGGACAAGTAGCCTTTCACAAGTGATATTTCACAGCAGCTCTTTATCATCCTATAACTGAATGAAAGAAATAGAGAAAGCAAGATTCTACAGTGTTTATTGTATTGTTTGTTGACTATAAAAAGGCATTTGCCTTGGTAGAACTAAATGCTATCTTTTACAAGGCATTTCCCATGCACATATAAAAATTATATAAGATTCTGGGAAAGATAGAACTTTGTTCCATGACTACTTGATTGTTATATAATGAAATTATCAAATGAAACACAGGAAGATGTATTCTTGCCACATCTGTTTGCCACCTGTCATGTACAATGTCTACTATGGATTCTAAAAGGAAGATGATTCCATATAAATGGTCAGGTTCTCAAAATATTTTTTATAGAGGGTACTGCACTGATTGCTTCAGGCCCTGGAATAATGTATAACATCCTAAATGAGATCCATAATCTGCCCACATAAGAAAAACTATTAGGATAAAAAATACCTATTATCCAGTCTATGATAGTCAGTTGGATAGATAACCTATAAAGTTCTATATATGTTATTGACTTAACACTGCAAATGGACAGAAATGAACAGAAGGAGAGCAACCTGAATATCCTTCAGGAAATCATAAAGTATTTTTAATGACCCTCAGTGGAATACCATAATTTATGAAGAACTGAAGTTGAGGATCACCCAAGGGGCAATGGAGAAGCATGCTGTAGCACATTACAAAGAACGCAGAAGTAATATAAAAAGGATCTTATCGGATAACTATATGACTAGAAAGAAATATGAGCCAGTCACACGATAACCAATATTCATATGCTATCAGGAGAACTCAAAGAAGAGCTCTGACATGTTTTGTGACCTTTCCTGAAGTCTTCCATGGTGAACTCAGGGGAAGACAAGAACACATGCTGCTCAGGATGGAAAGGTATGAATGGACTGTAATTTGCATTGTTGGAGGAACACCAACATTGAAGAGAACAGAGATCTTTGGCAGTAAGTACGAAAAAAAAATGCTCACTCTTGTAACTTTAAACATAAAGGCTCATTCCTTTCATCTGTAATAACGAGCTACTACTATCTTTACTGTCTACTTCATAGGCTCAAATGAGATCATGTATGTGAAATCCCCTACAACCTTCAATGGGATACATGTCAGTTATTATTAGTGTTATTATTAGGCTCACATCTGCATTGGGGAATATTCACTGAATTTACTCATGTTTTTCCATGACACTGATTCAAGACCAGGCTGTAGGCCAGCTGGAGAATGCTCCTGGACCATCAGAAACATGTGTAGCCACTGTGAAAGCCACCATTAGCCAAAAGTAGCCTGATATCAGAAGATCTATTCTTTCTACTACTTTGAAATCATGGGTAAACTACTGAACAGACATCTGCCTGTAGTCACCCATCCATAAATGGGTGACTATTATTTTTTCATAGCAATCACTGCTATTTAATACTCCAGAATGAAGATTTGATACTATAAGATTCATTAGGGAGTGGATAGCATTTTTTATGTGTCTGATAGGGGCTGCTCTTTGAGAAATTAGTAAATTGTTTCCTGCTGGAAAATAGCAAGGTAAAAAAAATCCACTCTAAGTGCTAAAAAATTATTTTACTGAATATACACACATACATACATAATACATATATTTATATATGTATATCTATCCATCTATCTATCTATCTATCTATCTATCTATCTATCTATCTATCTATCTATCTATCTCTCAACTAGTATAGTCACTCCATAAGTCAATAAATGAGGGAATTCACAACCAAATGAAGAAAAAGGAATCAAGTGTGGGAAAAAACATACTTTTGTTAAGTGTTTATGGATTCGGCTCATAGTACAAGGCACCTTTCTTTAAACTTGTTTGCTATTCTGATTATGCATTCATAATCAGAGGGGGCTTGAGCTGACAATGTTAGATGGAAACCAATTTAAGAATTCTTGTTCTTCAGAAACAACAAACCAGGACACGATATCATACAACTCCACTAAAATCCTTCAATTTTGTTTTAGGAGTTTTGTTGATCCTCAAATCTTCTAAATTCCTCTTCTAAATCCTGGACAATTTATATTATTCGAGGGCCCAGGGTATTGCCATATGGCAGAAACTTTTGTCCTTAAGGGCAATAGCACTAGGATTTTTTTAAGGGTATTTGGAAAATTTCAGGATAAATAAGACAGGAGGTCCTATTGGTCTCAGGCTTAAAAGTTACTTCAAATTTATGAGGTAAAGAACAATGCTCAATTAAAGGACAAGAACTTTTGAGTAATCTTCTGTCTCCTAAATATCATCTATGACACTGCATGAAAGCTAGGATTTCCACCAATAATTAAAACACATGCCTACAAAAAATACTAAAAAAACACATGCTAAATTAAAAAAAAATAAATGATGTTTCACTTTTTTCAGTTCTATTTCATTTTCATGTATCTTCATTTCAAAAAAAGTGGTTGGTGTCTCAAAAGCTAGAAGAGAGTGCTGAGAGCTTCTGATTAGGATTCAGAATAAATTTTACTTTTTATATCAAAAAGTATGAACATAGATGGTGAAACTGTGTTTTTTTAAAGAATATGAAAGAAAAAGAAATATGAAAATTAAATTACCTGAATAAATGAAGTAGTTAAACTTCCCTCACACAAAAGTTAGGACTCAAATATGAAAGGTAAATTACTAAAGATCATGTATGATCATTATAATTTCCAATATTTTTCAAATAAGAGGAATAACTTTTAATTTTTCAGCATTGTTATTTTGTGCTTTTAAGATTTGAACTGAATACCTCTGAAGTGTGTATATATATACACACCCTGCTAGTGGTATACCATCACTTAACAATAGAATAAGGAATGATTTTAAGGATTATGTTCATATAAACTTCTTTTTGGCTTCATGTTAACTGTTAACTTCCTGGGCTATTCTATCACAAAATAGTTTTGGAAAACATTAAAACAGAGAAATACAAAACTGGGGAGAGGTTTCTGAAATCTTCTACCAGTCTCTCTTAAAATCAGCTTTTCAAGATAAAATAGTTTGTTTTTATATCATGTACCACATAAAAGCTGTTTTCATAGCCTGTCTCTTTGGTTAGTTGGTCCAGTTATGCATTTTCCAGGAAGAGAGACCATTCTCAGGAAATAGAGGCACATTCAACAGTTTTCCTTGACATTAAAACCAATCTTCCCTGGAGAGATTGTAACAAGATATGCTTCCTGTGGGACTCTGCCTTATTAAAATTCCATATATGTTTAAATTTAGTAAATTGAACTAAAATGCATATATAATAACTAGTTTATAAATATTCTTTCAAGAATTGCATCAAGCCTTCATAAAATGCTGCAGTATCAGTTTAATATAGGAAAGAGATTTTTCTAGGTTATAGAGGATTTTTTTAGAATCGAAGCAAATAGAAAGGAATGGGGAGGGGAACTGGGTACAAAATGTGATAATAAAGATTCTTTAATGGAAATTCATGTACTTGCTCTAAATTATAAAATATGATTTATATGTTCAAAAGAGGTAAAAACCACCTTGCAAGACAAAGACTCCCTAAATCAGATGGCTTTTGAGTTACACTTACATTTTTCATCACTTTTGTCTAATTGTCTTCTGAATATGAACACTAAGCTAAAGTCATAGTTTAAAAGAAAATAAAGCCATAGTTCTCCTCTTAGTGATCTCTTTCCTAATGTGCTTGCTACCAACAATGCACACTGTGGTTTGAAGAAAAATCTGGGCTGAAAAGGAAACCTGGTTAAAGAGAAAACAATGCCAACTATGATTGTCCTGGTTCTTTGATTTGGTTCTTCCAAAGTAAGTGAACTAGTTAGCCAGAATCTCTTCACAAACCTTCCAGAGGCAGGGTTTCTTTCTCTCTCAAAACTTGAATTGTACCTGGCATCCCCACATAATAAAAGGTGGCCTTGCCAAACCCCAAATAAAAACATCACCAATCTTAAACTTTCACCATCCGGGACTGGTGCTATGATTTTACTTATATGGGTAGCTCCCCATGAGTAAACTCTCTCTACCAATGCAGATCCCTGCCTGCAGGACTAAGAGGTTAAGGGTTCACACAGCCAGAACTTGAACCCAGGTTTTCCTGACTTTGAGGCAGGGTGTCTAACCACTGTATCATATTGTCTCTAAACTTTTTCATTAACCAATCCCCCTGTTAATTTTCACTTCATTCTATTAGTTTCCTAGAAAGAAAGCTTCTTCTGCAGTATCCAGAGGGTGAAAATTTGACAGTAGCCCAAGGGATCTGTTATGATGCACAGGGACAGTTCACCTGTGATGAGGTATTTAATCATTCTAAGAGAGCAGGATTTTGTGCTCTGGGATTCTTTCAGAACAGAAGGTTAGCTACCTCCTACACTCAAGGCTCTCACACCTAGTGCTTTCTTCTAGCTCCCTTCACCTTTTGTAAAGCCACTCCCAAGAAACAACAATGACCTGACTGGTGAAAACTAAGAAATGGAAAGAAAATCTGAGACTGTCCAGAGCTATGGAAATTAAGCCAGATGTTCTCTTCAGTACCTAGCACTCTCTCTGACAAGAGCAAACCTTCCTAATCCAAACTGAATGAGTGAGCTATTGCTAAGAACCTGGGGGCTGTGGCTAACCATGAGGTACCAGTGTGGAATGACAAATAATTTGGAGTACCCTGACATCCACAAGCATTAATATGAACAACAGTGAAGAGGAAACACAATTAAAATCATCAGCAAGGCTGTAACATGGTACAGGGAACATGAGAACAGGAAACCCAGATTCTAGCCACAGACTAGATGCCTGCAAAAGATCTTTTTGTTGTCAGTTCAGCAATCATAGACACAGAATTACAACTGAATGTTAGAGCTGGAAGAGGTCTGAGAAATCGCCTAGTTCAATCTCTTTATATTTTAGAGGTGGAAATGGAGGTCCAGGGAAGTTGTGACTGGTCTTATGCTACCTAGTGCATGAGTGGCAGAATGGAAACCCAAACTCAAGACCTTTTAACTGAAGTTTAGATCACTTTAACTCATTTTCAACGCTATCTCTCACTAATCCCAACTCCAGATTATTCACATACAAAGTATAGTAAAGGAAAGTTGGCAGGGATGGATCTTGAAAAGGAAAATGATGGCACCCAGGCTGGAGTGCAGATAGATTATGCAAGAGACACTGCTGGTGACAACATCTCTTGTTCCTCAGTGGCTTCCCCCTCAGTCATACAGGATGAGGTGCAAGTTTGAAACTCTGCTTTGGAGATTCAACCCAAATGGTGAGCTGGCTAGTCCCTGACCAAACACTATACTGCTCACCAAGGAAAACTCCCCTAGTTACCAGGATTACACATCAGCCTTAAAACCTCTGGAAAGTATTAGTCATTCAGAACCACTCAGGCCTAAAAAAAAAGGAGGCTCATGAAAATGATCAAGTCAGAGATGGCTTGTTCTGTTTATGAATTAGAAAGAATCCCCCTGAAGGAAGGAAGCTTTTCCCAACCTGGTTGAGCTAAGCTTAAATTCTAGCTTTTTCACTTCTAACAATGGTAGGCCTGGACTAGATCAGGGATTTTTAACCTTGTTTGTGTCATGGACCCTCTCACATCTTGTGAATTTTATAGTCTTTCTCACAATGATGCGTTTAAATGCATAAAATAAAGCACACAGGATTACAAAAGAAGTGAACTATACTGAGATATAGTTATAAAAATATTAACAAAGGCAGGCTCACCAATTTTAGCTTAAGAATCCCTGAACTAAGTAATTTTGAAGGTCCCTTTCAGTTGTAAATTCTGTAGTCTTAGGACTAGAAGTTCATCAGAAATAGTCATCTTACATATATGTGTTACAAATAAGGATTCTGTGATAGGGAGATCTTGAAAATTTTCCTTAGATCAATTTTTATTTGATAATGATTTAACATTATACTATGAGCAAATATATCACATAAATATAAACCTTTCCTGGCATATATTATTTTTTATAATATCACATGGTCAAGAGAAAACTAAAGAAATGATGTGGTCTAATTTTAAGGAGATAAGGGTTTTTACCAATATGTAGTCTATTATAAATAATACTTTAATGTAGTAATTTTCATATAATGGTCAAAGCATATGAATTTGAATTCATAATTAAAAGACCTAATGAATATTTAACTCTAAAAATACCACTTT
This sequence comes from Gymnobelideus leadbeateri, assembly GCA_011680675.1. Classification (NCBI taxonomy): domain Eukaryota; kingdom Metazoa; phylum Chordata; class Mammalia; order Diprotodontia; family Petauridae; genus Gymnobelideus; species Gymnobelideus leadbeateri. Next base: position 161,148 of record WOXC01011787.1, on the reverse strand, counting down.
ATATTTTGGAAAAACTTCAAAATCATATGCACACATTTTACATAATTTAATTTAGTGCTGTTTTGTTCTGCTTATTTTACTTAATATTTTTTTCCTTAGAATCACAGAAGAGACCTAAAAAAATTCTATTAAGTCCAATCTATAATGAATAAGAACACCCTCTCCCACAGACCTTCTGTGAAAGAGAATTCACTATCCCCTGAGGCATTCCAATTCACTTTTTAAATAACTCTGATTGTGAGGAAGTTTGTCTTTATACTGAAATGAAATCTGTCTGTGGCAGACAAGGGCAATCCATTTTTCTTCCTTCCGCCTTTTGGGGCCAAGCAGGTTAAGTCTTTTTCCCTATTCCCCATGGCTGGACTCCAAATAATTGAAGTCTATCATGACCTCCCAAGTCTTTTCTACTTCTTGTATGTGGTACCTGTAAGGTTGCTTTAATTTTCATTTCTCTAACTACAAGTAGGCCTGTCTATTTTTATAACTGATAATTTACTGCCTCGTTCCTTATGTGTACACAGCTCATCTTCTTGGAGCACTCCTCAAACAGAATCTGGGGATTGACCATATGTTTCAGTACTTTGTATATTTTGGACAATTTGCTTTTATCAGTTATATTTGAAACACATATTTTACCTATTCTGTTTTTTTCTTTTAAAGACTTGGCTTATTACATTTTTCTGCAGAGTTTAAATTTTTTTAATCACTTGAAGTCTTTTAGATTGTTTCTGATTACATCTTCTACTTTTTTCAATAGTCAGTAATTTTTCTCCCCTCCTCATATGGGATAAGTATATTTTTCCATTTTCTTCTAGTTTTCTTTTAAAATGTTTAACTCTTTTGCACATCTGGAATCTATTGCAATATACAGTATGGGCTATGGCTCCAAATTAACTCTTGCACATACAGTTATCCAGTTGTTCCAATAACATTTATTAAATAGGGATTCTTTTCACAAATGTTGTTACTTTTCATTTGTCATGAACTGAATTTTTACAGTAGTTTGATTACCTATATGTCTATTTAATTGCTTTTTTTCTGTTTTCAACTGAAATCCATATGTTTTTGGATAACTATGGCTTTGTAATAGGTTTTAAAATCTGCTAGGAAAGGTCTATATCCTACATTATTGCTGGTCCTTTATTTTTTTTTTTAGCTAAACTTCCTTAATAATTGGTCAAGCTCCAGAACACATCCTATGGTGACTTTAATTGGTCACTCTTAGGTCTGTATATTAACTAATTACTTTACTCTTTTTAGTCAACTCAACCAGAAGAAGGCAAGTCATTTCTTTCCACTGAATCATGTCTCAATTTATTTCTTCCAACAGAATTTTACTTTTTGTTGTGGAATGAATATCTTATATCCTGTGCTAAATTAATTTTTAAAAAAAAGTATAGATTTTGTTTTGAAGGCTGTCATTGTGAATGGCACTGCAACAGCTTCTGGCTGTGTGTTATTCCAGTATGTTCCAGTAAAGAACCCTCCAGGACTCCAGGCCTAGACCTTGGAGAACGGTAGGGGAAGTAAGAGAATAAGGAGGCAGACCAAGCTCAGAGGTCAAGCACAGCAAGAATACTCAGTGACTTCCCAAAGAGCTGATATTGAGCCATCGAGGACTACTCTTGTGTCAGCTTTTAACCGGACTAATATGTAATCCAGAAGTCATATCTCTGTATTCTGAAAATTCATCAATGACCACTTTCTCACCAAATCCAAAAACCTTTTCTTTTAACACTTATGTTCCTTGAACCGTTAGTAACAGTACCACTTTTTATCTTTGCATTGTGTTTGAAAGTGCTGTATTCACTTCATCCTGCCAAAACTCTGTGACTTAGGGAAGGCAGGGCAGCTACTATTATTTGCAGTTAACAAATGAGAAAACTGAGTCATCTTTCCAAAATCACAGAGAACTACAGAACTGAGACTACAACTCAGATCTCCCAATTCCTAGCCTATTCTCCCCACCCCCCACTCCATTCTACCATTTTTGTTTCCAGAACTTCTAATCAGAGAATCTAAGAGCTAAAAGGATCACAGAGGTCCAAACTCTACCTTACAAAAAAATCTCCTCTACTATTCTACATAGCACAGGCAAAGCACTGATTCCTGGGACACTCCATTAGAGATCTTGGCACTGGATGACCCTGGTTATTAGTGGCTACTCGGGTCTGGTTATTCAACCAGCTATGAAGCCTTTTAACTGTAGACGCTTCTTGGTACAATGTTAAGAGGACTGGATTTAAAGGGCTTGTGTGAAAATCTAAATGCTGTCACTCATACACCTGTACGATTTTGATTTAATCACTTCTCTGAGCTTCACTCTCCTTAATGAGGGGAGTGTGTGTGTGTGTGTGTGTGTGTGTGTGTGTGTGTGTGTGTGTGTGTGTGTGTGTGTGTGTGTGTGGTGAACAAGGTCACCCCTTGGACTTTTCAGCTCTAGATCCTATAATGCCCCCAAAGTGGCTGTTCAGCTTCTATTTGAAGACCTCTGGAGAAGAAACACATGCTGCCTTCTAATGGAGCCCATTCCACTTGGAGATACTTCTAATGGTTGGAAAGTATTTCCTCACATAAAGTCTAAGCTGCTTCTTTATAATTTATATCAATTGCTTCTACTTTTGTCCTCTGAGTCCAAGCAGAACAAATCAAATTCCTATTTTACATGACAGTCCTTCAAAAACTTGAAGACAGATCATGCCACCAATACAAGTTGTCTTCTCTAGGGAAAATATCCTCAGTGTCTTCAGCTAGGCAGCTGGGCAGCACAGTGGACAGAGCACTGGTTCTGGAGTCAAGAAGACCTGAATTCAAGTCTAGCCTCAGATACTTCTTATTTATGTGACCCTAGGCAAGTCACTTAATCTCAGTCTGCCTCTCTTTCCTCATCTCTAACTGGGGAAAAAGCCCCTACCCCTCAGAGTCGTTGTAAGGATAAAATGAGATAATGTTTGTCAAGTATGATATTGGTACACCTTGAAGTACTAGTTATTATTAATGTCAATAGTAATAATAATAATGATAACCCACGGTGAACTGTGCCACCCTGCATGATCTTGAGGACTTGTATTATCCTGGTAGGCCTCCTGTAGATACTGTTGAGCTTTTCAACATCATTCCTAAAATGTAATACCCAGACTTACTTAAGCCTAACCACGCCAGGGACTGAGCCATGATTCCCTCAACTTCTCTCCCCTAACTATTAGGAAGTCATGAATCTTGGAGACACTAATTTCTTAGGTCAATTTTGTGTAAAACAGGGATAAGGTTGTACCTTTCTGGGCAGTGGGTATTGAGATGGATTTCTTTGTTGTTTTGCTTTGCAAGTCTATCCCAATTAAATGTTTTGCTATTAAAGAAAAAGTGGTGCCCAGAACAGAACATAATACTACAGACGTGATCTTATAAAAGCAGAGTACAACAGGACTATCATTTCCCTAGTCATGGATTCCATATCCCTCTTAATGTAACCTAATACTAAATTAGCCTTTTTGGCTGCCATATTACATTATTGACTCATGTTGAATCTTTCTACATTTTAGCTGCTCTTTGCTGGACATACATAGACAGTTTTCTTTCTCCCCTTTCCCTTTCAATTTAAAGGCTTTTTAGTGAGATTTGCATGATTCCAGGTGAATATACTTCCCCTACTCCTTTTTAGGTTCTTTGGCTAGGAGCCTGTCATTTCTTTATTTTAAGCCAAATTCCAGAAAGCTAAATTCTGTTCTGAGATGCCATGTTCTTAATTAGTATTTATTTCCCAAACTTACTTTTCTTTTCTGAAGCACTTGTTTTCACTTGGTAGCAGTGAAGATATTATCACTTGCACATGGATTTATTTTTAGACTGATTTTCAGACCTATGGAGACTCAGTGTAGTATAGTGGGTAGGGAAAGGAATACCTAGATTTGCATCCTGCCTAGATACTTATGAGATATATTACTCTAGGCAAGTCATTTAATTTCTCTAACTTCCACCTTTCTCATTTGCAAGATGGAAATGAAAATAAAACCTGTTTCAAATGGTTTTGTGAGATCAAATAAGATAGTACATATGAAGCACTGTGCAAACTTTAAAGTTTAAATGTGAGCTATTGCCTGTTCAGACCTTCCCCATCTTGTTAATTTTTGAACACCAGTATAAAACTACATTTATCCATATTTAAATCTGATCTCATTAAACACACTGTTCTAGTTTGTCAAGATCTTTGTGGATCCTGACTCTGCCATCTAACACAGTAGCAATACTTCCCAGGTTTGGGTCATCTGCAAATTTGATAAGCATTCCATCTATGCCTTTATCTAAGTCATTGCTAAAAATGTTTAACAGTACAGCATTCCTCTAACACCCTCTTTCCAGGTCAGGCTAATGACTACTCTTTAGGTCTGGCTAATGAACAAATTCACATAATTTCCCCCTTGGTCTTCAGTCTGTTGGGGGTGGTTTTTAAGTAGACACTGATGAAGATATTGCTTTTCTGCTTCCTGGGTTTCCCTTCATAAATATGCTTTTTAAATATATAAGACCACATCATCTCCTCATTTTCATATCTTGTCCCTTTTGAATATGGTATACCCTTTCAAGAATCTCAGTCCAGTCTTAGGTCCCTTTCTACCAAGTCTCAGGGATACATGTGAGGTCAGATTTGCCTCTTTGCATTAGAATATCTAGTTCTTTTTGATCTGCTTGTTGTCCATACTACATACATTTGCATACAGACATCTTAGTCTATGGGTTTTTTCTATGCGTTTTCAGGGTGATTCTACTTGTAGGCCTCTTTCTACATTTTAGCTGTTCTTTGGTGGACATACATAGACAGTTTTCTTTCTCCCCTTTCCCTCTCAATTTAAAGGCTTTTTAATTAGATTTACACGATTCCAGTGCATTTCCCCCACCCCTTTTTAGGTTTCTTGGCTAGGAGCCTGTCATTTCTTTATTTTAAGCCAAATTCCAGAAAGCTAAATTCTGTTCTCAAACTCCACTTTCTTAATTAGTATTTATTTCCCAAACCTACCTTTCTTTTCTGAAGCACTTGTTTTCACTTGGTAGCAGTGAAGATATCATCGTTTGCAATCACGAGGCCTTTTGTTTTTAATGTAAGACTAAAGCATCTTTATTGAAATTCTCCCACATTTAATTCTTCTGTTTTTTCAACATGACTCCCACTAGTCTTCTGTATTCTTTGCTACCTCCCTTTCCTTTAGTAAACTGATCCTGTTTCCGGGCTTAACTATTCCATCTTGCTTGTCACTTTAAAATATACACTACTCTATATGCAGTCCCATATCTTATAGCAACATCTCTCTTTGGATAGCTGCGGTCACCTTAAACTCAAGACATCTAAAAAAAGCACCACCTCACTCACAAGTCAGCCCCCCTACCAAAGTCTTTGTCTTCTTCAATGGCTATTCTATTTCCTCAGCCACTGAGGCTTTTCCTTTCTTAACCAATCACTTATTAAGTTTTAGTGAGGCTTCCTTCAAGGCCTCATCATTCACAACCATTCTTTCCTTTAAATTACCAGAGCCATCCCCCTTTGTCAAGTTTTCATCATTTCATGCCTGAACAACTTCTAACAGTTAGAAGCTGGTCTCCTTTGCCTGATCTCTTCTGACCCACCTTCTGTACCCTCCACTAGTTTATCTTGTATGCTGCTACCTGATTAATTTGATTAAAACAGTAATTTTCATCATGTAACTTTCCTATTCAAAAACCCTCCAAAGACTTCATACTTTGATGGAGAGAGTTCTAAAACCTCTGTCTGGTATTTGAAGTTCTCCTTAATGTGGTCCCATTCTACTAATAAACCACTAACTCTGGTAGAGTGGAAAGAACACTAGAATTTGGAGTAATGGATTTTTGGGTTCAAATCTTAGCTTTTCCAACAACTAGCTCTGTGACCTTGGGCAAGCCACTTCATCTCCGGGGCTCAATTTCATCAACTGAAAATAAGGAAGTCATACTGAGTCTGGAAGTCAGACTCAGTGACCTCTAAGGGCTTTTTCAGTCCTGTAATTCTCAAATCCCTGTGCCTACTTTACTTTATCTCCCACAATTCAACAACAGAGTTCCTCCAGTAAAGCTGCTCTCATCACTATTCCCCAAATATACTCATTGACAACTCTATTTTTTTTTTTTGGTTTTGTTGGTTAAGATTCCCTCTCCTATCAGTGAGGTCCAACCTTCAATGAAACACCATGTGTCTATGATGACTCCCTCACAGCCATCCTAATCACCATTAATGGCTCAGACTCTGAACTCCTCTAGCAAACATTATCCTAATCACCCTTTTCCAGTTATGTTTCTCTCTGTCCTAGCTCCCCATGGGCTTTTCTGAATCTTATACAGTGAATCTGCTATTTACAAGTGACCCCTACATACAGAAATCTGTAGTCCAAAAATGCCTTACCCTGAATTATCTGGATTTTTTAAACTTCCTTGAATGACATTGCTTATATTCAAAACTGTACTATTTAGTCCACAGGGTTGTTAAGGGGAAAGTATTTTGTAAACCTTAAATTGCTATCTAAATATGAGTTATTATGATTCTAGAAAGGACAATTCACTTAGGGCTAGATCTGTACATGCTAAATGGGGGAGAAATTTATGTTTGTCTTCTTTCTTTTTATATTATATTGCCCTGGATTCCAGATCCTCAAACTCTGGCTAAGCATGGGTTAAAGAAGCAATCTGAGGCTAGCCTATTAATCTAATTACCATTTAGAACATGTTTTTTTCTTTTTTAATGGAAAAATATGCTACATTTCTAAGAACAGATTTACAACCTTGAAACAAAACCTATTTAAAAGATGGAGGCTGCCTGAACTGTACATTTTTGTCATTACAAATTGACTTTTGATTATTTCTTCCAATATACTCTTTAGCTTCAAAGTTAAGCTTAGTCATCTATAATTATAGAAATAAATCTTTTTCCCTCAGGAGAAGTAGAACAATACATCTAGTCTGTTCTGATCTTTTTTTTTTCTTTTTGGAGGGCTATTGGGGTTAAGTAACTTGCCCAAGGTCACATGGCTAGGTTTTTGTTTGTGTGTGCGTTAAGTGTCTGAGGCCAGATCCGAATTCAGGTCCTTCTGACTTCAGGGCCAGTACTCTACTCACTGCACCACCTAGCCACCCCGTTCTGATCTTTAAAAAAAATTGTAAAATGCTATTTGCTATATGGGATAGATCTCTGGGAGGGGGAGGAAGAGGTATACTGGGTAAACCTACAATGATGTAAAAACAAAAAACACTGATTTTCCGAGGCCAGATTCAATCCCGGGTTATCCCAACTCCAAGGCCGGCGCTCCTATTCACTGCACCACCTAACCACCCCCAAACTTATTTTAAAATGAAAATAAATATAAATTTTTATTAATATCTTTTGTTTTTACATCACCTACATTTCCTAATGTATTTAATCTTCTCCTTATCTGTTATAATAAAGAATAAAAAGGAGGAAAAGAAAATAGCTCACCCAAACTAATGAACACATTGAAGAAAGAACTCTGACATTATAGTCAATGATTTATATCCATAGTCCCCCACCTCTACAAAGAGGGGAAGGAGATGGCTTCAGGAACAAATGCTTAGGACAGTGCCTGGCATGTAGTAGGTGCTTAATAAATGGTTACTGATTATTTTGTGTTTTTAATCTTCCATTTATATATTTTTTAGTAAACTGTGTGCACTGTTCTCCTGGTTCTGATTACTAAACTTTGTATCAGTTCAGTTTTCTCTTTGCTTCTCTGTTTTCATCCTACTCATTGTTCCTTATGGCAAAATAAGACTGAATTACATTCATGTACCATGTTGAGACATTTCCCAGTTGATGAGCATTCACTTTGGTTCCAGGTTTCTGCTTGTACAAAAAAAAAATGTTGCTATAAATATTCTGGTATAAACTTTTCTTTTCTAGTATTTTTGTATAGTTTATATCTTTTGAAATAACACAATTGATTCCCTCTCATGGAGAGTTGCTGTGTTTGTAATTTATTTACATTTGTATAAGTTGACTCTATAAGAACATTTTTTCTTTTTTGGAGGAATGGGGAATCTGATCTGTTTTTTTTTTTTTCATTAGAATAGCAAATCCTGGTGTTTGAATTCCGTCCTCTGATGCAAGCAGATCAGCAATCCATCTGTAACTTATGGACTTGGAATTTGCCTGGGGGTACTGAGAAATTGTGTGAATCGCCCATGCTCACATAGTTGGTCTGTGTCAGGGGTGGGACATGAATCTAGATTTTCCTGACAGATACCCAGCCCAGACTTTTACATACTCAGTCACTCTACTCTCAATTATCCATGCTAAATGCAAAAAGAGATAGAATAGAAAAATTAAACCCTCAGATAACAGATTTCCTTTTAATAAATAATTTCAGCTTCTAATTTAGTTTTTTAAAAGTTCTATGAGAAGAAGCAAAACTGACTGACTCTTAACCATGTCAGCTCCTGACCTTTCCTTTCTCATATTCTGAAGTGGGAGCAAACAATCTGTGAACCTATAGAAAGAAGCAGGTCACAGATGGAAACTGAGGAGGAGAGGCAGATGCCAGAGAATCAGCTCCCTCTTTTCCCAAGAACTACACAGCCAGTAAAGGTACATCTAAACAGAAGCAGAAAACAAAACCATAATCTCATCTGTGACACGAAAGGTATCTGTACGTTTCTAACCAAAGATGCTCATGAGTCTTTGAGTTCAGTTGTGATTGCTAACTTTGTATTGGGGAAATCAGGGCAGCTTCTAAGCATGCAGCCCTGCCAAATCCTTGCCACCAGGCCAGCAGGCAAGGTAAACTGCAGTTCCTCTTTTCTTGTGCTTCTCACTTAGAATGGTCATCTGGATAACACTGAAGTGTTACCTAAACGTAAGATGGTGTGGATTTGTTTCTCTTTAATAGCAAATAAGGTTTTAAGTCACTTTCTCTTTAAGCTTTGACTCCAGGTTATCTGTTGGGTTACAATAAAATAAGAATTACCTGCAAATTATCCAAGATGATCCGGAGGGAGTGTACTTGTCGCCGGACAGCACTTGAAAATCTCTCATAAATATCTGCATCATACTCACTCATCTTAATCTCTTTTAACCTTCAGTGAGAGGGGGGAAAATAAGCAACATAAATCATATAGTACAGGTTCTCTCCACCCACCCAACCCTTGCTAGGGCTGTATCAAATGGATTTTCTGAAAACCCTGGTAAACTTGGGGCAGGGTGAAGTAGGAGGAGAAAAGGAGAGAGCAATTTCTGACTAATAGCTTCAAAGGAATGTTGAATGTGAAATTCATCTAGATATCTAGTAAACTAGCATGCCAACTTCTTGCAAGAGTTAGTGGGTTTAAAAAATGCATGTCATAGTCTAATTGCTGAGTAGACAATTCATGATAAGGATATCACTACATGTTAAAATGCAAGTGCCCTGAAATTATTGATAATACATTGTTAGCATCAAAGAAATGACTTCAATGTTATTTTGATGGAGAAATACCAATGGTAAAGTCTGATAAATTTGTGGATGTTAGTCATCCATCCCATCCTCTTCTATCATCATCTTGCACAAATTAAAATAGACTCAAAGCAGGTTGGTTTTTTTTTTTCTTTTTGGAAGGGCTATTGGGGTTAAGCAACTTGCCCAAGGTCACATGGCTAGTAAGTGTTAAGTGTCTGAGGCTGGATTTGAACTCAGGTCCTTCTGACTCTAGGGCCAGTGCTCTATTACTGAACCACCTAGCCACCCACCTCAAAGCAGTTTTAAAATTAGACTCTTATGCTTTTATAGAAGGGATCTGATCTAGACAGATCCTTCTATGTGTTCTTCTCTCTATTGTATGGTCCCTATCTCATTTATAGTAATTTGATAACCTTGATAAGATTTCTATTGACCATAAATGATGATGGTATTAGGTCAGGAAACAATGACTACTCTCAGAAAGTGTCCATACAAGAGATTAAGTTTCTTGTTCCTCTAAAGTGGTATATATATATACTATTGGAAGCACAACATTCAAGTTCTATTTTGAAACTTCTGTCCAAAGTATACTTTTATCACCTTGTGTTAGAACTGGAATTCAGCATGAAAAAGGATAGTCTCCATGTTGCCTCTTTTACTACTCTCACCAAACATTTGTCTAAGCTTCGTAAAGAATTTGTGAATCGGGGCGGCTAGGTGGCGCAGTGAGTAGAGTGCTGGCCCTGGAGTCAGAAGGACCTGAGTTCGGATCCAGCCTCAGACACTTAACCCACACAAACAAAAACCTAGCCGTGTGACCTTGGGCAAGTTACTTAACCCCAATTGCCCTAAAAGGGGTGGCTAGGTGGCGCAGTGAGTAAGAGCGCCGGCCTCGGAGTTGGAATGACCCGAGATCAGATCCGGCCTCAGAAAATGAGCACCCACACATAAATAATGACTAGCCGTGTAACCTTGAGCAAGTTACTTAACCCCAAATGCTTAAAAAAAAAAAAGAATTTGTGAATCACACAGTATGGGATGGTGGAAAAAGTATTCACTGGCTTTGGGTTTGGAGGCCCCGGGATAACTTAATTTTTGTGGGCCTAAGTTTACTCATCTGTCAAATATGGGAGTTGAACTAGATGAATTCTAAGGTCCCACAGAGCTCCAAATCTGTGATTCTCTCTACTGCCTGTGTTTATGGTACATTTCTAGAGTAATCATTATAACAGAAAAAGGTTTCAATGTTGCAAGAAAAACATTGCACCAATGCAAGGTTAAACTTGCTATAGCTGTTATATCTTGGTGACATCTTTTGTGTTTCTGTCTAAAAGTTGCACCAGTGTCCTTGTGGTCCTCCATGAGATTAACAGATGAATTTAACATACTAAGCTAAATGCCTGTACTACTGCATAAGATGGGTAGCCTGCTATGTGTCACTTTTGTAGCAAAGGAAGTTATGTGCTCTTTTCCTAAGGAGGGATATGTTAACTGTTAAAGAAACCAAAAACAGGATTTTTTCTAAAGGAAATCCAACTCCACCATATTTTAAGTTTTGGGAAGGAATTAATGAGGTTTGATCCCATTCATAGACAGTTCTTACAGAGATAGTAGAATTACGTCAGTATATAGGCTGAGGCTCTAAGTGGAAGTATAATGCATAGAAAATATGTCATGTGTCCTTTCAATTATGAAAAAATTCAGAAACAATATACCCAGTTATGTCTGCTTTCAGAAAAAAAAATCACCTACAAGGTATGGGAAACTGTCAGAGAAGGCTTGGAGGAAGAAACTTGAAGTAGAATGGGAAAAAATAACCTTTTAGCCATTGGATTTGAAGTTTTCCAATGCTAATCATCCAAACCATAAAGCAGAATAACTGTAAATATAGTTTGATACTTTCAGAATCATCAGTAAATAACTTACAAAACTCTTTAGTAAGAAGTATCTATGTGGGGTGTGTGACCAGTTTCAGTGGAAGGGGTACTCACTGATAACTGATGAAATCAAGAATCTTTGGAAGTACTAAAGAAGCGTAATCAAAACTGTGAGACATTTTCGCCTTGGACACTGGAACCAGTGTGGGTTGATTATGCCTTTCTATACTTCCAAAAGCTGTGTTTAGTGTTACATAACAACCTACGGATTTTTTGATGTTGATTTATTTTCCCTGGTAGGTTAGGCTTAAATACTGTCATTTTGAGTCAATTATCTGTGGTTCTATGAAGAAAAGACATGAAATTCAGGATATCAGGATAAGTAAAGATTAACTTCTGTAAGTGGCAGTGTTTGCTATTGCCAAAGTTGGTATATTCCATGGTCTCTTCTCCCTGTGTGCAGAAGTACAATCCATGCATTGCCTTCATGTTTTTTTATTGTTATTAGGTCCTGGTACACCCTGGATAGAGCCCTGGACTGGAGGTCAGGAATGACCGAGTTCAAATTCTGCCTCAGACAGTAATTCTGGGCAACCAACCATAAACATTTATTAAATATGTAGTATATGCCAGAAACTGTATGGAGCACTAGGAATAGAAAAAGAGGCAAAAATAATCCCTCTCCACAAGGAAACTACAATCCAATGAGGGAGACAAGAAACAAATAAATATACATGAGCAAGCTATATACAGGATAAATAGGAAATACTTAGTAGAGTGAAGGCACTGTGGTTGAGGAAGGTTTCCTATAGAACCAGTGATTTTAGTTGGGACTTAAAAGTAAGCTAGTAAGATCAGTAGTCAAAGCAGAGGAGGGAAAGAGTTACAGGTATGGGGACAGCTAGAGAAAATGCCCTGAGCCGAAAGATGGATTGTCTTTGTCATGGACTAACCAGGACATCAGTGTTACTAGATCGAAGACTACATGTTGGGGAGTAAGGTATAAGAAGATTGATAAGGTAGGAAGGAGTTAGGTTATGAAGGGCTTTGAATGCCAAGCTGAGCATTCTGTATTTGTTCCTGGAGGCAAAAGGAAGACACTGGAATCTATTGAGTAAGGGGTGACAGGATCAGACCTACACTTTAGGAAAACCACTTCAGAGGCTGAATGGAGGTTGGACTGGAGAGAGGAGAGACTGGAGGCAGGCAGATATTGCCCTACCTCCAATCGAGCAGGCTATTGTAATAGTCCAGCCATGAGGTGATGAGGGCCTGAAGCAGAGGGACGAGTAAGTCACTTAATTTCTGTCTGCTTCAGCTTCCTCACCTATTAATGGAAAATGCTACCATCTTCCTCATAGGTTCGTTGTGAGGATTAAAGGGATAATATATGTAAAGTTCGTGTATAAAACTCAGTGTTAATATGCTAATCTTAGATCATATTTCATACAGAGTAGGAGTCAGATTTATGTAATTTTCTTTGTACCACTGCAGAAGAGTAAGCCTTATAATTATATATTTAAGCTTTTTAAGGATCTAATGATTAGTATGTACCTATAATTCAGATTTAGAGAACCTTTGGACTGTATGGTAGGTCATCCAACTCAGCTTAATTTTGTCTAGTCTAGGATTGAAAGGACCAAGAGGAGATATCTACATGTGTGCCTCTAGGTTCTTTTGGACCAATCCCAATTATAGGGTTCTTTGGTTCTGTTCTAATCTGCTTTATTCTCTCACATGATTATTGATAACATCTACCTTTTCTTCTTTGATACATTATATTCTTCTTTCTTTCTCTTTCCCCTTTCTTCCCCACCCTTCTTCCATTCTCCCTATTTCTTGCTCCCTTAGATATATATAAATGAATCTGTGATCTTCTTGGTACAGGTACCAGTATAGATGGTAAACTCTCTATCCATTCATATTTTGTAGGATTCTAATCTATGTTCTGTAAATTCTCCAAAAAAGACCCATTCAAAGTGCTAGAACCTTCCCTTAAATTAAAAAAAATATTTTGGGGGTGGCTAGGTGGTACAGTGAATAGAGTGCTGGACCTGGAGTCAGGAGGACCTGAGTTCAAATCTGGCCTCAGGCACTTAATACACAGACCAAAAAAAAAAAAAAAAAAACAAAACCCTAGCCGTGTGACCTTGGGCAAGTCACTTAACCCCAATTGCCCTACCCCCCCCCCCTTCCAAAAAGCAAAAAAAAATATTTTGGAGATAAAAATGTAGTGGATAAGCTGTTTGTCCATTGCCTTTTATTCTGTTATGTGACCAGCACATCTTTCTTAGTCATACATGCTCCTAAAAGTCTCATATCATTTCTTGTATTCAAGTCATCACTGATGACATTACAACCTAAATACAACCACCATACATCCTAACACTGGGCTCTGGGCTGGGGATGATCTTTATTTTTTTAAAGATTCCATGGTTTGTTGCCATATCATACTTCTGGAGGGAAAAAACTGGCATTAAAAAGATAGATTTTGCGGCAGCTTGCAGTTTGGATCCATTAAAAATACTGTGAATTTCCCAAGTGAAACAGCCCAATCTTTTATTTCTATTCAATTTTGGGTCCATCTGCTAGTTCAAGTTTTCTCTCTCTACTATGTCATACTGTTGTTCATTTTTCTATCTCTCTAATCAATATCTATCTATCTATCTATTTATCTGCCTATCTATCTATCCATCCATCCATCTATCTCCCAGCATCTAACACAGTCTCTGGCATAAATTAGATGATTAATAAATGCTTATTGAATAACCTGCAAAAACTTGACTGCTCCCCTTCTATTTTGATCAAGAATACATGTGGTTGTGGTGTCTGTGTGGACTTTCAAAAAGATTCATATATATTCACATATGTACATATATGTATTTATGTCTATCTATCTATCTATCTGAGAGAAAAAGAGAGGAAGGGAAGGAAGGAGAGAGAGAGGAGAAAGAAAAAGAGGGGTGTAGAGAGAGAGAGAGCAAGACAGCAGGCTATATGAGGCTGTGTGTTACAGTGGATAGAGCTGGCCTTGAAGCCAGGAAAACCTAGGCTCAAGTCCCACCTGTGACATATACTGGCTATGTGACCACAAGCAAGTCATTTAACCTTTCAAAGCCCTAGACAGCTAGCTTTCTAAGATTGTAAGGTACAGAATAGATGCCAACCTGAATTGATTGAAGGAATTTCTTCATCCAAGAGTTTCCTTTACCAATAAAATCAATGATCTAGTCTGTCCTTAGTGTATACATATAAATGCAGATGCACACACATGTGTGTACATGCATGTGTGTGTATATATATGTATATATATATATATATAGTAGATACATGTATACACACACATCCACACACACTAATTCAATAGACCTCCTGACCACTGGGCTGTATGCCTAAGCAATATGTGTTTTCCATCTGTTTTGTTTTTCCAGTGTCATAGTTAGATTGTTTTCTTTTGAATAACCATGTAATTCACTGAGGAGGCTTTGTAATATCCTGGGGCTGCTTGATGTTAATACCCAGAGGATCTCTGAAGAAAGTAATTTTCTTGGTTGCATCTGTCACATAATTCTGTATAATTTTAACATATGCGATGGGCAAAAGACTGAGAACATTTTAAAATGTTATAAAACATTTTTTACAAAAATGACTGGGATTTTATGTTTTCTATACCTTTCAGTCAGTAACTGATTGATAACAACATCTAGCAGTACCTAATGATGGTTTGCTGAGTGACCTGGAAAGTGTGACTGTTCTCTTTCTTTCATTTTGATCAAGACTTCATCTGATGCATATATAGACTGTAAAGGTTTTTTATTCAATATGAAAAAGGACACAAATTGATTAAAAACATGAATTTTTTTTGGTGGGGGAATGATTTGGTCTGTGATCTTTTCTATACTCTTTTGCCCATCCATTCTTTGAGATGTCTTGAAAATAAATTCTTGAGTGCCTTTAAAAGTGTGTGGCTTAAAAAAAAAGTGTGTGGCTTTTAGCATGGGCTTCTTCTGCAAGAATCTGTTCAGGTTGAGTTGTTCTTTCCTGACTCCATATTTGTAAGTGCTATTGCTGCCTGTCACTTCAACAGGGTCTGAGGTAACAAAAGACAAAGGTGGTGGATCTCCCACTGTTGCTGATGAGAAGTACCAAGAGAGCTGTTTCTTCCTTCTGATTTTATCTAAAGGTGATTGGGATAATCTTGCTTAGCCAGATCTCATGCAAAGCATATTTTTGCCTCAATAGATTTTTGTGAAGTGATGCTGCTCATAATCTTCCATTTTTCTCTTCTGTTAAGTCTTGCTGATTAGCCTGTAGTCTAAACAGTTGTTGCCCTTGTTGTCTATGTCACTCCTTTTTGGCAAGAGGATAAAATGTCAACACTTTGTTTGAACAGGTTGGACTGACGTGCCTATCATCACTTGCAGTATATCATCTCCATGTTCCTTCTAATTTGGCATTTATTTTGCTCTAACTGGTGGATTCTCTGATTGCACACAGACAGCTGCTTCTGAAATGACAGCTATGCCTGTAATCAGCTATTTCCTGTTCAGATGTGGTTAATTTCACTTTGTGATACTGGACAGAGTTTGACACATTCCGTGCCTATGGATTCCATGTTATGCAGCACAAGGCTTCTAAGTACTGTACAACAGACTTTTGTCTCTTTCCTTTCTTGATTTGTAACCATAGTTTCTAACATAATTTTCACCATTCTCCTCTGGGTCTATCTTTCCACTAAAGTCATTGAGGACTAAATATGTTGCCTTATTTGGAGAATTTTACCAAAGTTATCACGGAATATCTCCACTTCTTTATCCTCTGTAATTAGTTTTGGTGCATAAGCTGAAATTTTTTAAGAATAAATTTTTGATATCTTTGGTTTTTACATCACCCAAGTTTCCTCTTATGTTCTGCCATACCCCATCCCAGAAAGCTATCTCATATAACAAAGAATATTTTTTAAAAGAAAAAGAAGAGGAAAAAACAATCAGCAAAATCAATCAATATATTATCCCGAATCTGAAAATATATGCAATGTTCCATACCAATGGACCTTCTACTTCTGCAAGGGAATAGAGGGAGGTGTCTCCTTATGTCTCATCTTTGGGGCCATGTTTGTTCTTTGTAATTTTCCTTTCACTGTGCCATTATGTTGACTGTTTTCTTTGGCCTCTTCACTTCACTGCATTAGTTTATGCAGATCTTTCCATGTTTTACTGTAGTAATGATGCTTATCATTTCTTATAGGACAGCAATACTCCATTACATTTATGTACCATAATTTGTTTTGTCATTCCCCAATCAATGAGCTGCTATTATTTTCATGGTGGTTTCTTTGCTGAACCTCCTTACTGACAATGCATGTTGAGAAGAATTCCTCTTCAAATCAAACCACTCAGAAAATTAAGCATTACAAATCATCCACAGAGGAAAAACCAAGTGAATGTAGAATATCTACTTTCCAGATACCGAGGAAGTTAGATGGACAACCTATAGCTTCCATCCATCAGTGTATGTGTGTATACACATACATTTTATACACACACACACACACACACACACACATATATATATATGTATATACATGTTTGTATGTATCTCAGCACTGTGTCTAGTATAGTGACTAATACACAGTATTGCTTGGCATTTCAGAATTACCCATCCCTATTTCTGTGTTCTCTGGAATTGTCTGTTCCACAATTAACAAACTTCCTTTCATCTTAAATCCTTTCCTATCTTACTTTTTCCATCTTCTGGCTCTCGCTGAGACCCGGATTCTGTCTGATGATCCATGGCTAAACCCTGGTCTTTCCATCACCCACAAATGTTCCACTTCCCTGTTTATGAAACTCTGAAATTCTTTGATCAGATCCAAACCTTTCACCATTCCATCTTTTCCTCTGCCTCATTATACCTAACCCTATTCTCCATCATCATGGTAACTTCTAGTCCCTGTGACCCTCAGGTCTGGCAGGCTGTCACTTCTCCATTATTTGCACTTTCCTCCTTGCCCTTTTTTTTTTTTATTTTTAGGAGCTGACATTTTAATGAGGGAAGAGAACACAGCAATCTAAAAAGCAGGGGTGGGGTGGGAACGCAAGGTTATGCTTTTACAATTTATAAATTCAGTAATGGGATTAGGATAGGAACAGAGGACTGGCTGGCCTGGCCCCTTCAAAAAACAGAAGTCCCCAGAAGAACTCATAAATAAGAGAAGTGGTTGACCTGGCATAGTAATATTCCAGGGTGAGAAGGCTGCCAGGCCTTTAGATGTTCTAGGGCCAGGCCTAGACCACAAGGCGAGTAGCAAGATCTAATATAAAACGACCTCCAGGATTAAATATGAAATCCTATTTTTGGCATTTAAAGCTCCTTATTACCTGGTTGCTTTGCTGTCCCTCACAGGTGACACTTCATTAATGCTCTCCTCTCCATCTTGAACTTGCAGCTTCCCTGTCTTCCTTTAAGACTCTGCTCAAATCCCATCAGCAGATCTTTTCTGCTTTTCCCCTTCTCACTCTAGTGCATACCCTCTGAGATGAACTTTCATGTGTTTGGTATTTATCTTGTATGTACATAATTTACCTGCATGGAGTTTCTCCCCAATTGAATACACGTTCTTCAAGGGGAGGAATCATGTCCAGTGTTTAGCCTTGGTTTTTGACGTGTTGATTGACTGTTAAGAAATCCAGCATTTCCTTCTTGCATATGCATCTTCAGCGTACAATTCTTGGTTCATCACTTTGTTCCTGTGAATTCCTCAACTGTCCTCTGGGTCATTGGAGGTTGTGATGTTCCATCAGGTAGCTTGGAATTTTCATCACGGTGAAATAAAAACCAAGAAGAGCCATAGCTTTCATTTCATCTGAAGTAGTTTCTCCACAGCAGACATTCTCATTCCCAGATACTTGTATTCAGAGAGAGTATGCTGTACCTTTTTATTAGTCTTTCTGTAATCTTTGGCATGATTGATAAGCTTCTTCTCTTAGAAGCCCTCTCCTCCCCACATTTTCATAGCACTTTGTTCTTCTCTTACTTCTCTGACTCTCCTTTACAGTCTTCTTTTGCTGGGTCACCATCGATGTCCTACTTCTTCATTGTGAAGATCCCCAGACATCATTCTGGAATCTCTTCTCTTTTTAGATATTCTGTCCTAGTGATCTCATCAGCTCCCATGGCTTCAATTTTCTCTCAAGGACGAATCACAGTCATCTCGCAGAGGGAACGGATCATTGGAGCCAGGTAGGAGAGTCGGGCCCCCAGTGGAGAGAGTGGCTTCTCAGGCTGCATTCAGCCCCCAGCCTGGAAGTTTAGAAACTGCCTGCCTCCCTCCTTGCCCTTTTTTGACCTCTCAGTGAAGCAGTTTGACTCTACACTATTTTTTTTTTTTGCTTTTTGGAGGGCAATTGGGGTTAAGTGACTTGCCCAAAGTCACACAGCTAGTAATTGTGTCAAGTGTCTGAGGCCAGATTTGAACTCAGGTCCTTTTGACTCCAGGGCCGGTGCTCTATTCACTGCACCACCTAGCCGCCCCTCTACACTATTTTCTGTCTATAAATACCTTGATCTCTTCTCCTACTGCTGACCAAAGTTCAAGTTCATCTGCTTTTGTTCCTATTCACATGCTACTGAATGGAGCTTGAGGAAATCACAAAGTCATTCTGACCAAGTCTGCTGCACATACACATTAAATAATCTCCACGGGGCTTTCACTGCAACAAGACAATCCTTTTAAATCTCCCAGTCACCTGAGAGAGTATTCTAAACCTGTTCAGCCCTCCTCAAGTTGTCATGGTATCCCCTCACCCTATCCTTTCATCTGAGGAACTCACCTCACATACCATGGAAAAAACTAAGGGCATTCTCTTCGTATTCTCTTCTGATCTCACATGGAGCAGCTAGATGGACCAGTGAATAGAGCACAGGGCCTGCAGTCAAGATGACCTGGTTCAAATCTGTCTTCAGACACTTACTAGCTATACAACCCTAGGCAACTTAACCCTCTTCGCCTCAATTTCCTTATCTGTAAAATGGGCTGGAGGAGAAGATGGCAAGCCACTTCATTATCTTTGTCAAGAAAATCCTAAATGGGGTTTTGAAGAGTTGGATGTGGCTGAAATGAATGAATAACAAATGAAAATTGTTATTTCTTATTGTTATAATATTATCACTTAAAAGCTTTCCTCTCTTATCTGTCCCTTTATCCCAGGCTCTCATGAATTCTTGCCAAAGCAAATTCCTCTACATGTATCCTAGATCCCATCCTATCTTATCCTCTCCAGTTGATTGCTTCCTCTATCATCACCGCTCTCTTCCCAGTTCACAGGCTCCTTCCCTGCTGCCTACAATAACCTTTATCTATCTCCGAGTCTTAAAAAACCTTCACTTCATTCTATGCCTTCTAGTCATCTTTCTACATTCCTCTTCCCGGTCCTAGCTGAACTCCAGAGAAAGTCAGCTACACTTGGTGCCTCTACTTGACTCCAAATTCTGCAGTCTGGCTTCTGACCTCGCCATACAGGCATGGCACTCCCCAGTGTTCCCATGATCTCTCCATTGCCCGATCCAATGGCCATTTCACATCTTCTTTCTTCTTGATCTCTTTTTGGAACCTAACATGGTTGATCACCCTTTTCTCCCAGATACTCTCTTTAGGAGGCAGTGACACAGCTCTTTTGGTTCTCCTCTGACATGTGTCTGATTGCCCCTCTCAGTCTCCTTTGCAGGATCCAGGGTATGCCCTCTACCTAGGTGTGTCCTCTAAGGTTCTGTCCTGGGATCCCTTCTCTTCTCTACTGTCTCACTTGGTGACCTTATCAGTACCTATGCGTTCATTTATCAGCTCTATGCAGATGATTCTTAGGACGATTTAGCTGGCCCTAGCTCTTTTCTGACTGAGCTCTAGTACCATATCACTCACTGCCTTTTGCACATCTCAAACTGGATATACCATAACCATGTCAAACCCAACATGTCTAAAACAGAACTTAACACCTTTCTCCCAAACCTTATCTTCCCAGCTTCCTCATAACTATTATGGGTGCCACCATTTTCCAAGCAATCCTGGCTCAAAGCCTTGGAATCATCCTTGATTTCTTCTCACAATCAGACAACGTATAGAATATGTAATAAAGTATTATTGGCACAGTGACTCACATAAAGTTGGCAACTGATAAATGCTTACTGATTGCTGACTGACAACGGATGCTTAATAAATGCTTGTTAGTTGAATGGTAGACGGTCAATGGACAATGGATTGAATCCAGAACCAAACAGGAAGAGGAGAGCAAGGTAAAGTGGCTTCAGGAAAACAGAATGTTCCTTTAAAGACCCCAGACTTCTTTCATATACATCTGTTTCTCACTACTCTCACCACCATTAACCTGGTTCAGACTCTCATCACCTCATTCCTGGACTATTGTAATAGCCTGTTGATTAGATTTCCCACCTCAAGTTTTTTCCCACTCCCATCCCTCCTCCACCCTACCAAAGTAATTCTTCTAAAATGCACGACCATGCCAATGTCCCTACTCAAACCCCCCGATGGCTCCTTCTTACCTCTTGTATCAAATACGGAATTCTATGTGCAGTTTGAAGCCCTTCTTGTCTTTCTGGCCTTTTCACACTCTGCTCCTCTCTATGTTCTCTATGAATCAGCACTCGGTCTTCTTGCTGTTCCTTGCATAAGACACTATTTCTTGCCTGCACGCCTTTTTCCTGGGTATGGCCTAGGCCTGGAGTGTTCTACTTCATCTACTCCTGCTGAATCCCCTGGCTCCCTTCAAGACTTAGTTCCAATCTCCTTTTCTGCAGGAGGTCTTTCCTGGTCTCCATTGCCCGTTTTTCCCCTCTTTATCTCACCTCAATGGCTAGTGCCCTCTCTCTGAGGTGCATTTATACTGTACATATGCTGTATGCATATGGTTGTCTGTATGTTGCCTCTCCTATTAGAATATGAGCTCCTGGAGAGCAGAGACCATGGTTTTTTTCTTTTCATTTTTCCTGTATTCCCATTGGTTAACACAGTGCTTCCAATAGAGTTAGCACTTAATAAATGCTCACTGACAGCTGAGTGACAGTAGATGCTTAATAATGCTCATTAATTGAATGGTAGACTATAAATGGCCAATGAAGTGAATCCAGAATCAAACAGGAAGAGGGGAGCAAGGTAAACTGGCTTCAGGAAAAGGGAAGTTTCCTTTAAAGACCCCAAACTTCTTGAACCAATTGATCAGCTTTTTAATAGAACTATTCTGCTGGTGTTATGTGGCCATAAGTCATGGGACTTTAGCCTCTGAAGAATTAAAAAAAATGTCTGCTGTTCAGAGAAAACTAGAGAGACGTGTGTGTGTGTGGGCAAGTTGCCTCACAGAACAAAAGAACGACAAAGAAGAATCAGAGGAGAAGATGTCATCCAAGAAGCATTTCAGCAAAAAAGAAGATTGGCTAGTTATGGGGTAAGCATGAGGGGCAAGGGAAGGATGGCTTGTGTATTCCACAGGTATCTTCACAACATAAGGAGAAAAGGAGGAAGGTGCTCAGCATGTTGGAAGGACTCCCTGTGGTGAGCATATGGGAAGACATGAACAAGAGATGTACAGGGATGGGCTACCATGGAGGAGTTGGTATCTAAAGCACTGGAGGGAACATCCAAAGTGATGACATTGCAGAATAATTCGAGTATTTCATAGAATCACAAAACTGGAGAGTTGGAAATGACATTAGTGGACATCTAGTGAAACCACATACAAAAGAAGCCCATCCTAACATAATGACAAGTGACTGTGTTTTATTCAATAGTTTCATGTTCATTGTTATTAATCTGGAGGGTAATGGAACATTTTATTCCCTTTAAAAATTTCTCTAAATTGAGCTAACAACCCCCCCCCCCCCGCCCCCAAAAAAACTGAGGTGGCTTTCTCTTTATTTTTCTCCTAGTGGGTAAGTGGCCAGAAAGGTTTCTCTTCCTTGCCTTATAAAAAAGAATCGGTTTGTGTATCTGCTCTCCACTACTCTGTGAAGGTACCTCCCACATCTTCTATTACCCCCACAGTCAACCATGGCATACTCAGCTTTCTAGCAAATCAGGCATATTTGCCTATCTACATCTGTAATAATCCCAACCAGAAAACTACTGGTGAATCTTATTAAGCCTATTAAAACAAGTAGAAATGGGGAAATGAGGAGCAGCTGAGCGGCTAGGCCACAAGGTATTTAGAGCACTGGCCCTGGAGTCAGGAGGACCTGAGTTCAAATCTGACCACACACACGCCGTGGGACCTTAGGCAAGTCACTTAACACCAATTGCCCTACCTTCCCCTTTCTAAAAAGCAAAAAAATAATGGGGAAATGAGGGAAGGAGAGATGAATGAGGGCTAGTTTCTAATACTCTTTCTAATTGTTGATTGCTTTTTCTAAACTAAGAGTCACATTTTATAAAAAAGTGAAACAGCATTTTAATACGAACAATTTCACTGTATTTCTGTAACCCTTTTCTTCTAAAGGGCTTTAAATGCATTCATCTCTAAAATATCACTTAAGTCTTTTATTGTCCCTAGGAAACTCAAGCACAGGGAGGTTAAAGGTCTTGCTCGAAGTTACAAAATGAACAAGAGGCAAAGCTAAGGCCAGAATTCTGGCCTCTTGACTCTCTTGTTCTGTCTAATGACTGGTGGGGGGTTACCGGAGCTACAGCCTTTCCTGAGGGATTGGCAGGAGGGGTCTGCACGTATGTCCCTATTGTTCTGTGCTATTTATTTACAGGATGTATAAGCACATGATGCCAGATGTCCAGAGTGGGAGGAATTCACTAACTCTTGCCTACTCAAATTTGTTCCATTTTGAATGTGCACAAGCCCTTCAAATGAGGTACAAATAAGGGAAACTGCTGCCCAAACCACCTGCAAAGTACCCAGTTCCAGTATTTCCTGAGGGAGAAATTGTTTCACATTTTTCATTTTGGCTGAAAAGTTAACTTGGTATTCTAGTTAAAGCATGAAAATTAATCTTATGAGATAGAAAGAGAACTAGTGGCTAAATGAATGACACAAGTAGATAGAGAGGAGGCCTTGAAGTAAGGAAGCCCTGGGTCTGCCCTCTGACCTACAACAGCTGTGTGATCCTGACCACTTCTCCCAGCCATCATTATGAGAATATACATTTTAGAGCAGTT
The DNA here is from genome assembly GCA_011680675.1 of Gymnobelideus leadbeateri. Lineage (NCBI taxonomy): Eukaryota > Metazoa > Chordata > Mammalia > Diprotodontia > Petauridae > Gymnobelideus > Gymnobelideus leadbeateri. The sequence continues at coordinate 137,650 of WOXC01011787.1, read as the reverse complement.
GCAGGACTGCATTAAAAGAGTGAAGTTTCCTCTTCCAGGACTTCCCTATACTAATGAAATCATAGGTTGGTTTAAAAAAAATTGGCTCTAACTTTCCAGTCAAGGTCATCTTCTCTGCCAGGATCTGCCAGTGTGCGCCTACCTCTCAATCCAAGCCTTTTTCCTCCTGCTCCTAGACAGAGGCACACACAGAGAGCAAGCTTGGGCATCCTGGCCTCTGGGTCCACATTCTATGTACATCTATGCTCCTCAGACAAGTGTTCTCCATTGTGCCCAGTCTCCTTCCTGCTTCCATAGACTCAATGTTCTTTCCCACCTCTGGGTCTTTGCTATTCTCCCTACTTGGAGTGTCCTTCCCTTCGACCTCATTCCTAGCCACCCTTCAAAGCTCTCCTCAACTCTCAGGTCCTCCCAGAAGTCTCCCCTGACTAGCTTATATTCATATCTCTGCCTTCCTTGAACTTATAGAGTACTTAGTGTCAGAACCAAACAATTTAGCACCAAATTTACTTGCTAGTTATTTAATGTATGCTCATTTACTTCCCCAACCAGACTGTGAGCCCCAGGCAAGGCCAAGTTTCATCATTTTTTGGCATTCTCCACACAGTGCTGAGTTCAGGGAATACTCATGCATTACCCAATAAGAGGTAGCCTGACATGATGGGAAGATCTGAATTCAGAAAACCTGTGATAGAATCCAAGTTCTTCTACTTTTTATCTGTAGAACTCTGAGAAACTCATCTACCATCTCAGACCTTCAGGGGAACTGAGCTTCCTCATCTCAAAAATGAAGAGGATGGACTAGATGGCCTCTAATGTAGCTTTGAGTCCCAAGACTGTTTTTGACAACAGCCTGTCTAAGGCAGGCAGTGCAAGGGGATGGCCTTCATTTTACAAATAAGGAAACTGAGGCTCAGAAACCTGCCTATGTTCACAAAGTAAGTGCTGATTCAGGATTTGAACTCAGGGCTCCTGATTCTTTTCCTCTGCTTCTATTTTTCAGTAATCTATATTCTTTTCTTTGTGTGGGGCATTACAGGGGTACACAAACTGAAGGGAGTACTGACTTCAAACACTTTCTATTAGCCTACACCCACAGGGCAGATTGGGCAGTTGAGCTTTTCATCTTATTTACCAAAGTGCCACATAGAATAGTTTGTCAGGGAAATTGATAGTGCTTATGTTCCACCCATGGTATTCCAAAACAAAGAATGCCAACTTCTGCTATTCAAGAAACAGAACATTTCTACTGCGTATAAGGATTGACTAAGAACCTTTGTTGAAAAGCCTTTTGGCCCATCTCTCTTGCAGCCCTCTTCACTTCTTCAGGGACAGCATCTTTTTCTACTTGAGACACCTGGTATACATTATGGCCTGCATCCAACCGGTATGGTCCTCCTTTGCCACCCAGACCAGCAGTGTCTCTGCCCCCTGGAGAAAAAAAAAACCATGGAAATCAGAGTGGTAAGTTTGCTTTTGCCCCAGACAAAAAGTTATCTGCCCCTTCAAAAATGTGTATCACACCTTTAAAATATAATAGAATTACAATAATGTAATTAATATATAAATTAAATTAAAATACAAGTTAGCTAAAATATAATTAAACATATTGTTTTTGGAAAGTGAAGACTATCCTTTCCACTCTTTTCCATTTCTTCAAATCCTGTCTTTTAAGGTCCATGAAGCCTTCCTTAGTCATATTTCTCTAAATTTCAACAGCATTTAATTTCCATACCACACCCCTAGCACCGACACCTGCCTTGTGTGATTGGTATGTAACAAGTCATGCATATTTGCATTAATAATAATGATAGTTAACATTTGCTTTAAGTATTGCAAAAACATTTTACATTTGATCTTATTTGAGCCTTACAACAACCCTGAAGTAGAAGCTACTATTACACCCATTTTATAGAAGAAACTGGGCTTGAAAGATACTAAATGACTACACAGGGTCACATATTTTGTTCAAGTGCAGGCAGATTCCATTGTGATTAATAAAATTCAAATTAGTTTAAAGGCAAAAAACAAAGAAATACGAATACTCAAAAAATACTTGACAGATATTACCTTATTCCTTTTTACAATACTTTGTGGGTAAGTATAATATAGACAATATTTCCATTATATCATAAGGGAAACACTGATGTATAAGGGTCTTAACCTGACTAGCCTAAGTCACAGGTCATCCAATGGCAAAGCTGGGTCTTCTGACTCTTAGCCTATAGCATCATCCATAAGACAAACATGTTTAGTGAATTACTAGCTTTAAAATTTTTCTCACAACACATCTGCACAATCACTTTATTATTATATAAAAGCCAGCAAACTTCAGGAAATGTCCAAAGGACATTTTTTTTCACTCACACACCCACACAATACTTTGAGCCTAAGAATTATAGAAGGGACCTCAGTTCAATTTCTACTAAACAAGACTTACTTCTGCAATGTTTCCAAAGCAATGTGGTCATCTAACTTCTGTGTGAAGACTTGCTCCAATAAGGAAACCTCTTTCTACAGTGCAGTCCATTGTACTTTTGGGGGACTCTGTTAGGAATGCTCCCTATTTGTCTTTCTTTTTCTTTCTTTTTTTTTTTTTTTTGCTTTTTGGAGGGCAATTGGGGTTAAGTGACTTGCCCCAAGTCACAGGCTAGTAAGCATGTCAAGTGTCCGAGGCCAGAATTGAACTCAGGTTGGGGCTGGTGCTCTATTCACTGTACCACCTAGCCACCCCTCAATTTGTCTTTCTGCAGCTTTTAACCCTTAATGCCAGTTTGCCTTTAGGGTTTATGCAAAACAAGTTTAATCTCTCTTCTACAAGACAATCCTTCAAATATCTAAAGGCAGAGAAAATCTCAGTTCTTTCTTCTATAGGATAAACACCCCCGGTTCCTGGGGAGTCTAATGTTTAAAGAGCTACAGTATAGTATAATCTCTTCTAAGTGAAGGTTGTTTAAAGACTGCTCTGCTCTGCCTTTTAGTCTCTGTTTCTTGAAATGTTTTCCTTTCCAAAAATAATTTATTCATAGGTATGATAAGATGATGAATGAGACTGGGATTATCTCTGGGACTGGAGAAAGGATCCATAGCGATTTTGAGGATGCTATGACTGATGGTTTAGATGTGGGTCACAGGATACATTGGGAACATCAGTATTTCCTGGTGGTAGGGGCGGAGGAGATGAGAAGAGCGATTTTTCTGTGACCTCTGACTCACGTAGTTTTGGGTGGGGAGCATAACACACCCAGTTCTCTAGGTCCCTTGACAGCTAGTACAAATGTCCAAATTTCTCACTCTCTGGAAACGTAGACTCCTTGAGGGCAGGGATTATTGCTTTTTTGTTTATCTCTCCACTCTGAATGCATAAAACAGGGGCTTAATAAATGCCTCTTGAATTGAACTGAACCTTTGGGGCTCTTCTTACATAAGCAAAGGCAATAAGCATAGATTAGCGCAAAAAAGCTGGTCTGAGAAGTGGAAGGGCTATAACAATGAAAAAGAAAGTGAAGAGTTCATTAGTAAAGAGGTGAGGTCAAATCAGAAGATTCCTGGTGAGAAAGAAGAATGGCAGAAGAGAAAAACAGATTAAAGGAAAGAAGGTTTATTAGAACAGAAACGAAGAGCTGAGAGTCCCTACAAAAATATGGACTTGCTCATTAGCCCCACCCCCCTCCCTCGGGCAGGAGATCTAGCAGCCTCAGAAATGAAGAGCTTTCCATAAAGATGAGAGGCTAGGACTGCTGCGGTAAAGGAGCTTGATTCTGGGAAACCTACATCTGTTCCACTCTCTTCTCCAATGCATTCCACGTGGATTAAGTCTTGTCAGTTTGACACTAATTTTCAGATTAAAGTACATTTCTAAAAATATCCCAGCTTTACAGCTGAAATTTCACAAGCAGAGTAGGCATGATGTCCTTGGGCCTGCTAGATAGCACACTGTCCCAAGGGAGGGGCTCATTTCCTCTAAAGACGTCTAAGGCTAGAGGCAGTGTTCCCCGGGATTGAGGGGAGGTGAAGGATGAATGGAGCACTCACATTCCTCACAGACATTGATAAGATCAGACAGTAAGCATACATTCTGGCTGTACTCCTGAGTCAGAGCAGATGGAGTAACTACAGCTGCCACAGAGGAAGGAGGAAGGCGGTTGTGATGGGGAACAATGGACTGGCAAGGCAGCCAAGAGGAAGGAATGAGCCAGAGCCATCAAACTCAAGCTGGGGCCATCATTCTTCCCTCACCTGGGCAACAGAAAACCTCTCTACAGATTTCTGGCACTCTGTCAGAACTAAAAAGAGTCTGGAGGCAAGCAGAATGACAGTGTGGTCAGATTTCTTTATGAAGCTAGAAAAGGAATTCCAGTCTTTGGATAGTCATGAGGTTTCAGAGATCATATAGAATTTATAGAACTTGCACATTATAATATCTCCCCAAAGCGGTGAATACCAACCTGTGCCACCAGCCCAAGTATTGCCTCCTACATGGGGTTCATTGTTTGGGTCCTCTTTTCCATGTTTAGGGGAGCTCACATCTTCATTGCTATCTCTGTCAATTGTTATCTAAAAAAAATCAAAGGATTGGGACACTATTAGTATTCTTTTGTTCAATTGAATGTCAGGGGGAAAAGTACTCCCTAAATGCTCAACTACTAGAACTTTAGAGGGCTTCTAAATCATCTTCTGCTCCTCAGACCACAGGATATAATTCATATTTTTTAGTATTATTGGCTTTCACATTATTTTAAAATTTTTGATTTATTTTTTAATTAACAAGCATTTATTTTTTTTCTCTCCTACTCTTGTCAACTGAAAGGAAAACAAGAAAAACCAAAACTTGTAATGAGTATACATAATCAAGCATAACAAATTTCTACCTTGTGCATGTCAAAAATGTACATCTCATTCTGCATTCTGATCTATCACCTCTCTGTTAGTAGGTGGGAAACAGTTCAACACTGGTCCTCTGAAATTATGGAAAGTTACTGTATCAATCAGAGTATCAATCAATAAGTCTTTAAAAGTTGTTTGTCTTTGCAATTTGTTATGGTAATAAATGGTTCTCCTAGTTCTTTGCTCATTTCATTCTGTTCATACAAGTTTTCCAAAGTTTCTCTGAAACCATCCCTTTCAGAATTTCTTATGGAGCAATAACATTTCATTACATTCATATAAATAATTTGTTCAGCCATTCCCCAGTTGATGGGCACCCCCCCGCCTTGGTTTTTAGTTTTTTGTTACAACAAAAAGAACTGTTATAAACATGTGGGTCCTTTTTAGCTTTCTTTGATCTCTTTAAAAGTATATGTCTAATTGTGGTAGCACTGGGTCCAAAGGTAGGCAGAGTTTAGTGATTCTGGGGGCATAGTTTCAGATTGCTTTCCAGAATGGCTGGACCAATTCATAGCTCCAAGAGTGCATCAAAGTGCCTGTTTACCTGAAGTCCTTCCAACATTTGTTATTCTATGTTTTTGTCATCTTTATCAATCTAATGAGTATGACATAGAACCTCTTCAGAATTGTTTTTTTTTTTTACAGTTTTAGTTTATTGTTCCAAAATGTCACCATTCATGTCCTGAACTGTTCCCCTCTATAACTGAAAAGGGAATACTCCTGTTGACCAACATACTAACCTTGAATGCAGAAGAGGGGGCAATGATCTTATCTTTTTTTAAAATTAATTTATTAGTTTAGTTTCAGTTAACAAGATTCAATTCCATAGTTCCTTGATTTTCAAATTTCCTTTCCTTCCCTCTCCCCTCCCCACACGACAGCATACAGTCCAGTAGAGGATCTGCAAATGCATTCATATTAGACATTATTCCAATTACAAAGGCGTATTGTACTAGGTGGGATGAGAGATGGTAAGGAAGAAATAAAACCAAACAATGAAAAGAACAAGATCATTTAGTTTGCTTCCATCAGGATTCAGGCTCAGTTCTTTCTAGTTATATCTCTGGATGGGGCATTTCTCACTTTCTTGAGTCTTTCGGGATTAACTTGTATCACTGCATTGCTGAAAAGAGTCCAGTCTGTCATAGTTGGTCATCACAGATATGGTATATCTGTGATTGTATACAAATTTTCAGAATTGTTTTAATTTACATTTCTTTAATTATTAATGATTTGGAACACTTTTTCATATGGCTATTGATAGCTTAGATTTTTTTTCCTTTGAGAAAAGTCTGTTCATATCTTTTGATATGGGAAATCAGCTCTCATGTTCTATTTAATTTGGAAGAATATCAATGAATCAAATGATGGAAACAAAACTGAAAGGAACACTGACTGTATAATAATGGTATGCTCTCAACTGAGATAACTGTACTATGTGATTACTCAAGGAATAAGAAACAACATAAAGAGAAGAAATGAACCTATATGGAAGCAGGCACTTTTAATACAATTTAAAAGTGGTTTCAACCAAATGTCCTTGTTTCTGCTTCTATCTCTCTAAGGGTGGCTTAGTTATTCTTACTGTCTCCTCTTCTGCTTCCATAATATGGCTGTTCCCTCATGGTCTCTCTCTGATCCTCTTCTCTTTATAGTATACATATACTATTTTGGCAATTTCATTCACTCTCTTGGCTGTAATTACCACCCTCTATGCAAATAACTCTTAAATCTATATCTCTAATTCCAACATCTTTTATGTTTTTCAGACCCACATTTCCAACTATACATAAGATGTTTCCACAAACATGCCTGCACCAGCATCATAAACTCATCATGTCCAAAATGGAACTTGTCATTTTCCTTCCAAAAGTATCCTATTTTTTACTTGACTCCCTCCATTTATGGCAGCACCGTTTGCCAGTCTTGTTCATACTGAGATTATCTTTGGTTTTGTCCTTTCCCTTCTTTTCAAATCCGTACGTGTCACCAAGCTTTATGGAGTTTACCTCTTTATCTTTCACATTTGTCTCCTTTTTTATTTCCAATGACATCACCCCGTTATAAGCCCTCTCTGACACTTGATTATACAGCTATCTGAACTCTTTACAAGACTTCCCAACCTAAGGAAGGTTTGAATTGAAATCCCATCACTTACTAGCTATGTGACCCTAGGAAAGTCACTTAACCTCTGTTGCCTTAGTTTCCTCAATTGTAAAATGGAGATAATAATATAGCCCCTGCCTCCCAGGGCTGCTGTGAGGATTAAATAATAAAAGTTTTATAAAATGCTTTGTAAATCTTAAATTAAGTGCTAGTTATTATTTTCACTTGCACACTCTAATTTGCAATGTTTGGTACAAGAATGAACAATTTGCTCAAAGGGAGGAATTTTAAGCCTTTGAAATAAATTGGGTTCTTATAACTAGATCTATAACCTACTTCTCCAAAATACACTTTATAATTTATGATAATCTAAACAGATAATATATAATTTACTTAGCTTTCCTCACAATAACATCTATGGCAATGGCAAGTTTTTGCCAGAATTTATATAATTATTCACAGTTCTGTCACACTTCTGTGGTCTGGACTTAACCATAGATAAGATTTCTAAATAAATACTCTGCTTTTGAAAACTATCACAGGAAAGGTGAAAATCCTTTCCCCACCCACCTTTTAAAGACTGTCTACCAGTGAAGCAATGTTTTTGATGACTAAAATACATCTATTGTGGAACATGTGGCAACATTTCTGTAACAAATAAACACTCAAAATATTCATTCCCAAATGCTTGTGGTCCCTTTCATATCTATCAGGTAAATAAATATCTTATTAGTCTACTGTATCAGAATAACAAAAGAAATCACTTCAAAGGTTCTGGCCTGTTCACAATCACCAGGCTACTCCATCTTTAGGCATTGTTTTGAGGCTTGTTGTGTCCTGTATTTATTTGTTACCCCCTCAAACTCAGCACCTTTCCTACCCTGAGTCCAAAGCAAAAAAAAAAAAAAAAGGAATAGTCTGATGTTGGAATTCAATTTTTGTCTGTTCATTATGAAAACATTAATGAATAAAGTTTGTTTATGAAGTAATGGGACTTTTTTTTTTAAAACATCCAAATCATTATCCTTCAAATTAGCCACATTTTGGAGATTATATACATTCAGATGAATTTATCATTGCTTAAAATATTTCTGAAATATCTCTTTTAAAAATATTTTTAAGACCTACTGCACATTCTTTTAAATATCTTCAATGGTAACAAAATGATGGGCAAAACCCACCCCTTTTCCTAACTTCGAGGACACTTCCATCTGTTTAGTCACCTGGGTTTACAATCTTGGAGTTACCTCAACTTCTCACCCTCTGTCACTCCAATATCTAATCAAATGCCACCTCTTCCTGATTTTACCTCTATCGTTTCTCTTGCAGTTCTTTTCTCTCCATTTATATGGCTGTCATGCTCATTCAGGCCTTCATCATTCCCTATACTTCCCTATTGCTGCCTAATTATTCTTCCTATCTCTAATATCTCTTCCAAACAGGCACCATATTGGGATTATGAAAGCACAGGTATGACCATGTTACTGCTCCTGTTCATTAAACTCCTATGGCTCCCTATTACCCCTAAGATCAAATTAAAAAAAGTTTTTGGCATTGAAAGTCATTCACAATGGCTCCAGCTTACCTTTCCACATTTATTATACATTATTCCTCTTCATGTGCTCTATGAAATAAACTAATTGGCCTCCCTCTTATTCCTTATACATGATATTCCATCTCCCTTGGCTGGGCATTTGCATAGGCTGTGCCCTTCCTTCAAAGCTCATTTCAAGTATTAGGCCTTTTCTAACCCCTAAAGTAGTCAGCACCTACCTTCCCATACTATGGGTTTACTGATTGCATCAAATGGTGGTACACTTGGATGAAAAAAAGATACTGAGACATTTTCTCTGCTCCCTGGCCACCCTGATTCTCATTCACATTCTGGTCTTGTGAAATGAAACTGTATATGCCTATTGGCAACTCTGAAACTTGCCCTGTCTAGGACCATGGACTGATTTGGAAAGGTTCAAAGTCATTAGGGCCACATGGTTATACACAGGTAACTAAAGACAGGTGGGCTGGAACCTTTAAAAAATACATCCACCTAGAATAAGCAAATCTAAGGTACCTCTGAATATGTCAATCATGTATTCAGAGGCTGGTAGAATTCCTTTGATATAAGGGACTGAATTTACCGGATCATCAGTCATTCTCAATGCTTTTGTCTACATGCACCTCCCCACTCCTTCCTCTTAAGGGAGAGGGGTCTAGCCTAATCAGCCTGAAGCAATTATTGGGACTGGTTTTTCTCTCTGTGTTCTCTTTCTTTCTTTCTTTCTCTCTCTCTTTCTTTCTTTCTTTCTTTTTCCTTCCTTCCTTCCTTCTCTCCCTCCACTCAGAAAGTAATTCCAAAAGGGTTCCAAAAATGCAACAACTTATTTGAAGAACAACGTTCATTTAGATGTATAAGTCTGGATATGTTTATTTTTTTAAAAAAGTAGACTATGCTTTATAGTCATACATGAAAAGAATTATTTCTAATGTTTTTATTTTTTCTAACAAAAAGTCATGTTCACTGGACATATTTCATTAAACCCATTTATTTTGCCTTAAAATAGAAGATTGTTAAGTCTGACTACTAAAAATGATAATACAGAGTCGAATATAAGTGACTGTGTATTGTTTATAAAAACAATTTATGTATTTGTGTATTGTTTATAAAAACAATACACAGTCCCATCAAATCTTAAAGCAGACCCTCTATATTGATTCAAGTAATGTTATTGAAGTTGCCTGGCTACCTGTGCCTACCCATTTAGGACTCAGGGTACAAACTGTATGTGAAATTTCTGGATAGAATGAAAAAGATAAGTCCTCTGCTATCTGCACTCCATGCGAGGCCATCTGTCTGAGAAATGGCCCCACTGGCACTACCACCAGCATGGAAGCCAAACATCAACCCCTGATTCAGAGACTAAAAATATCTTAAATTTAGCAAAAGCTTAACAAAAGCACACAAAAATTAATTCCAGAGATATTTTCATTTAATGCAAAACACCCCTCAGGCTCCTCCTCTTCCCCCAATTTCCTCAAACATCAACACCAACACACCAGAAAACAAAGACTTAGGGTGTTTTTCCGCTTGTGGCATTTTATGAATTCAATTATCCTCCCTCAGGGGACTATAATGCATTCTTCTAAATCACTGGAAGGAATATATTTGCCAAAGGGCTTTCATACCCACTTCAACACATATCTTGCATAAAATGACAGTGATTCATAAAAGGTGCAAGGAAGGTTAGCATATACTTACCCAGGACTGATATTGGAACCACCACCAGAAAGTTTTAAATAATTTGCGTAAGCATGTTTGAGGGGAAAAAAGTGTGTTGTACAATGCTACTGATTATTCAGAAAACTGATAAGTTTCTTTGAGCTGCCATATAAATTCAGGGAGAAACACTTAGAACTCATTTCCGGAGAGTGGTTGGTCCCATCTGGAAAGAGACTAAGAAAGCTATTCCTAGTACATAAGTATAAAATTGCTGTATTCACTCAAAGGGATCAAAGAAGTTCTCCAAACTATGGACAACCTTGGGTTCAAAAACCTTTTAGACTCACATGGTATCACATGCTGAGACACAAAATGTGCTTCCCAGAGCAAGCCCACATTCACTTTTTTTTTAGGTGAAGTGTGGTGTATACTGAACATTTGTTGCTTGCTTCTCTATGAATTCAAATGGGAAAAATATGGATCTTGTAAATTACAGCTCATAAAAATTTCCCCTTATAATGAGGCAGGATAGAAAAATAGAAGGCAACAAAGGGAGCAGATGACTCACTGAATCCCTGGAATTCCAACCAATGGTTCAAATAACTGCAGGCTTCACCTCAAATCAAATTCAGGATTCATCAAGTAGATGATACACAAGATTCTGGCTGTAATCCTGATAGCTGAGTCAGATCCTGGGGTATCAGCAACACAAATATACTGCTATTCATCCAGCTGTATCCAGCTGGATGCTTGGTGCAGAAAGTCTTAAGACAGATGGGCACTGTGAACCACTGCCTGGCTGAAGAATACTGCTTCCATCAAGGGAAAAAATCCTTGACCCTTTTTCACTTAGAAATTGTCAATAAGAAACTAAGAATTACCCACATGTATATAATGCCTTAAGGTCTGCAAAGAATTTTCCTCACAATGATAACTCTTTGAGGTAAGTAGTCCAAGTGTGAGTATCCTGTTTTTATAAATGAGGAGACCTGGGAACTGAGAGGTCACATGATTTCCCTGGGATAACATAGCTAGAAAGTAGGGGGGGGGGTAGGATTTCAACCCTGGGCTCCTACCTACAAGTCCATATCTCTGTCAGCTATGCTAAGCTGCTAAAGCAAGATCAACATGGGAATTCCACTAGTTCATATCAACCAATTCTGATTACTGTCTTGAGTGGCAAGCAATCGTGTTCTGAACATTTCTTGTTCTGGAAGACTTAAACTTTTATAAAAATACTGCTACTACTACTACTGCTACTGCTACTGCTGCTACTACTACTACTATATAAGGCCATATGTGCAGTTTGTCTGGCTGCAGTATCTATATTCATGTTTGGCAGTCTATTTTGGCTTGGGCACATTACTTAATGAATTTTTAGCACTGCATTTTTATCTATATATCCATATATATTGCCACAAGACATCAAAGATGAATGAGATCCTAAGTAAATAAGATGGAGGGAAATACACAGTTAGTGATTATAATTGTGAATGTGAATAGGATGAGCTTACCCATAAAACATAAGCAGTTAGCAGAATGGATTAGAAGCCAGAATCCAACAATATGTTGTTTATAAGAGACATAACTCGAAATAAAAAGGCACACACAGTTAAAACAAAGGACTGGAGTAGAATCTAATATACTTCAGCTAAAGTAAAAAAGACAGAAGTAGCAATCATGATCTCAGACAAAACAAAAGCAAAAACAGACCTAATTAAAAGAGATTATCAAGGAAACTATATTATGCTAAAAGGTACCATAGGCAATGAAGTAATGCCAAAAATTTTTACAGCAAAGTTTTCTGTTAAAGACCTAATTTCCAAAACATAGACTAGGTATAGAAATGAGTCAAATTTATAAAAATAAGAGCCATTTCCCAATTCATAAATGGTCAAGGGATACAAACAGGAACTATTCAAAAGCAAAAATCAAAATGATCTATAGTCAGATGAAAATATGATTTAAATCATTATCAATTAGAGAAATGCAAATTAAAACAACTCTGAGGTACCACCTCACACCTATCAGAAATGACAAATACTGGAGTAGATGGGGGAAAATAGGTACACCAATGAATTGCTGGTGGAGTAGCAGTAAACTGGTCCAAAGATTCTAGAGAACAATTTGGAATTCAGCCCAAAAGGGCTATAAAACTGTGCATACCCTTTGACCCAGCAATACCACTATTAAGTCTGTATCCCAAAGAGACCAAAGAAAAAGGAAAAGTACCTATATGTACAAAAATATTTATGGTAGCTCTTTTTGTGGTGGCAAAGAATTGGAAACTGATGGGATGCCCACCAATGGGGGAAAGGCTAAACAAGTTGTGATATATGAATATAATGGAATACTATTGTACTGTAAGAAATGATGAGGTGCAGTGATTTCAGAAAAAAAAAACATGGCAAGAACAACACGAACTGATGCAAAGTGACATCAGAAGAACTGGGAGGTCACTGTGTATAGTAACAGCAATGTTAAAATGATGATCAGCTGTGAAAGACTTAGCAATTCTGATCAATACAACAATCCAAAACAATTACAAAGACTCATGATTAAAAAAGCGCTATAAACATCAGAAAACTGATGAACTCAGAATGCAAATGGAAGTATAATTTTCTCACTTTCTTTACTTTTTTTGCTTTCCAAAAAATATCGCTAGCATGGAAATGTTTTGCATGATTTCACATATATAATTGACATCAGATTGTTTGCCTTCTAAGTGAGTGTTTGAGGGGGTGGGAGGGAAGAAGATAATCTGGAACTAAAAACTAAAGAAAAGAATGTTTAAAAAAGAAATAATAAAATGTAAAAAAAAAGATTCATGAGATTCTAAAAATAAATACCCTGGATATGTCACTATTTGCAAAAAGAAGTGGCCATTGATCACTAAATATTATAATTAGAACTTAAGATACATCCCTTTCCCAGTTTTAGAGAAATCCTCAATAATTATGGGAAGATGGATTTGTTAAATCTGAATAAAATTACCTTAAAGGGTTATAAAGAGGCAGATATAGTCCCTTATGAAATGGCATCATGGGTTAAACACTGGCTTAAAATTCCTCCTATAGTTATACTGACACTTGAATGAACAAACCCCTGGGAATGCAACTATATTGATTTTAGTTGTTAAATTCAGTTCCCCTTTCTTAGCTGTCACCCTGCTTAATCTTTCTGTTAGACACATAGTAGGAGCTTAATAAATTTTTAATGACTGGTTGATTGATTGGTTATCTTCTTTCCACCTGGATATTCTCTATGGAGATACATATGGTCCATGCTTCTCTGGATTTTCAGCTGCCTGTTGGACATCTATTTCCATCTGAATGGTACTTCAGATAACAATCAGGGTACCATTGGTACCTCAAACTCAATCTTATATGAACTGACTTCATCATCATCTTTCCCCCAAAACCTGACCCTATTTTTCTTAAAACCTTAGTCATGTTCTCTCTTCTTCATCTCACATATGCAATACTACAGTACTAAGTTTTCCTATAATTACTGGACATCTGGAAGTAGCATATATTAAGTCAAGATGGATACTAGAATATTTTTATTTCCAAGGTGTTACACTTAACATCTTTCTTTCTCCCTGTCTTTCCCTCTCTCTCCCCAAGACTCACAGATGCAAACATTAGATGTTTATAACCCATTTGATGTGGTCTTTCATTAGCATTTGACCTGATTTTTATTAAAGCACAGCCCCTTATCCCAACTCTAGAATATATCATGATGATTCCTATACAGTTTCATCTTCTGATGAAAAAGAAAAAGTTTTCTGAAAAAGAAATGAATCTGGCCTGTCTCTTGCTTTTATTGTTTAACCATATTTGTTATGGGGGAAGATAAAAAGAGGGATTATGAGATGTGACAATGAATAAAAGAAAATATTTATATATATTAAAATACTTCATGGGATGACACTATCCTCTTTAATACTACATTATCAAAGCACTAAAATACATACAATGGTTGATAAAATTAGGAGATAAAGGATTTCAACAAGCCATACTTTTCATTTCATGGTACTTCAAATAAGTTACTATGGTGTCATACATATATATAGCAGATGTTCACTATATATATGTATATATATGTGTGTGTGTAAACATATGGTATATATTATATACTTATACATATTAAATAAATAAATTCACACCGACTTGCTCTGTATGTAGGAAAACCTATACATTCCATTAGATTACCTGGTTGTGACTTTCCCAAGCTCTTGTCTCCTTCTTCTCTCCTGACCATATAAGGCAAATATCAACTCTTTAATTAGCTCAAATCTACCTCCTAAACTGATCAAATCCAAATTCTCCACTCAAAAGGAAATAATGAAAACTAAGAGGCAGCTAGATGGCATAATGAATAGAGTTCTGGACTCTGATTTTGAAGACCAACTTCTGATCCTGACTGAGATACTGAGCTGTGTGCACTTGAGCAAGTCACTTAAAATATAAAGTGAGAGGACTGGACTTGAACATCACTCAGATGGATGTTCACATCACTGAGATCAGAAATCCTTTGGAATACAGATTGTTTTAGCTCCTGGCTCTGCAACGTCTCTGATTTCTGCCCTCCTCTAGACCCCTGGTTCTAGTCCCCTCTCCCCACCCCCTGCTCAGGCTATTACTACAACGACATTTGGCCTCCTGTTCCTGGGCTTCTGTGTGTGTTCCTGGATCTCTTTCCTTAGCCCTGATGCCAGCTCACACACCTTCCACTGGTTTGCCACCTTGGGTTCTGTCCTGGTGATCTATGGTGAAGCTAACAGTATCTTCTGAATGATTGTGAGGAACAGTATAATGTGACTGAACACCTCATTTATAGCACCTTTATACTCTAATCAGGGTTCATATTTCACGTGAATCTCAGTCACACTGGAATGTGAGCTGTTTGCTGATCTGCTATATTCTGTCTAGCTCTATGCATCTGGGCAGGCTACTCTTCTTCTCATCCCTATCCCCTGACACCGCCTCCCCCCATGCCTGCTGGAATGCCCTGGATCCACAACTCCACCACATGAAATCTTTGTTCCTTCCCAAGTCCAATGTAAGTGCCACTTTTTCCATGAAGATTCTGCTGCTCTAAGTGTTCTTTTTCTTCCCAAATTTTCACAGTGCTCACAGTCTCTCCTTTACCACGATCACATTTTAGCTTTGATCATACTTGTCTGTACACATCATATTCCATGCCTCCTCCCCTTTTCCCCCTATCCCTCAGCTCCCCTCCTATTTGAATATAAGCTCTTTGAGAACAGGTTTGACATGATTCCTCATCTACATATACCCAGACTCCAACCTAATGTCCTGAACACAGTAAATGCTTAAGTCTTGTGGAATGGAATGGAATTATAAATTTTTACATTTTCTACTCAAAATTGACCAGAGAATGAAGAAAAATTTTTGGAACATCTGGTTTTAGGACTTTGGGAATATGGAATATGATAAACTGGAATCAAGAGAATGTTAAAAATTATATAATCACAAACAAGTGTTCAAGGGAAACCAAACATTGTCATCATCGTGTGTGGGTATGTGTCAAAAGCACTTGTTAAAATACGCAAAAAACTGGAAGGATAAACAGCTCCTTGGCCTGGAAATGTGTCCCCTCTGCTGCCCTCACATGTTATGCTAGCACATTTAGCATTCCAAATAGTCAAACAACAACAATTGTTAATTAAATACAGAGACAGCATAGTTAGAGCCTTATACCTTTCATCCAGCTTGTTTTAGTCTTTGTTTTTCCTCAAAGGTTAACACTGAATGGTCCAGGAAATGAAAGGGAAATAATCCTACTTTTGTATTCATAGGTGTCCTGACAGAAATGCTAGCTGCCCAAAGACAAGCTCATCCACTGTAGCTGCAACACACACTTGTTGCTTCTGAGAAGGGACCAATGGGTGATGGTACCATTGTTGAGGCTGTGTGTGTGTGTGTGTGTGTACACACACACACACACACACACACATACATATACACACACCCTTGAGTCTCTTATCTTTACTGAAGATAAGAGACCTTCATAAGCATCACACTTTTCCAGCCAGTTAAATTGAATGTTGCTTTAGCTGTTAAAATTTTTACTTTTTTTCATGACAAAACTAATCCTTGGCCAGCTATGTTAATTATAGCTGCAAAAAAAAAAAAGAGACAGAGAGATCATTATTAATACTATTAGATGCTATTCCCAGCAACAAAATGATCTGAGACAATTTGTAAGGACTTATGATGAAAAATGCTATCCACTTCTAACAGATGGAGCCTGAATAGAGATTGAAGCACATTTAAAAATTTTATTTTATTTATCTTGGTTTGTTTAGGTTTTTTTTTTGGTCTGTGTTTTCTTTTGCAACATGGCTAACATGGAAGTATATTTTGCATGACTGCACATGTATAATCTATATCAAACTGCTTGCTTTCTCAAGTAGGGGAGAGGTGGAGGAGGGAGAGAATTTGGAACTCAAAAATTTTTTAGAAATGTAAAAAATTATTTTTACACATAATTGGAAATTTAAAAAAGACACTCCATTAGAAGAAGGAAAGTAGTGTAAACTGGGTCTAAATATGCTGGGAGAATTCACCATAACCATGTAAAGAGAAGTATCCAACCAGTAAAGTAGCATCACTACTGACATTGCTATTGATATCTGACATTCAAAATATGTCTTTGGTGTAATCACTACAAAAAGTATATCAAACAGATATGGTTTGTTGGCTCTCAAAAAAACAAAGAATATTCTTTCCCACTGGAATTCTAGTATGGTTAAAAGAGAAGATGTTCTGCAGTTAGAGGAGCTGGGTTCAGATCCTGTCTCTCACATTTAATGCTGTCTATCTGTCCAGTCACGTAACCTCCTTTGGCCTGAGTTTCCTCATCTATTGAATGAGGGGGTTAGATTAGCCTACAAGGTCCATTTGGGATTTAGAGCAATAATCCCATGAACTTTAAGGTAATGAAAAAGGATTTAATATTATTCTGATTTGGCTATAACAACAAAATTTTGGAAATGTGTCCTTTAATTGTATCAAGTAGTGCCCAGACACACTCTATATGTACATGAGCAACAAACTGTTGCCCTGGGTAATGCAAGCAGTGAGTACTGAGCTTGCAGTCTGTTAAAACCCCAATGGTGAGTCAGCAGCAAGATGTGGAAGCCAAAAAAGGGAATGACAACTCATTAACAGAAACAGAGTAGCCAAAACAAGGGAAGTAACAGTTGCATCACGGTCTGCCCTCATCTGATCACCTCTCAGTCCTGAATTTGTGGCTAGGAAAGTGACTCAGAATAATGAGGACTTAGTGGAGAGAGACATGGTTTGCCTGAAGACAAGAAGGCTTAGGGAGAATGATGGCTATCTTTGGACAGGCTTTCATGTTGAAGAGGGATTCTGGTCCCTGAAGACAAAATAAAGCCTAACAAATGAAATGCAAGGTACATGGAAGCAAATTTCATCTCAATAAGAAAATTAAGCAAACAGCTTTCCAGTGACTACAGATGTCTAGCAATGGAAAATGCAAGGACAGTGAGTTCCATGAAGATGGGAGGATTGATAAGCACTTGTTTTGAGGATTCTTTTTAGAATGGACTCTGGGCTTTAGTGAGGGCTGGATGATCTAAAGCAGGGGCGGGGGGAACCGGTGGCATCCTAGGTCCTTGGGTGCGGTCTTTTGACTGAGTCCAAGTTTTACAGAACAGATCCTTTTATTAAAGGGATTTGTTCTGAGAAGTGTGGATTCAGCGTGAAGTGTGGCTGCATTTGAGGAGCTAGAGGGCCACATGTGGTCTTGAGGCTGCAGGTTTCCCACTCCTTGTCTAAAACAGAGGGTCTTTACCACTCTTCAATTCTATGACATCTATGAAGAAACTATGGTGACTAAGCACACATAGGTAGAAGTTACTATTATATTCAAATAAAACATATCACAGTTAATCGAATAACACATACATTATTGTGTTATATGAGAATTAGGCATAAATGGTGTCACATAAATGACACTAATTAGTATTACTTTTGCTGTGCTAAATGTAGGCTTTAGATTTCCCTGCATTTTTTTTAATTTAAAAAAAGTCAGTCAATAAACATTGTATATTCACTCTGCTAAGGGCAGGGGGTACAAATCCAAAAAAGGAAGCTCGTTCTTGCCTTCAGGAAGCTTATAATCTAATGGAGGTAGACAACACATAAAAAGAAGCTGACAAGCAGGAGATGGGGAGGGAAGGCTCCTGGTGTAGGGGTATAATGGAGAAATCTAAAAACAATCTATAAATTTATGAAATCCCCAAAGCACCTATAAATGTTAAAAGTCAATCAATTTCCTCCTTTGTCAATCAATGTCCCTCATAGACACTGTGGCTCTTATTCTTTCAGAAATAAAGGCCACGTGTTAAGGAATCATGCCATCCAATTCCTGACAGAGGCATTATGGACTCAAGGTGCAGAATAAGGCATACCTTTTTGAATACGGCCAAAATGGAAATTTGTTTTGGCTATGCATATTTATTACAATGTTTTAGGGGTTTTTTTTGGGGGGGGAGGAAAGTGGGAAAGAGCAAAAGAGTGGCAAAAAAAAGGAAAGGAAGAAGGGGGCATTGAAACTTTCCCCCCCTTTAATTCACAGAAGAAACATGCTACCCAACTCATGAAAACAAGGTGATGGTCTCAGGATACAGGTTGAGGCAGATTTTTTTTGGACCTGGCTAATGTGGGGATTTGTTTTGCTTGAATATGTATAATTTTAAAAAGGGTTTGGTTTTTCTTTCTTTTTCATCTGAGGGGGAAGAAGTGGGTGGAGGAGATGGTGGATCTTTGTTCATTAAAATAAAATTAAATTAGAAAAAGAAATGAAACGCAAAGAAGATAACAAAAGGAAGGCCAGAAGGAAACAAAAGAGTATAGCCTTGCAAGTTATATGCTGAATTTATTATATATTTAAGAAGAAAAGCAAGCTATAATAGAGTTTTTTCTTATATAATCCTCTTTTTCTGTAACTACTTTGTACGTGGAAATGTCAATTTTTGTGCTTTTTTTAAAAGTTCAGAATAATACAAATCTCAAATCCAGAGCCAAAAGCAAAACAAAGATCATTGTTCCAATCACCAATAGGTTTCTTATGGAGCATGTCTTGCTCTTATTAATGCCTAATAACCTACCTCTGTTCTCTTTGCTTTATCAGTTCTGTGTGGCTTGAGTGTTAAAGGCTAATTCTGGTCTCAAGGGCTACAGATTATCACAGTATGTGGTCACAGCATCATTAATCACTGCTCTGGGGTCTGAAGGAAAATCTATGCATGTGGAGTGGGGCATGATGGGCATGGGAAGAATGAACACGGACTCTGGACTTCTAGCACCTTGGAATCTTGGGACTGAAGGACAGAGAAGATGTCCCCAGAGTGGATGAACTTGTGCCTTCTTTGGTGTGGGCACGCTTCACTGAAGAAGAACACAATTCTTCCATCCTTAGTAGGATGCAAGCTCCTGGAGGAAAGGGGTTATTTAACTTCTCTACTTGTAGTTCCTAGCACAGTCCTCAGCACATAGCAGTCCTTCTGGTGTTAAGCATGGGGGTCATTTATGGGTAGAAATAAATGTTTTATTTCTTTTTTTTTTTAGTTAAAAAAGTCTTTAGAACTCTAATAAATGTTGGTAACAAAGACAGAGAAAAAGTGATCAAATATGAAGTAGGAATACTTAAGAATTTTCAAATTTCTTTTTTTGTTTTGCATAAATTGACATGCCTTATCCTTCTAGTAACAAATGCTAATTGATAACTGATCACCTAAAGCCTTTTCAACTTGGTACAATCTGTCAGAGATTGTTCTTAAATGACCTAGCCTTCAAGAACCCAATGTCCTTGAGGCGGCTAGGTGGCACGGTGAATAGACCACTGGCCCTGGAGTCAGGAGGACCTGAGTTCAAATCTGACCGCAAATACTTAACACAAAAACTAGCCGTGTGACCTTGGGCAAGTCACTTAACCCCAACCGCTCTCCAAAAAGAAAAAGAAAGAACCCCATGTCCTCTCTACAAATTAGGGATGAGAGCAGGGTTTTTAAATGAAGGTTCTGAGACTTATGTTAAATACTACTTAAAAATGCTAGCTGGCATTCTTGAAGATGAAGTACTTTTTTCATTCTGTTTAATTTGAGAACGATGTTTTTAGGGGGTTCTAGAATGATGATTTATTTCAATGTATAGAGAACAAGAGGAAATTAGAAAATAAACTTCTTCTACCCATGCACATGAAGACTTGTTCTTCTACTATACCTCTTACACTTTCCGGGAGTTAGGTGACTTGCCCAGTGTTGCAGTCAGTATATATCAGGGGCCAGATTAAATCTATCTTCTTCACTCTAAGCATGACTCTTTTTCCTTTATTTCATGTTTTGTTGTTATTGAGCAGTCATATCAGTCACGTCTGACTCTTTAAGACTCCATTTGGGGTATTCTTGGCAAAGATACTGGAGTGGTTTGCCATTTCCTTCTCCAGATCATCTTACAGATAGGAAAATTGAGGCAAACAGGGTTAGCTGATTTGTCCAAGGTCACATAGCTACTTACTGTATCTGAGGCCAGATTTGAACTCAGGTCTTCCTGACTCCAGGACTGGCTCTCCATGTACTGTACTACCTAGCTACCCTCTTATTTCATGTTGCCTTTCTACTAATTGTAAAATAATTCTCATAGAAAAAATTGAAATTATGTGTAAATGGCAATAATGAGATAAAACATTTTGGTTATTTTAAGGCATATTACTGAAAAATTTTGTCTCTGTTAGAATGACACTGGACATATACTAAGAGGGAGACCTACATTTCCCGCTGTGACTGTTGGTAATGGGTATATGGGCTGTAATTATGGTCTGTAAGTATAGGTAGGCACTTTAACAACAGGGACAAAGAATCATAGATATAGAGTTGGATGAGACCTTAGTAGACACTCAGTCAAGTAAAATATAATCTTCCCCCTTTAAAACAACGTTAAAGCAGACTATACAAAAATTTAAAATACTTTCTGTTTTTAAAAATCATTTCAGAAATCTGAAGAACACAGGTAAAGGGAGGAGGGAAAAAAAAAGAAAGCTCATTTTCCTTTCAGTCCATGTGTTTGTAACCTACTCTTCTCTGTGATAATTTCAATTGCTTGGGCACCTTTTAGCCCACTTATATACTAAAGTATAATTTCTAGTTATTGTATATCTCCTTGAAATAAAACTTCCACTTAGCCTACCTCCAGACAGCATCCCTGGTATGTGTACTGTGAGAGGCACCCAAGAACCACTAGAACTTTTACTAGTACCTGCTAAAGTATAGAAGATTCACAAGTGCATGAGTGTTCATTAGTCATTAATGATACCGAATCTTCCAAGCCCTAAAGAAAAATGTGCTTATGACTCAGTGCCCAGAATATCTCCTTGTCAATCTACTCACACATGTAATCTAAACTGTAGGAAAGTATGAATAGCCATCTAATCAGGATTTCTAAATTCTATCATACTTCACTGGCTACAAAGAACTTCTGAAACACCACCAAATACATTTAACACACATATGTTCAAAAATAGCTACATGCCAGTCTGTGCATACCCATCAATGCTCCTCCCCAAGTTTGGGTGCAGCTTCCCATTGGATGCTGGAGACCATTTGGATATAAGAGTAAGGTTGGAGCTAGGGCTAAGAAGACAGAGGTCATTTAGAAACAAAATATGTTTGGAAAAACCCAAAAGCAATAACTAAAAGAAAAGAAAAAAGAAAACACAATGGGAATGAAAGACAAAATATTTGATAGTGATGTGTTAGCAGGGGGTAGCACCACAAATATCCTACCCAGGGATATTTTCTCTGCTCAGCTTTTCCCCTTGGTGATCTTGGATTGACAGATCTCTTCGGATTATACGGTTAATAATTTAAAGAGGTACCTGGAATTATGAACGAGGGCTAAACGAGTGCACTTGGAGCATGTATAATGTAAATTAGACCCTAGTGGTTTTCTGAGAGAAAAACCGAGGCACCTTGATAGCAAGAATACTTAGGTTTTAAAAATAAGACCTAGGAAAGGGGAATGAAATGAAAGCAGAAAGAAGATGCATTACATAAGGTTAAGAAAAGTTGGGTGGTCAACATAAATATCACTGGCTCCTGTCCACGAGAAGAGAGCTTGAGAGCTCCCAAAGCAGAGAGGGTACCTGTGTAAGGGCCTCACTGAGCTGGTCCACTTATGGGAAGAGGCATGTGAACAATTACATAATGCACGGAGTACCTGGCATAGATGGGAAACTGGCCCAATTGATTCTTCACTTGCCCGGAATTCTTTGAGACTGTTGGAATTGACCTTCTCTGGATGAAAATGTCCATTCTCCTGTCTTGAGCTGAGATTTTATCTTGCTTCATAGGTGAAGAGATCATTTTCTCTTGTGTATTTTCTTTAAATTTTCAAATCTCTGATTTCTTTTTGCTGTTTGCATGGATATACAGTTTACTTACTATTTGTTTTCTAGGATGGTCTTTTGTTTAGCCTGCATTTGTTAGGAAGGAGTTAACCTGACAAATAAAAGACAAGGGCTATGCTCCTGTTTAACAGTGACCGTGGAGCTGGCTTTCCTTCTGAACCTAGACTTGT
Source organism: Gymnobelideus leadbeateri (assembly GCA_011680675.1). NCBI lineage: Eukaryota > Metazoa > Chordata > Mammalia > Diprotodontia > Petauridae > Gymnobelideus > Gymnobelideus leadbeateri. The sequence continues at coordinate 114,808 of WOXC01011787.1, read as the reverse complement.
ACCCTTTAGACCAAATAGATACTTGAGGAGTGACAGATGTACAGCCCCAGCCTAATAACCCTCTTGGAAACTGGAGAAAAGAGTACCCAGTCTTTTTGGTGCTACTGCTCATCCCTTGCTTGGGGGTACAAGTCCCGTCCTTGATTCTCCTCATCTTGGCAGAGGTGGTCCAGACCTCAGTTTGTATCCATCCAGGATCCTACCTAGCTGTGTTAGACAACCCATGTGGACATACTTATCATACATCACTTTTGAATTTTATATGACCTGTCAGTACCTGATCATATAGCTAGTAATAGTAATATTATAGGAGAGATTTCTTTTAAAATGCTTCTTGTCATGACACATTTGAATCTATTTAACATCAAATGAGAGTTCAGGATGAAAGTTCAGTTACTATCATAACAGAACCCGTAACTGCACAGCTACATGGAAGTAAGCAGTGGCTCACTTATGCCCTCAAAGCATGCTCTTCAAATGAGGGATAATGTGAATCACCTAGGAACCCAGCATCACAATTTTTCCAGGTTTAGGTCTGAGTTGAAAGTTTCTAGTGGCAAAAGTGGACATGAATTTAAGGAATAACCATTGTCAGACACATGGACTTGCTGACTTTATCTCTTAATAAATTAAATTTAATATGCATTTATTAAATTCCTACTAATGGCAAATGGCTCTAATATCCTTACCAATAAAACTCCAAATGGTGTCACAAAAAGTTGGATGCAATTGAAACGACTGAACCACAACAAAATGTGCCAGATAGAGGTACTAGGGATACAAAGACAACTATTCCTGCCCTCAAAGAATTTATACAATGCTGGACAATGACTTTGTAGGTTTGGTTTAAATTAAATTAAATGAGGATAATATTTCTTCCAAAACACACGCTTTCCCCTTATTTCAGAGAAGACAACTTTCCATGAGTCATAGAGGAAAGGATTTGGAATCAGAGGACCTGGGTTTGAATCCTACCTTTCTACTCACTGCCTTATGTGACTTTGGGCAAGTCTCTTAATCTCTCTGGGCCCCAGTTTTCTCCTCTATAAAATGAATAAATTGGACTAGATGACTTCTTAGTTACCTTCCAAGTTCTTGCACCTATGCTCCTTAGTATTTTTCCCTGAACTCTGTATATAAGTGCTTTGCTTTAAGAAATCCACTAGATGAAAATCCAAAATTATGAGTTGGCATCATTAAATGATTTTTTCACATTTATGAAAAAATGCTCTTAAAAATCCAATTTAGTACATTTGTCTATTTTTAGATCACAAGACCTGGATAAGGTAGGGGTGATGGTAGGCAAGCACGCTAGCCAGATTATTTTGGGTGAGAGTCAGCAGTTGGATAGGAGAGACTTGAGGTTGCATCAATCAGAAATGAAATGATTATATAACTCATGGAGGAAATATGATGTGAGGTACACATTCTTTAGGGAGTAGCTGTTGCACAAGTGTGGTGGGTTTGTACTAATATCCTGCCTGTAGACTGCCCAGAGTCACTTGGATGAAAAATATCCCCAAATATCAACAGAATGGGCTAGACTCTGAAGCTCCCTATGGGCCTACTTAACTCCTTCTATTTCATCACTACCACTATTCTGCAACTTCAAAAGAGGCTTACTTTAAACTTATCAAGAAAATTTAAGGAAATAAAATGAGTTCCTTCTACTCTTCCCCTGGCCCATACCTCTATTCTTTTGAGATACAAAAGGCAGATAATTATCTAAAGTATTTCTCAATATGAACAAGATGGAAATGTGTGACCTTTGAGCCATAATGGATCTATTCACTTTGGTGTTTTTAGCAGAGGCATATCTGTGGGGGATTAGGGAATCCTCACATGGAGCCAACTTCTGCTCTCCCAAATACTGCATGGGTCATAAATAAAAAGAAACAGTAAAACAGGGAGCCAAACCTGAATGGCTCACGCTCATCACTGGGGAGAGATAAAAACCTCCTACTAGTGGACTTAAATAAATGAAGACATATTGAATTTCTGGGATGTTTCTTTTGCTTAATAAATGCGAGCACCTTAAACCTCATGGATGGCTAGACCAAAAGGAAAAAAAAATCAATCTGGCAGAAACAAGTAGTTGCTTAAAGTATTGGTAAAGTAACAAAAAAGTATAGGAGTTTAGGTTTTTGTTGTCATTCAGTTATTTCAGTCATGTCCTATTCTTTGTGTCCCCATTTGGGGTTTTCTTGGCAAAGATACTGGAATGGTTTGCCATTTCCCTCTCCAGCTCATTTTATAGGTGAGGAAACTGAGGCAGGTAGGTTTAAGTGACTTACCCAGGGTCATACAATTTTGTAAGTGTCTGAAGCTTGATTTGACTCAAGTATTCCTGACTCTAGGCCCAGTGTTCTATCTCCTATACCATTTACCTGCCCAGGAGTTTAGGTTAGAATAAAAAAAAAAAACAATTGTGCAAATACAAGAAAATCTACATCTTTCTAAATTTATGGGAAGTTTGGGGGTAGTTTGCTCAATCAATAGGCAAAGTATCTGTTTTTCTTTTCTGGAGGGCAATTGGGGTTAAGTGATTTGCCCAAGGTCACATGGCTAGTAAGTGTGTCAAGTGTCTGAGAATGGATTTGAACTTAGGTCCTCCTGACTCCAGGGCTGGTACTCTATTCACTACACCACCTAGCTGCTCCCAAAGTATCTATTTTTCTAACTGAAACTGAGCCTCTTTATCCAAAAGCTAATTCCAGAGCATGGCCTTTATCCTAAAATAAAATATGCTCTGCTATTCACGGTTTTGACAGACTTGTCTATATCTTATTGGTAACTGTAAAAAGCTCTTGAGAAACAACAGTTCATTATAGCTCAGAAAGCATCATAACAGTCTGTCATCCTTTTATTTATAAAATCCAATGCATATATATCCATATATATGTGTATATGGATATACATATGTGTATACTTACATATGTAAATATATTTCCAAATCCCCACATCCTATGCCATATTATAGTATGGCTGTGACTCTGGATTCTTAAATACTATGTGTTCCAGTGGGTTCTAACAAGATGTAAAGGTTTTTATTATGGTCTCAGTAACTAAGTAACTAGGTAACTAAGCCTAGGAAATAAAGCCTAGGAAGATAAAAACATGAGAAGACCTTTATTTCTGAAGAACAGAAGTCCTTCTTCCATTTCTATGGTGATGGTGAAAGGGTGTTGAAAAAAGGAATAGGTTACCAAGAATTCTGATTTTTAGATCATCTACAAATATGAATTTGATTGTTGGCATTTTCAAATGTGAGATCCTGGTCCAATTCCAATCAAGATGATGCATTACTGGAGGAAATGAATCATGTCCATATTGACATTCTTATTACAAATGAAATCAGAAGACATGAGGAGCCTGGAAACATGTAAGGTTAAACGGAATGATCTATGAAGATGGCTGTGCTTAATGTTCAACATTTTTAGCAAAGAAATCCCAAGAACTTGGAAATGTTCTTCAAATGAAGACAACATTCTCTCGTGAACATTTCTGTGTGCAGACTTGCATATACACACATCTATACCTGATTCTACTTCAGTAAGTTAAAAGTGAAAGCAGGCACAGGAGAGGATGGGAGAAGTATGTTTTGAGATAAAGAAATGAAAGAAATCGAAGGCTTGTAGATTCTATATATAATGAATACTTTTTAAAGAAGTAAATTAGAATGTTTAGGGAATTCTGGGAACATCACAAAAATGACAATTGACTACCAGATTCAGAATTCTAATGACATAAATCTTACAAACCATTACAATCAGTGCATGGAATTTGCTGGCTTCTAACAATACCTTTTGTCTTCTCTATGTTACTTCACTTTTTCCTGAGTGGCATCTTTTCCTCTTTAGGCAATACTCAAGGGAACCAGACTAGAACAAAGGCAAAGACCTGATACAGTGGCAAGGGGAGCAGCTGTGAGATATAGGTTGGCAAAGGATAAGGGACATTTGTCAGGGAAGGATATTCACCGCAATGATTCCCTATTGGAAAAATAGCAGTGTGCGAAGAAAATAAAATTTTCAAGGGAATCCATGAATGAAAGGAAAACATACTATACACCTCACAATGCATAATTAGTTTCTGAAGCACTTAATAACAGGATTTCTCTTTGAAATATCTGTACCTTTTAATGGATCACTGCTCTGCTTAGGGAAAATAAATGAATGCCATCCTCTGAGAACTTGATCTGACTATCCTTTGTGGTAATGGCTTTGCCTTGGGAACACATTTGCTAAAAGGGCTGTTGGTTGGCAAGGCAGCAGCACTGGGGTGGAACTGATGACTGGTTTCATGACTACTGCATTCTTCTTGCTTTATGAAAGTAATTTAAAAAGAACATTTTCCATCAATTTATGGAGTTTCTGACCATATGAATAAGGTCTCCCCTAGCAACAATAGACTCTTAGACAGCTTGATATTCATGCTACTTTAATATACATAGAGTGCTACATTGATATCATTAAAAATTTTATACATACAACAGAAGCTAGATTAGAGCATCTGGTATAAAATGGCAATATTCATGGTGTTTTGAACTTCCTCTCAGATTTCAAGGTACATCCCCTTAAAGCATATGTTTTCATTTAAAAAATACATTAAATTATAAGTCATGCGTCAGTGGGTAGACAGTATTCACCAGTAGTAGGGTCAGCATAAAAAGCCTGGACTGAGACATAATAAATGTGACTTAGTACATCTTCCTATTCAGCAGGATATATACCATATGACAAATTAGGAACTTTGAAGAACTAGAGAATAACATACAGTCAGAGAGATATATGAGTGAAAAAGGGCATGTCATGAGGCAAGAATGAGGGGGAAGAAAACAGTTAGATGTTCTGAGTGCTCCACTGTTGGTCCTTGTGACATTGGCCTCGAAGGATTCTTCTCAATACACTAGATGGTGTTCCATGCCTCTGTGGGGAACTTAGGGGAGAACAGGAACAAGTACGAATCAGTTGTGATTTGTATGACTGGAGGAAATATCTAAATTAATGAAATTATGTATATCACCCCTTGTGTTGCCAAGGAGATAAGTATGCAGGAGAAGAACATTTGCTGGTCAGGACAGAAGTTAGTGAGAGAGTATATCCCTGATCCCTTTAGGGAGCTTCCCCAACCCAGTGACTATCAGGGATCTAGACACTAACAATCTAGTCCCCTCCCATCTTAAGGAAGGACGAGGGAGGAAACTACGCCAAAGAGGAATAGGAACAAGAAACAAGTTAGGCCAAGGGGCAGTTGCTGCTACTAGTAGCTAAAAAGAGTGAGAAGAATGCGCCAATGAATCACAGAAGGAAAGTGTCAGACATGAGATCTTCAGGACTGGACTCCAGGAAATAGCTTCTGCGTTGCTAAAACAACTGTAATGACTGAGACCAGGGCCAGTGAAATTTTATTTCCTTCTCCCTTTTCCTTCCTCTCTCTTTCCAGCAAAATATATGCCTGTTCCCCAAATCTCTATTTCTTAAGAGTTTAACTTTCTGTTTATTTTTGCCTTTTAAGTAAGAAAACATAATAAACTTTTTTTTCCTAGTCTATTCTTGCCATATGCAAATTTGGTAGAGAGTGCTAAGAGAAAGCAGGATCTGGGAGGATAGAAATTTTTTTTACAACTGTTATCATATATTTTGCCAGAGCAAATCTTCTCTAGCTGGAGGCTTGAGCTGTATGTAGAAAGAAAATTATGATTCTAACATATTTTTATAACTTCCCAGAGCAGAGAGAAAGAAGATTTAACGCAACGATTAAGCAGTCTGGCTAGGGCTAGTTTACATAGCTGAGGTGGACTAAGACCACTTTCTATTGCTTGTAAGGCCTGGTTTTAAAGGAAAAAGAGGAGAAGAACCAAGAGAGTGGCTTTGGAGGAATACAGAGCTCACACAAGGGTTGGGACAAAAACAGCCACTGTGACATTAACACCACCGACCAACCACTGACTGCTCTGAGTGGCTCTATTTAGATACTGAGCACACAGTCTAAATGCTTGAAAATATTTCTGTTTTCCAGGAATATGCATTTGGTAACTGCAAACACTGGCTTAAATTACCAATATTATTGTTAAAAATGCATCAAAGCTAAAACCTGATTTTCAGTATTAGTTTTTCATTTAATTATGAAATGACTCAAATGGTAATTAGGCATTTTTCTCACACTGAAGACTCAAAATTCTAATATGTGAAAAGTTGCTCGGAAGAGTCCTATCACCAGGAGACAAAGAATAATTCCATCTGTGATTGCTTTTACCAGCATTCCACAGGAATGCTCAGCATTAATGCAGTTTAATTTTGGGAACTCTAATCACGTGCTGAAAAAGTCTTACAAATAAACTCACCATGTTAATTAGTATGTTCATTTAATTTCTATGCTTATCATTTCTAAGAATGAAAATGAACAGCACCTATAGTATTCCTTTTAAAGTATATATATTTTCCTATATTATATATTACCTCGCTCATTACTACAAGAGCAAATTAGTTTCTTTGGAAATATTATTAAAATAGAACACTCCAAAATGTAAAGATAAAACTTAAAATATGGTGCCAGGGACTAATTCATATTTTCTTTTGAGCTTTTCTATTCAGGCTTTCTTCACTGTTTATAGACAATTACAATGGAAAAACAGGACTGCATGTGAATGAACTTAAAACACACAATATGGCTGCATAATGATTATTTCTAATCCCCACAGAAGCATTTAAATTAGGTCTTTAAACCACAATATTGGTACTAAGCTACCCTTTCATAAAAGGATAACAATTCTTTTCAGTCAAAACATTATTTTAAAAACCAACATGTTTCACTAGTCCAAACTTGGCAGTGCCCATGTAATTAATGAGGAGGTCTCAGCTGACTGTGGTAGAGTCTAAATATGCCAGATCACATACCTAATATTTACTAACATTCTTGTCTATGATCTTATTGATCTTAGGTACTTCAACTGTGGGGCTGAACTAGTTTACAGAATATACTCTCGTGTCACTATTGTACTGGAGAGTCTGAAGTTTTCAGAAAGTTGGGAATACTTGAGCAGCAGCAAGGAAAATGCCATAATAATGTATTCTCCAATTCAATGACATTGTGTTCTATAGACCTTTTATCTTTATGGGTGACATCTTAAAGAAATATTAAGTCATAATCAAAGGATAGTTAAAAACCCTATAATATTTAAGCATAAAACATTTTATTTACTTAAGAGAAAATAAACTAACTGCTTTCACTCTGGAGCTGCAAAGTGTAAAGCTGTATGTATGAACACCTTCCTTTGCTTTCTACACTGGGAGGAAAGATAAGTCCTTTTACTTCTGTTTAAGCCCTCAGAGGACTTCCATATTTGGCACTTTGCCACATAGGTCCTACACAATGATATCTGAGACTTTACTTCAGACTACCACACCTGGAGAAAACCTAAAAGAGACTTGAGGTATTTACAAGCCCATTTTATAAAATTATATCAATCAACCAATAAGCATTTGTTAAACGAATATGTGCTAGATAGTCTTGGGTGCTATAGCGGTGTTATGGATAAAGGTGAAGAGTGGATGCAATTTCATTGATATAGTTAACTCTTGGGTAAAGAGTACACTTCTACCAATGTAGTTCAGCACCTTCTGTCTCTGCGATTTCTAGTCTTAAGACAGTTAAGTGATTTGCTCAGAGTCACACATCTAGTGTGTTTCAGAGGCAGGACTTGAACCCAAGTCTCTCAGGCTTTAGGATCAGCTCTTTGTCTACTCTGCCATGCTGCTATACGGGGCATTTATCTTTACAATAGTAGGGCAGTCTTATTTTGAGACATCCTTTCTCAAGACTTGGTCAAATGGCAGCAGCAACAACAAAACTTACTCTCAACCCTCAGAATTTTAACTGAGAATATTTTCTAAACTGGAATTACTTAGAATTCTCTCTCTTTTTTTCTACCTGCCAGGGTGGAGCCTCATGACTTCAGTGGGGGAGGAGGTCAGACTCACACCTCCAGTTCCATGGCTCCGTCCAGAATGTAGAGTAAATTCAACTGTCCTGCCAGTGAGTCTGAGAACTCTATTAGTTTTAAGCTCCTGAAAAAGGGTTCAGAATCAACAGTGAGGGCTGTGGTATGACATGAACTCAGAATATTCCCAGCAAAAAACTATGTGCCAAGAAAGGCTTAAAAGGGGGAGCAGAGACTATGACAAAAGATCCAAATGTACACAATAACCTTGGCTTATTTCAATTTTGGGGTCAGTGCTTGAAACATTCTGAAGGGTTCCTCTTTCAGACTTAATTTCAAAATAAGGAAATCAGGACCTCTTTCTGATTATACATGACCTATCACCTCCTAAGGAGAATAGATCCAGAACTCAGCATTAATCTAGTCCTGAGTTCCACAAAACAGGCACAAAATTAAATATCATCATCCCCGTTAAACATCTCCGTAGGAGATTCTTAGTCTTTTTGTGTCATGAGCTCTTTCACAGTCTGGTGAAGCCTACAGACCCCTTGCCAGGATAACATTTTGAAATGTGATGAAGAACTTTTCCCATCCAACTTCACATCCTTACCTAAACTCTTTGGGGATGGATCCCAAGTGAAGAACCCTTGTTGTACATAAGTAGTAGCAAGAAGCTCCCCAACAAAATGTTAGGTCTCTATTACTGACTGTTTGTGTATGGAGCCTGGGATTTTTATCTATGTAGGAAATTCCCGTTATACAAACTATGTCCACTGATTAGGGCCAGTAACCCATGTGTAACTTAGAGTCTCAGAGAGCTGCCTGTAGCACTGAGAGGTTAAAGGACTTACTTGGGGTGGGGGTAGATGGAATAAGAAGGATATGTTAGGATATGAACGCAGGTCTTCCTGACTACTATATGAGGTGGCTAATATAGTGCTCCACAGCCATTGGGTCTAATAGAAGTTAATCAACATTTAACAACAGATTTTATTTATGTCTATCTATATGTTTGATTTTTTTTGCTGTTGCATGTGTGTGTGTTTGTTTTTGATTTTTCTTTTCTGCTCAGGAACAAATATTCCTGTCCAAAGAATTCTGAAGCAGAAGATAACATTTTTCAAGAAGTTCAGATTTTAAAAATATTCTTATGAATCTCTGCCAACATTCAGACCTTTTGGGCAGGGACAGACACTGAGACTGCTGCACTAATTTCTGAAACAGGCTTTCCCTTTTACATCACTCTGGAAGGTGAGTATTCTTCCTCTTGAAGAGTAAACAAAGGAGTAAAAACAAGGTGACTCAAAGGATGAGGAAATATGCTTTTCTAGAGAACAAAAGATCCCTTCACAGTGTGTGTCAAAGACTCAAATACAAACTTTCCTGAATGTAAAAAACATTGTTCTGACCTAGTGCTGCAATGAATAATTTGTAAGATAACATTTCCTTCAAATATACATTTGCAAAAAATTCCATTTTTCTTTGTAGAAGATTGATAACAATAACTACAGTAGTAAAAGAAATGATGATCACAAGAAGAGATTAATTAATTGCTAAGGAAGATCCATGAGTCACATAAAAGTGGCAGTCCTTCTAACACAAGTGATCATATAATGTAAAGAAACTCCAGGTGGAGGGAAAAGATGTGAAGGGGAAGTTTTTAAGTGGAGGTAAAGGGACAAAATCTCTAATCCAATTCTAGAGTTCTCACTACAACAGCCTTGACAATGGGTAAATTCACTTTTATCTAATCATTTCTAGTAATGGGAAGGTTCCTGATTTTTTAGATAAGTGTAGAAAGAGCACAGGATTTGGAAATCAATCAATCATTTATTAAACATCTACAATATATCAGGTATTGTGCAAGCTGCTAGGGATATGAAACAAAAAATTAAATAGTTCTTGCCCTGAAGCAGCTTATATTTTATCATGGGAAATGTACTAATATAAGCACATACAATATGCACAAAATGAATACAAAGTATGTATTTTTTTTTTTTGGAGGGGGACTTAGGCATAGGAGCCAGGTGGAGTAGAAACCAGGGAAAGTTTCATGTAGAAGATAGTGCCTAAGCTGAGTTTTTAAGAAAACAGGGGATTCTGAGAGGCAGAGGGGAAAAGAGAATGCAATCCAGGCATGGGCAACAACACACGCTATGTCACAGAGATGAGAGACAGAGTTCCAGTAAGAAGGTCTGTTTGGTTGGATCATAGAGTGTGCATCAAGAGGAGTAATGTATAATAAGGTTTTCTAGAAAGGCAAGTTGAATCCAGGTTTTGAAGAATGAAGATGAATTAAAATCTGACTCTAATGATCAATCAAGCATTGATTAAGTATCTACTTTGTGCCAGGCAATGTGCTGGGTGATGGGTATACAAAGACAAAAATGAACCAATCTCTCCTCTGTAAGAGTTTACATTCTATCAGAAGAGACAACATATAAGTATTTAGGTGTCTATAGAATAAATATAAGGTAGTTTATATAGAAGGCACAAACAGTTGGGTGGATCAGCTGAGCTGTGTGTGGAAAAACATGCTTGAGCAGAGCCTTGAGGGAAGTAAGGGATTCTAGGAGGCAGAGGTAAGAAGGGAGAGCATTCCAAGCATGGGAGATGGTCAGTGCAAAGGTGTAGAGATGAGAGATGGAATATTTTATGTAGGGAACAGCAAAAAGGGATAGTCTACAAAGATTACAGAATACAGGAAGAAGAATATGATGGTGCCACATAAAATGACTACTGATTAATTGGTACAATGAAGTGGGGGTCAGGTAGTGAAGGGCTTTAAAGTCCAGAACGAACATGTATTTTACCCTAGAAGTACCAGAGAGCCACTGGAGTTTACTGAGTAGAAGAGTAACATGGTCAGATCTATGCTTGAAGAAAATGATTTTGACAACTGGGGATATTAGAGAAGGCATAGCCAAAGCTGGAGAGGATGGCTGGGGATGCCAGATATCCATAAGTGCAAGCAGATGGAAGGAATAAGAGGAAGAGGTCCAGAATGAAGATAAGTTTGTTCATTATAGAATGGGAATTCCAGAGGGCACAGAGGAAGGGGTGGCTTGAGTCAGACTGAGCTGAAGATGAATGAACAGTAAGGCCAGGGAGTTTGAAAGGCATCAGTATATAATCTGAAGTCCCTGAGTATGTGAGCAGTAGTGGCTGGGGGAGAAGATGCAGATTGTGATTCAATTAAGAAATTTCTCAAGAAAGGAAGAGGAATGACCTCTGGGGCTCACAAATGACTGCAAGTAGGATCTAGTTAGAATGATAAAGATGAAGGGAATGAATCGAATCACAGAGGATTAGAGGTTGTTGAGTAATAATAACAGCAGACAAAATGCTCAATAGGCTGAAAACGACATAGAGGAACAAGAGGAATGCTTCTTTCTCTTCCCAACAAGGGGGCAAGAGAAGAGATACATGTCATAATATAGAGGGTGGCCAGGGATGTAGGGTTTTCTGGGAGGAGACAGCAAGAAGATGAAAGGAGCATAATAAGAAAAGGCCCAAGATATAGAGAAATATTCTAACAATTGAAAAGGAAATTCCAGAAGGTATCATTGACCTGACTGTCCTTCTTTGGATACATTCTGGCTTATCAATATTCCAAAATGTGGTTTCTAGAAGAGAATGCAATATTCCAGATTTATTGACCAGGGGCAACAAGAGAATGAGCACTCTCAGTCTGGACACCATGCTTTCATTAGTTAATAAAGCCTAAGAATACATTATGAATTTTTCTTTTTTTTTCTTCTTCTCTGTTGGGTCATCTTGAATCCCTAGTCTACTGGAACCCTTACATTCTTTTCATATAAGCATTTGCCCCATTATATTTCCTTCATCCTGTACTAAACAGGGTCAAGTGCCTTTAAAAACATTAACAAAAGCTCATATTGAGTCATCTCTTTTTTGTTGTTTCATCCTTGGTCCAAATCTTCCACTACCACCTCTTCCTCTCTCCTCTGAGGAAACTCCTCATTCATCCAATAAGCTTTCTTTTCCTGCCACCTCTGGTACAAAGTAAAACTTGGTTATCTCCTAAAAAATCCACAAGCAAACTCTCAAGTCTCTCACATCTGACTCCATTTGACAGTGACACATCCCTTGTACCATACTGTTATTCACAGACTTTCACTCTGCTGTATGTAGTCATAATTCCTCATATTTTGAAATTTACACCATCTTGAATCTGACCAGATTCTTGCTTTGTTATCTCATTTTTAGGGAATTCACCTACTCTCCTCAATAACAGCAGAATTTTGCTTAGTTTTCTCTATCACCGTTCCTACCGTAATCCTTAGTGACTTCAATATTCAAGTTGGTGGTATTTGGAACACTATGGCCCAGAATTCATCATGCAAAATGTTTGTGCCTAATGTCAAGTTTGAAAAATCTCTTATAATAGTCTTCCTGTCTGAATTCTGTCTCTGTCTCCTCTGTCTCACTCCTCCTTAACCTCTCCACCCTAGACATGACTCTCCTATCACTGCATCCCTTCCTGTTCTCCAAATTCAAGTCAATTAAAAATATACTACTATATAAAAGGATAAAAATGGAAAAGTGAAAAACAAAGTAGTCATTATTTTCAAGGGCTTTCTATCTAAAGGAGAAATATGATACAAGGTAGAATGTGACAGGGGCACACAAAGTTCCAGATAAAGCGCTCAGAGAAAATTTCAGGAAGGAGATATTATGTTTTATCCAGGGGAATTAAGGAAAGGTTTATGGAAGAGATGACTCTTTGGTTTGTCTTGAGGGAAAATAAATATTTCAAGATTTGGGAGGAAAGTGTGTCCCAGATATAGGGGAAGTCTGAACTAAGGAATGTGACAGTGGATAAGTGGAAATAAAAGGAGTGATTTAAAAAACGCCACCAGGGTACACCAGACCTTTAAAGAGAACCTCTGTCAAATCATTCAATGAGTATTCATTAAGCACTTTACTCTGTGTCAGGTACTATGCTAAACTCTGAGAATATAAAGAAAGACAAAAATAGAGTCCCTGATCTCAGGGGGACTCACATTTGAATGGGAGCAATGACACACAAACATCTACATATTTATGATATATCTACACAGTGTAAATGGAAGGTAATCTCAGAGAGAAGTCATTGGGTGGGGAAGGGGGAGCTGAAAGAGGAGAAAGGAAGATGGGCAAGGCCTCATGGAAGTGACATTCTGAAAGAAGCCAGGGAAACCAGGAGCTAGGAGGGGAGGAGGGAGAGCATTATAGTCCTGAGGGATGGTCAATGCAGAGGCAAGGAATTGGGAGATGTGTTGTATATGAGGAAGAATATATTCTCTATGACCTCATAGTAAAGTATAAGTAAAAGTATAAGAAGTAAAGACTTCTTTGTTGTTTGGAGCTTTCTTGGCAAAGTTACTGGAATGGTTTGCTATTTCCTTCTCCAGATCATTTTTACAGATGAGAAATTGAGGTAAACAGGGTGAAGTGACTTGCCCAGGGTCACACAGTTAATCTTCCTGACTCCAGGTCCTGTGTTCTATCCACTTCACCACCTAGTTACCTATAAGAATACTAGATAGAGATAGTAATGGAATAGGTTATAAAATGCTTTAAATGCTAAACACAGGAGGCTGTATTTGATTCTGTAGGTAATAGGTAGCCACTGGAATATATCACTAAAGTATATGTAGGGTGACATAGTCAGACATGTGCTTTAGGAAAATCACTTAGGTAGCTAAGTAGAAGGCTATTATAACAGCCTAGGGATAAAGTGATTAGAGCCTGCCCTGGGCTGGGAGCTGTGTGACCAATGAGAAGGGGCAGTAAAAGAGAGATGTTGTGAAGATATAACTAACAAGACTTGGCAGCAGACTGTATATGTGGAGTGTGCAGGGAGAGGAGGTAAGGATGATACTAGGTTGTGAGGCTGCAAGACTGGGAGAATGCTGGCACCCTCCATAGAAATAAGGAAGAGGGCAGGCTCTGGGTAGAAATGTAATTAGTCCTGTTTTAAATACATTGATTTTGAGATGTCCATGGTACATCAGAGATGTCTAAGAGGCTCCTGGTGATGGGAGACTAGAGCTCAGCAGAGAGGCTGGCACTGGATTCACAGATTTGAGAATCACCATCATACAGAAGATAGGTCAACCCATGATGAGATCACCAAATGAGATAGTATAGAGGGAAAAGAGAAAGACAGACCCTTGGGACACCCATGGTTAGAGGCTATGACCTGGAAAAAAATCCAACAAAAAAGACTCAGGAGTGGTTAGACAGGCAGGAGGAAAACCAGGATGGAGAAGCATCATAAAGAGGAGAGTGAAGCCTGGAGATGTCCAAAAAAGAGGTCAGGTCTACAGAGAGGTCAAGGTGTATTATGACTTTTAAGCTGAGAAAATGATGAGCTCAGTTTTAGACATGCTGATGTTCAGGTGCTAGTCAATCATTCAAGGGGAGATACTCAGCAGGCAAATGGAGATTAAGGTTCATGAACAGGTTGGTTTGGATGGCCTCCCTTCACTACCTATTACTATCCATTCTTTATTTTATTTTATTTTTTAAAGCAATTGGGGTTAAGTAACTTGCTCAAGGTTACACGGCTAGTCATTATTTATGCGTGGGTGCTCATTTTCTGAGGCCGGATTTGATCTCGGGTCATCCGAGGCCGGCGCTCTTACTCACTGCGCCACCTAGCTGCCCCTTTAGGGCAATTGGGGTTAAGTAATTTGCCCAAGGTTACACGGCTAGGTTTTTTTGTTTGTGTGGATTAAGTGTTGGAGGCCAGCTCCGAACTCAGGTCCTTCTGACTCCAGGGCCGGCGCTCTATTCACTGCGCCACCTAGCCGCCCCCATTCTTTATTTTTTAATTGATAAATTTTACCTTTTATCAACAGATGCAGTTTAAATATATGAATAAGAGTCAAAAGAAAGACAGTACAAGCAAAATCATAAGGAGATAAATAACGAAAGAAAATAAACACACACTTAAAGAGAATCAATGATAGAAGAAAACAAAACTTGGGGAAAAGACATAAAATGTTGTGTGAATTTGTATTCTTGTGCAGGAGGCATGCTGATTGTCTCCCCAGTGTGCCAAATTTAGTATATATGCTGCTAAAGTGAATACAAGGCTTACCCTGTTCTTGAAAACTCAACTCAAATGCTACCTCCTACAAGAAGCCTTCCTTTATTCTCCTGAGTCAGTAACAAACCTGCTCCTTTGGAGTTCACATAATACTTTGTTTTGGAACTTTCTAACATAGTTATCATCTAGTATTCCATATTACCATGAAGTACTGGCATCACACCCCCACTCTGAGGTCCATGAGGGCTAGTAATCTTTTTATTATGTGTTACATGTAGTACGTATAAATGAATGAAAAAGCATGTATGAAGGGTTTACTCTATGTCAAGCACTATGCTGAGCACTGGGGCTACAAAAGAAAAGTGAGAGCACACATTCTGATTGGGGGACACAGGGCACATGGGCGGGTTTAGCTGAGCTGAGCCTCCTTAGGAGTTGGCAAAAGGCTGGGAGTCTGTGTTAAGAGGTTAAGGAGGAGTGAGTAGGGTGATAGAGTGTGCAAAGTGTAGTGTCACCTGGTTAAGCTAAATAGTCTTCTATATGTAGAAACTTAATGTTTTTGAATGATTTTAAATGCAGAGCTTAACATTTATTCCTATTATGTTTTAGTTTGATAGTTTAGCCCATTAAACTCATCTGTCAAGATATTCTGGGAATGTGATTCTGCCATGATCTTCCGACAAATTTAATAATTTAATTTCTTATGTTCCTCCTAGTCAGTAATAAAAATACTGAAGAAGATAGGGCCAATAGTACTAGAGTTTTCATGCAGATGCATTAGTCATGACTATTATCTAACCAGTTCCAAATCTACCTGTCCTGTAATTCAGCCCACATTTCATCTGCTGAATTTTAAACTGGTCTCTCAGATACAATGAAAAGATTATGTTCATCTCCCATTCATTCTCTGTAATAATCCCCACCTTAGCAGTACTATGCACAGAGTGTACTATGTTGGGTGCTGGGTGATATAAGGATCAATAGAATTTGTCCTAACCTCATGGAATTTACAGTTCAGTAGTTTATATTTTAATTATTTTTAAAAATTTAACACATTTTATTTATTAGATTAAATATTTTCCAATTATATATAAATAACTTTAACATTCTTTTCAAAAAAAATTTGACCTCTATATTCTCTCCCTCCCTCTTGCCCTTCTTGTAGTCCTTTAAAAAGCAATGATATACTTTTTCTTTTCATTGTTTGGTTTTATTTCTTCTTTACCATCTTTCATCCCACCTAGTACAATACGCCTTTGTAATTGGAATAATGTCTAATATGAATGTATTTGCAGATCCTATACTGGACTATATGCTGTAGTGGGGGGAGGGGAGAGGGAAGTAAAGGAAATTTGAAAATCAAGGAACTATGGAATTGAATCTTGTTAACTGAAACTAAACTAATAAATTAATAAAAAAATAAAAAATAAAAAGCAATGATATATCAATTATACATGTAAAGTCATACAGTACATATTTCCATATTAGCCATGTTGCAAAAGAAACCAGGCCCACAAAACTACAAAAATAAAGAAAGCTAAAAAAATGCTTCTAAAGACACTCAGAGTTTATCAGTTCTCTCTTAGGAGGTGGCTACCATCTTCCATCATGGGTTCTTTGGAATTGTCTTGGATCAGTCTTGATCATAAAAGTTAGGTCTTTTATGGTTGATCATGCTTAAACTACTGCTGTTGCTGTGTACAATGTTCTCCTAGTTTTGCATCAGTTCACTTTGCCTCAGTTCATATGAGACTACTAGTTTTTTTAGAAACCATCCTGCTCATCATTTTTATAGCACAATAATATCCAATCACAATCATATTCTATAGCTTGTTTAGCCATTCCCCAATTAATGGGCATCACCTCACTTTCTAATACTTTATTTATTTATTGGCTTTTTTGGAGGGCAATCAGGGTTAAGTGACTTGCCTAAGGTCACACAGCTAGTTTTTGTGTTAAGTGTCTGAGGCCGCATTTGAACTCAGGTCCTCCTGATTCCAGGGCCAGTGCTCTATTCACTGCTCCTCCTAGCTGTCCCACTTTCTAATACTTTAGCACCACAAAGGAGCTGTTATAAAGATTACTGTAAATAAGTCCTTATCCCTTTGATCTCTTTTTTTTTGCCTTTTTTTTTTTTTTAGGAGGGCAATTGGGGTTAAGTAACTTGCCCAAGGTCACATGGCTAGGTTTTTGTTTGTATGTGTTAAGTGTCTGAGGCTGGATCCTAACTCAGGTCCTTCTGACTCCAGGGCCGAGGCTCTATTCACTGCGCCACCTAGCCGCCCCCCCCTTTGATCTCTTGGAGATATAGAATTAGTAGTGTTATTACTGGATTTAAGGGTATACTATATTTTAATTCTAATCAGGGAAAAGATCATAGTTATCACACTTTGGCCTACATGTGATTCTTAGCTTCATTTTAGCATATAATTTTCTTCAAAATCATATTTTCAGGGGCGGCTAGGTGGTGCAGTGAGTAGAGCGTCGGCCCTGGAGTCAGAAGGACCTGAGTTCGGATCCGACCTCAGACACTTAACGCACACACAAACAAAAACCTAGCCGTGTGACCTTGGGCAAGTTACTTAACCCCAATTGCCCTCCAAAAAGCAAAAAAAAAAAATCATATTTGCCTTCAGAGAAGGCATTTCTATTTCTTCAGGATTCCTAGAAGGCACTAAATTACTTACTGAGTAAAAAAGTGGATTTTGGGTGGAAAGATGGAAACTCATTGAAATAAACCATCATCTACCAGGATTGATGAGGAAAATGAAAGAAAGACACTTGGGTATCTTAGAAAGAGAAGGAGATTAAGGAGTCAGAAGGCAGAAATTCCAAACTCAGACCTGCTAGAAGAAACCTGAGAAGCCTTCCAGTCCACTCCCCTCATTTTACAAATGTGGAAACTGAGTCCCATGAAGATTAAAGTGATTAGCCCAAGGCCATATGGGAACATAGACAAATCATTTAGCCTCTCTGGGACTCAGTCCTTTGTAAAATAAACAAATTGGAACAAGGATAAGGTCTCTCTCAGCTCTAAATCTGTGATCTTATAATTCCAGGTAGAATTTTATTAAGTAGGGAAGTTCCATGACAAAGAAAAGGAGATATGTTTATACTCTGAAAGCAAAATGAACAGGTGTTAACCGGGCAGGGGGGGAGGGGAAATGTCAATAAGTTTTTAAGAGATGGAATAGGCACCAAAAATGGTGAGAGACTTGGATATGAAGTTCAACTGTGTCATGAAAGCTTTACACTAATAGAAAACACATGAACTGCTAAAAATACCACCCTTCCACTGGAAACAATCATTGAGGTAGGCTGAGACAGATGATTATGTGGTCAGTATTTCTGATATTGTAATATATTTCCACTTTTGATATTTTTTTATTTTGTGAATTATTTTTTTAAGCATAGTAGTGTTATTTACATTCTGAGTACTCCTAATTTTTCAATATAATTATTTTTTGTTCATTTTATAATGGCAAAATGTTTCCCATATTATTTTTGCTACTTTTAGGGCCACTCCTCCCTGCTGCTCCCATTCCCAGGGGAAAATACCTCCAATTTTATGATATAAGATATAATATATTTTATAAGATATATTTTATGATATAGGATGCATTTTACAGAAGTTACATTTATAGCACTTTCACATAATCAGAGAACTTCTAAGTTGGATAGAACTTCATTGTACCACATCTGTTCAGTTAATTGAGTTACCGTGTTCTTTTAATTGAACTATTAAGGGCTAGGAAATGAAACAGGAGTCTGGAGAAGAAAAGATTACAATTCGCTGTTGCAGAAACCTAAGTATTTCTGCCAGAGCTTTTAGCCCTTGAACTCTTGCTCCCTAAAAGATATGGAGTAGAGGAAAATAAAGACCTTTCTTCAGGGCAGGAAGAGCAATCATGTTCAAAGAACTTCTCTCTCATGCCATCTTGATAAACAGAAGTGCTGGGGGTGAAGAGAAACAATCTCTATTTACCCTCCTTTCTATCTAGTATATATTAAAGTGAAGAGCTAGCTGGTATAATGGACAGAGTACAAAACCTGGAGTGAGGAAGACTCATCTTGCTGAGTTTAAATCTGACCTCAGACACTAGCTGTGTGACCTTGGGCAGGTCACTTAAACCTGTGTGTCTTAGGTTCCTCATCCATAAAATGAATTGGAGAAGGAAATGACAAACCACTCTAGTGCCTTTGCCAAGAAAACTACAAATGGAATCATGAAAAGTAGGACACGATTGAAAAACAACTGAACGAAAAATAAAATTAAAAGAAAAAAACCCCAAGTCATGGTAAAAATGATGTATATAGAAAGAATATGACTAGCATTGGCCCTTTTCTAATTCAGATCCCACAATCTCACCCAGTTTACTACAACAAAAATACAGAAGATCAGGTCTGCCGAGATTCTTTTAGGCAACACCAATGGAGCTTTCCATCTTTCTTTTTGTCCTTTTAAGACTCTTGTGAACATTTCAAATTCATTAAATTAATTATTTTGTCTCTATACTGCTCCCACTGAGCTTTCATACTACCGAGACATATTGTTTCCAATGTGAAATTCACCATAACAAAATATCAGTTGGGGTAAAATTGATTTCAAACTGATAATTAAAAAAATATCGACAATAACATCTAATGCTGGCTCTAATGTCTATTGCGAACCAATGCCTTACGTATTTCCCTTACAGTTGATGAAGTGTCAGGATTTTTCCTAATTACATATACAGAATTTCAATCTTGGGCAGCAGAAGATATCTCTTTTACAAATATTATAAAGTCCCATTATATCTATATTAGATACTTTTCTCATAGGATTATTTTTAAATTTTATATTCTTTTTTTTTTAAAGCAATTGGGGTTAAGTAACTTGCTCAATGTTACACGGCTAGTCATTGTTTATGCGTGGGTGCTCATTTTCTGAGGTCGGATCTGATCTCGGGTCATCCCAACTCCGAGGCCGGCGCTCTTACTCACTGCGCCACCTAGCCGCCCCTTTAGGGCAATTGGGGTTAAGTAACTTGCCCAAGGTCACATGGCTAGGTTTTTGTTTGTGTGGATTAAGTGTCGGAGGCCGGCTCCGAACTCAGGGCCTTCTGATTCCAGGGCCGGCGCTCTATTCACTGCGCCACCTAGCCGCCCCTAAATTTTATATTCTTAAACTATTTTGGTCTCATTTTGTTGGCTTTTGAAAAGGGTAAGCTTGTAACTGAATAGTGAAACATAAATAACGCTACAGGTTTATAAAACTGAGGTATATGATTCAAGTGCAACATGATAAGAATCGTGACCTAAAAAAATATTTTAAGACCATAAAAATGTAGTTTCAACCCATGAACACTTTGGACAATGCCATTAATATGGGTAACTGGATTATCCAACTAGAAAAACCCAGGTATACAAATGAAATATGGCTCCTTTCTAGTTTTTGAAGTTAAATCCACTTTCAGAACAGACTGCTCATGTTTCTCTACTCATTCTCTGAAGATTTTCTATTTGCATTTCTTTTAAGTACCTCAGGTCTTATATTCTGTTTCTCTTAGAAAATGTCAAATTAACAAAGGGATAATGTTGGATTAAGTATTTCTTAGAATAATTACATGAGTTCTAAACTTTCAAAAATGGGAATTATAATGGAAAAACTATTACATCATCATGACTTAGAAATTAAATGGTGAACTGCTTTATCACCATTTCTACTAGCTTTTCCTCATAATAATTTAGGACATAGAATTGGACTATACCCACAAAAGAGATGCAGAAAAATATTCATGTTAGCGGTCACTATGCAGAGCTTCTATGAGTGAAAATGATAGCTATTTCACTAGTCAACAGCAAAAAGTCCTATTGCTCTCTTGAAGTAACCAGAAAATTCTAATTTATGGAGCAAGAAACAGATATAGAAAGGTTAGAAAGTCATTAAATGAACTAGTAAGATCAAAATGAGGTGACGACACATAATCTTTTTCTAGTCCCTTCCACCAAGTGTATTCCTTTGAGATTATTAGACATTTATTCTTATAACTGTATATTAGCACCTACTATGTGCCCGATTGGGTTAGGCATGGCAGATACAGAAACAGACAGTTCTTGCCCTAAATAGACTTATATTCTATTGGGGGAAACAATATGTACAAAATATAAAGTATATGCAGACCAAACACAAAAAATGGTGGCAGTGGGATAACTACTTGCAAGGAGGGGAATCAGGAAAGGACAGGAAAGAACCAATGAATTTTAGGACAATAGAATTAGAAGAGACCTAGAGATCATTTAGTTCAGTTAATCAATCTAGACGGAGAAATATATTTTCTTCTCGAAAATCTTGAGTATGGAGACTCCAAAACACCACTATAGAGCTCATTTAGTGCTTTTTATCAACCTAATGTTAAATTTGGTCTTAATATCATAAATTAAAGAGTTGGAAGGGCACTTGGAGATCATTTAGTCCATTTCCCTCATTCCTGTGACCCCCAAATACAATGGTTTCTTTGTACTATTTCAAAAATATCTCTTTAAGTCTACTTTCCTTTGTATGGAGGTGTTGCTGTATAGTGATACAGTGGGTAGAATACCATATCTGGAGTTGGGAAGACACAAGTTCAAACCTGGCCTCAGACATTTACTAGCTGTGTGACCCTAAGCAAGTCACTTAACCCTGTTTGCCTCAGTTTCCTCACCTGTAAAATGAGCTGGAGAAAGAAATGGCAAACCACTACAGGATATTTGCCAAGAAAACCCCAAATGGGATCATGAAGAGTGGAACATAACAACTGAAACGACCGAAAAACAAAAATTCTTTGTGAGGATATAGAAAATTAAGTGTTTCAGAACTTTCTAAAACAACTTCACATTAGTGTAGAAAGGGACATTGACTCACAATCTGAAAGTTAACTTGCCTAGCCTTGTTGACTGTAATTTACAGATGTGTTGAAGAGATATTTATCTAGCCAAAGTATTCATATTCTAAGCTCACTGACACCCTCCTGTGGTGATGCAATGAATAATGTTGGTCAAAGTTGAAAATTCAGAGTTCCAGTTATATTTGTTTTTATATTTCTTTTTCAGGGGGTGGGGAGGAGGTGGGAGGAAGAGAAAACAAATGCTTGTTAACTGAATTTTTTTTTAAAGAAAGGATATTAGGATCCCACGGCTTAAAATCTTATAAAAGGGAAGTCAGCTTAAGCAAGCTCTTACAGAATGAAATTCTAAGATACAAATAGAAGCAATTCTGAGTAGGAGGGAATTAGAAAAGACCAATGTGGATGCAGAAGAAACTCATGAGGCTGACTTAAATAAAAAAAAAGGATATTACAGAAATGAAAGAGCAGATAACAGAGGATTAACACAAAAGCATTATGTGGTCTTTAAAGAAGACTGGGTCAGGAGTGATCAAATTCAGAATGAGCTTAGGCTGGTGATAAATACTAAGGAAAGGAAAAGGGCTTTAAAAAAGGGCTACATTTGGGAGCAGAGGATGGCAAAAGGGACAGGATGGGTGCTTATGGAAAGAAGAGAGAACTAGTTAGTCTTATTTTTCCCCCAATTTTTCTGTCAAGGAGAATGATCTTTGGACTTGACAGAACAGAATAAAAATAACTCATAGAGAATTGAAATCTAAGATAAAGAGTTAGTAAGACTGCACCTTATTATCATTGATAAGAAGAGTTCTTCTAGGGATGGCTAGGTGGTGCAGTGAATAGAGAACTGGCCTGGAGTTAGGAGAACCTGAGTTCAAATCCGACCTCAGACATTTAACACAAAACTAGCCATGTGACCTTGGGCAAGTCACTTAAACGCCAATTGCCCTGCCTCCCCCCTTCCAAAAAGAAAAAAAAAAGAAGACTTCTTCTAATCACTCAAAACAGTCCTGGGTTGCTCCTTCATCCCTATTCTCATCTGCCCAGTCCCTATCCTTCTCTGTTTTCCCCTTCCATTGTATGTTCCCACACACCTTCCTTGCTGCTCAGCCCCAGGATATACTGGGCAAAGGAGAAGAGTTGGCCTACTGCTTTGTCCTCAGTGTTTCTTCCAGAGCCTTGCTCTGGGTATTATTCAGTAGCCTTTCCTTTTTGTGTGGCTCACTCTAGCTATCTATTCATATTGTGACTAATATTGTCATCTATGGGCCACCAGGCCTTTCTCCTTGATTTCTTTTTATTTTTTAATTTAAAAAATTTTTTATTTTAACAAATGCTTTATTAACTTCTGGTTTACATCATTCATTTTAGCCAGATTTTGAGTTACAAATTTTTCCCCTATCCACCACCCCAGAATAGCAGTCCCACAAGATATCCCCTCATCCAATCTGCTCTCTCCCATATCTTCTCCCATACCCCCTTCGACTTTGCCATTAGGGCAAGGTGAATCTCCTTGATTTCTTATGGAAGGCAGCCCCTGGTTCACAGTTTTTTTCTCTGCCTTAACCCCTGCCCTTATACTTGGGGAATACAATACACATAAGGAGGACTTAAACATGCCAGCCTCCAAAGTCTTTAAGTTCCTGATTTCCTAGGCAAATTAACTTCATCATATCTCGGTGACAGCTCTACAATCCAGAACTCTGAAATCATTTTCTTTAGCCAAATGGAGATCAAATGAGTTAACACTGTACAGAACTTGCAAACCTAAAAGCGTGATATCAATTTTAAGCTATTTGTCACGTGCAGCTTCCTGGTCTTCTTACTCCCTCGTTAACCCTATTCTTCATCCACATAAAACCTCAAGCTTCTCCATCTCTTGTTGCTCATTCCATCACTGTTCCCTGTCTTCCATTTGTAGTCTTCAGCCTACAGTAAATCAGTT
This sequence comes from Gymnobelideus leadbeateri, assembly GCA_011680675.1. Lineage (NCBI taxonomy): Eukaryota > Metazoa > Chordata > Mammalia > Diprotodontia > Petauridae > Gymnobelideus > Gymnobelideus leadbeateri. Next base: position 90,995 of record WOXC01011787.1, on the reverse strand, counting down.
CAATCTCACCCTACCCTGTAGTCTTGAATCTTTTCCTCCTTGTTCTAGAGCTGCTTATGACTTGCCAAATCTCAAACTTAGATGACATCCACCATCCTCTGCTATTAAATGCCCCAGAAGGAAGTCACACAATTGGGCTGACCAAATCTGTGATCTAATCTCAAATGGGGTCTTATTGCTACACAGCAATCCTTTTACTTATCTGCTCCCCCCACATGAACTCACAGCAGTTCCAAACCTGAGGGACAGCTAGATGGCTCAGTCCCTAGAGTGCTGGACCTAGAGTCAGGAAGACCTGGCCTGAAATATGGTCTCAGATACTTACTAGCTGTGTGACTCTGGGCAAATCACTTACCGGCTGCATTAGTTTCCTTAACTATAAAACAGGGATAATAATAGTACCTACTCCTCATGGCTGCTGTGAGGAGCAAATGAAAGCACTGCAAACCTTAAAGTGCTATGTAAATGCTAGCTATTATATTATCATTATTATTACTATTTTCAACAATATAAATCTAGGACCAATAGCTAATGGGATGACAGTTGGGATACGGAAAGATTTTTTTTTTTCCTTTTGGAGGGCAATTGAGGTTAAGTAACTTGCCCAAGGTTACACGGCTAGGTTTTTTTGTTTGTGTGTGTTAAGTGTCTGAGGCCAGATCTGAACTCAGGTCCCTCTGACTCCCGGCACTCTACTCGCTGCACCACCTAGCCGCCCCTCCAGAAAGATTTTAATGGGCTAGAAAACTGGGTTGAACCTAGTATGATCAATCTATCATCCAACAAGCATTCATTAAGTGCCTACTGGATGTGCCAGGTCTCTGCTGGGTGCTGGGGAGAAAAAGAAAAAATTGAAATGGTTCCTTCCCCCAAGGATTTTTTAATCTAAGCCATGCAGACATATATAGATGTAGGTGTATAGAAAATGTATAGAAAATACACATACACTGATTTTTGGAGGAAGATAGTAGTAGGTGAGGGAGATCTGAAAAGCTTCATGTAAAGGGTGATGCTTGAGCCAAACCTTGAAGGAAATGAGGGATTCTGAAAGATGGAGGTGAAGAGGGAAAAAGCATTGCAAGCAAAGGAGGGGCAGCCAGTGCAAAGGGAGGGAGACAAAAGGCAGAGGGCCATGATAATGGACTGTAAGAAGACCAGTTTGGTTGGATTCATAGTGTGTGTGTGTAGGAGAATAATGGGTAGTAAGACCTGAAAGGCAGGCTGTAGACATGTTGTAAAGCGCTTTAAATACCCCAAAGAGGAGTCTGTGTTGGAGTTTTAAGGTAATTGATAATAAGGTAATAACAGATAGATAATAAGGTAATAATAATACTCAAATTTGTTGATTAGGGGAGTGAAATGGTCACTTGTGCTTTTAGAAAAATCACTTTGGCAGTAGCTGTGTGGAGGAAGGACCTGAGGTAGGGGGACCAGTTAGGAATCTATTGCTATGAACTTGGTTAGTGGCGATGAGAGCCTGAATTTGTGCATAGAGAAAAAATAGATTCTAGAGATACTGTGGCGGTAGAAACGACAAGATTCTAAAACTAAGTGGAAAACTGGGGAGTGAGAATGATGATTTTAACATGACACCTATGTTGCAAACTAGTATGTTTGAGGCAAGACTTGAAGTCAGCCTGTCAGTATCTAACTAGGCCACACTGTGGCCTCACTCAAATATATGAGAGAAAACACACACACACACACACACACACACACACACACACACACACACACACACACACACACACACACACTGAATGCTAGTAGAGCTGGGTAGTAATAACTGGAGGAATCATGAAAGAGTTCTGGAAGCAAGTGGCCCCTAAGCTAAACTGTGAAGTTCTAGGAGTGTTCTAAGAGGGAGAATGAGGAGGAAGAGTATGGGAGGCAGGCATGGAAGAGGTGAGAGGTGAGAGGGGCCTATGTATGTGGAGAAGGGGCCCTGTTTGAGAGAGACTGTGCAGAGAGACAGAACAAGACGTGGCTGACAATTGAGTGGATATGGGAGGCTGGGGAGGAATTGAGGCTGACACTGAGGTACCTGGGTCCTGACTGATAGGGAGGATTTCAGTGCCATACATGAACAACGTAAGAGGGTTCATTACTCATCTCCAAACCACAATCAGGTTAGTGCTACCCCAAATGAGTCCTAGAATTTAGTGGATTAATACCCTCCCCCTCCCCAAGAGGAGAAGAATCTCTAAATCTGGATGATCACTGATTATAGTAAGGTACAAGAAGCAGCAGAGATACATATAAAGTCTTTCACTTGGATTCAAGAAATTGATTGCAGGGGTGGCTAGGTGGTACAGTGAATAGAGCACCGGCCCTGGAGTCAGGAGGACCTGAGTTCAAATCTGACTTCAGACACTTAACACAAAATCTAGCCATATGACCTTAGGCAAGTCACTTAACCCCAACTGTCCAACCATCCCCCCTCCAAAAAGCAAAAAAAAGAAAAAAGAAATTGATTTCACAAATACAAGTTGGGGAAGGTATGACTAGATAGCAATTTGTCTGAAAAAGATACGAAGTGGTTAAGTGGTTTGCAAAATGTGATGTGATATGGAAACCAAAAAGGCTAATGTAATCTTGGGTGCATTAAGAGGCACCACCCTTCTAGCTAAAACCTTATTTTTCTTACTGTACTCCATTCTGGATACCTCATTTTAGAAAAGACATTCACAAACTGTAAAGAACCCAGAGGAAGGCAACCAGAATGGGGACAGATCCTGAGTATGTGTCATATGAGGATTAGGTGAAAGACTGATAACCCTGCAAGAAGAGAAGGCACAGAGGTCATGATAATATCTGCAGGCTGTGACGCAGAAGCTGGATTAACCTTGTTCTGTTTGGCCCCAGAAAGCAGAAGTAGCAGGATGAAAATCCGTCCAGTCAGGTTTGAGATCAGGAAAAAACCCAATAAAATAAAACCTCTTATATGGGTGTCTCCTACTTCCGACTCTTAGCCCATTTAATACAGCTCAGACTCTTTTGATCTCACATGGTCATGATAATCTCCTAACCAACCTTCTTGCCTCTTCCTCCTTCTAATTCATCCTCTAGTCTGCTGTTAGAGCCCTGGTCACCCTACTGCTCTGGCTCCAAAGACTTAGCTCCTCACTGCCATCTGAACAAACACCAAAAACCAAACCTGACATTCCAGGTTCAGCCCAACTGCTCTATTCCTTGAACTCATGCCAGTTTTCCACCTCCTTGTATCTGTTCTTACAACCCATTTGAATCCTTCTCATCATTCAAAGTCTTGATCCCCTTGGTGTCATACCTGGCTTCTTCTTCTCTCACCCCAAGTGTCCAAATAGATGCCTACTTTTGACCCTGCTCTATCCACAATGTCAGTTACAAGTTTTTTTTTTTTTCCCTATGCTCACAGCTGCTTTTCTCACTCAGGCCCTGACCAGTTGTTGTGTGAACTTGGGCAAAGTTCTGCTAGTAGGGCTCCCTGACCCAAGCCTCCTCCTACTCATCCCCCACATAGCTGCTAAACTGTTTCTCTCATGGTGTAGGTCTGTCAAGCCCTCTACTCAATCAACTCCAGTAGCTTCCTAACACTAGAAAGGTAAAGCGTAAATTCCTCTGTTGGGCATTTAAAACCCTTCCATCCCTGGCCTATGTCCTACCTTTCCAGCCTTACAACACATTACCCCCTCCTCCCCCCATGCCATCCTGGCCTTCTTGAGTTTCATTCCTGTGCTTTTGAGTGGCTTCATCCATGTCTGGGAATGTGTCCCTTCCTCATCTCCACATCTTAGAATCTCAGTTTCCCATCAAGACTCAATTCAAGTGTTATCTTCTCTATAAAGCTTTTCTTGGTTCTTCTTTGTAGTGACTTCAACCAAAGCTCCCTTTATATATATATGCTTTATGTATGTTTTGTCTACACCTGCATATGTTCATATTTTTTTTTCCTGTAAGTATGTAAACTCCTTGAGGGCAGAGGTTGTTTCACTTTTTTCTTTATATTACTAGCTTCTGGCACAGTATTTGGCACATTGTAAGTTTAATGGTTGTTGGTTGATTTGATCATTTCCTTTATGAGGTCTTACATGATTCCCTTATCTCTGACCTCTCACATATGCACCTTTCTTATAAACTTATTCCACTGAGTTCTGTATTATAATTATTTGTGTACACATTATTTGGATTGCTTATCTTATGTAATGCTACTAAATTTCCCTGAAGGCAGGAACTATTTTATTTATCTTTGTATCTTAAGCATTAGCTAGCATAGTGGACCCTGATTACACTATTTGGAAGTAATCTGTGAGTAAATGTACATGATGCTGTCCACAAGCATGTCAGGATAATTTATATTACAGAGAGCAAAAGGCAGATATTTCCAACTAGTATTTTTATTTCTTGTTAAATTATGGACTATGTGAAAAGAATAAAATAATGCATAACCTTTTGGGCTTAAGACTTAAATACTTGTCATATGGCACAGCTCTGTGGGTTAGGATGGACTAGTCAAAAACATGAATTTAAGATTTATTTATGGAATCATTTCCCCTTTTCTGGATGACTCATAAGTAAATATCCAGACAGAGTGACTGAGGTAATGGGTGGCTCAGCATCCATTCTAGGGTATTCCCCTTTTCCAATTATGAATCTAATTTAAGCTTAAAAATGTCCTGCTGTTTCTCACTAGATGACACCATTGCTCAGGATGGAATTGCTCAACCCTGACCAGCAATATGAAATGTTATGTCTTTATTAGTCATGTTTTCACTTCTTAAAAATAGATGCATTTTAAGGATTAAAATGAAAACATTCCCCAAACAAATTTTAATCTATGGAATTATTATTGTTAAGACATTCCCCTTAAACAAAACACAGGAATGGTATCAGTGAGAGTAATCAGACAAAATGTCAGTGATATCCTTAGCAATGGAAGGCACTGTAATGAGGTCAGGACCAAAGATCTCTCCCAGCTCTAATGTGATTCCAAGTAGGTATTTCTCAGGTTACCATTCTACATAAGTAGGCAGTAGGAAGAATGAAGTGGGAGGTAAAACAAAGAGATTTCTCATATATATATATGCATATATATGTATGTATGTATGTATGAATGTATGTATGTATGTATCACCAGTGTCAGCATTATCATAAAATACTATTTACTAAGTGTATAAGTGTGTGTGATACTATGAGGGAAGCTCTTTAACTCCTGACAATAACCCTGTCCTAAAGGAGACTATAATCTAAAGTTAATTACAGTGCCAAGAATAAGAGTGCTCTCTGATGACTCCATTAGATTGTTAACAAGCGTTTTCTCTATTATGCGTTACCAAATTTAGAATTATACAATGGAGGATCTGTGATCTAAAGGATTCATAGGCTCATTAAGTTAGAGCTGAAGGGACTGGAGAGACCATTGAGTCTAAGCCTCTTCATTTTCTAGATGAGCAAACTGAAGCCCAGAGAGATCAGTCATTTGCCCAGGGGCACATTAGCTTGTCAGCATCTGAGCTGAAATTTGAGTCCAGGTTTTCTTTCTTCTTTTTGACTCTAAGTCTAAGAGACCATCTACTACGCCATGCTGCTGTTCAAGCAAATAACTCACTTCCACATGACACCCTGCGAATTGAACTACAGTATTTAATATTCATACTTAAGGGTCATAAATATAGCAAACACTGTAGAAGTCATCAAATTCAACTTTCCACTCAGTGAAGGAATCAACTCGAATACTGACACAGCCTCTTCTTAAATACTTTAAAAAATACTTTTCAACTCAAATTGTTAAAAGTTTTTTTTTTCCTTTTTGGAGGGCAGTTGGGGTTAAGTAACTTGCCTAAGGTTTTTGCTTGTGTGTGTTAAGTGTCTGAGGCCGGATCCAAACTCAGGTCCTTCTGACTCCAGGGCAGGTGCTCTACTCACTGTGCCACCTAGCCGCCCCAAAAGTTATTTTTAATATTGAGCCAAAATTTGTTTCCCTGTAACTTCCATTCACTGTTTAGAGCCATATAGAATAAGTCTAATCAAATTCTTCTATTATGTGATAGCCCTTAAAATATTTGAAGACAGAGGTTATCTCCTAAAATATTTTTTTTACGCTCAATATATGTCTATTATGGGTTGCACTAGCCAACTTTATGCTACCTTACGAAAGGAACAACCCAGCAACAAGGAGAAGATACACTGTACTCTCTGCCCTGGTCAGACTGCACCTAAAGTATAGTATTGTGTCCTGGGCTCCATGTTTTCAGAAGGACATCAATAAGCTGGAGAGTATCCAGAGGAAGGTAACCAGGATAGTGAAAGGTTTTGACTTCAAGGTGTAAGAGCACCATTTGAAGAAACTGGGTAATTTGACCAGGAGAACAGAATACTTTGGGAGGTCATCATAGCTATATTTAAATATTTTAAGTTCTGTCACATGGAAAACAGAATAGCCTTGTTCTGTTTTGGAGCTAAAGGGCAGAATTAGCAGCAACAGGTAGAAGTTAACAAAGAAATAAATTTAGGCTTGAGGCAAGGAAATACTTCCTAACAATTCGAGCTGGCTGAAGGGAATTAGTAGTCTTAGGTTTTTTGCTGAGGGTTTTGCCTCATTGGAGGTCTTCAAGCAAACTCTGAGTGATCACTTGAGTATGTCATAAGTAATATGGGTCAGGTGGTCTTCTCCAGGCTGAACATTACTAGTTGCTTCAGCTTTTCCTCATCCCTCATGATTTTGAGATTCTTCACCATCCTAGCTGCCCTCTTTTCGCTGCTATTCAGAGTTGCTCAGAATTGAATACAGTTCACTAAATGTGTTCTGGTTAGCATGTATTAAAGTACTATTACATTTCTGGTTTTGGCCACTATAGGTCTATTAATGCAGCCTAAGAGTGAGTTAGCAAATGAAAATAGCAAAAAACTGGACAAATCATACCACTGGCTTGCTGCATAGTCAACTAATACTGTTCAGCCCTTCTTACATAAACGCAAAGTCTTGTCTCTTATGCTTTCTCAAGTTAATGTCTAAACTGCATCAAAGAGCAGGAGATCACATTCATATTACATAAGATCATTGGTTTAAAGTTGAATAGGACCTTAGAGATTGTCTAGTCCAACCAATTTTACAAATAAAAAAACTGAGGCCTAAAGAAGAGATGTAATTTGTCTAATTAGCAACAAGCAGCAGAGCAAAAAATTGAACCAAGGTCTTCTGACTCCAAATTAAATGTCTCACCCCACTAACCTCAGAATTCACATCTGTCCATTCCCAGTATGCACTGAACAAAGTCCAAAACCTTAACATAGAATTCAAGACCTTTCCTAGGAAGAATGGCCCCTTCTTACCTCATCAGCTTTGGCTTCTTTCCTTACCCCCTTATGATCTAGTCAAAGTTAAGTATCACTATTTCCTAAATACGGGTTTTCCTGCAGCTACACTTTTGTTTATGCTATTCTGTCTTCCAAGAATGGCATACAAAACAACCTGGCAAAGTCGTAGAGAATGGGGATGGAGTGTAGTGTCTGAGGAACAGCCAAATGGGCTAGTGTAGCTGGATTACAGGATAACTGGAAGTATACAAAGCCTGGACTGAGAAGAAGGGACATAGAATTAAATGGGAATCCCAGCCCCAACCTAGAAAGTGTTTTCAGTTGTACGTGGATGACTATGCTGTGATTTACAGGTGGACATTTTTGTCAGTGCATAAGAGGTGTTGAAAGATAATTCATTTGTGCCAACTGTGACACTATCTTTCTACTATAAGTTTTCATTTTATGTTATGTCAGCAGTTACTGGTAAAACCACCTGTTTTCAAAACCACTGCAGTTTCTGGCAGGGTTTTTTCCTGTGTGCACAGACAAAGCCTGATACTTGACTGGCTCAAATGAAACTTTGGGCATGCTGTTAACAGAGCAGTGGCAAATGAAATACCAGTTTCTTCTGGGACAGACTTAGCTCAATCAATCCCCTTAGGTTTTGTGTTCAGACTGGAAGTTGTACCCAAGGCTGGCAGTTAAGGGCTTTGTACCAGTAATACTCTAGCTTTTCTTCTGGGGTCCAAGGCTTTTACCAGTTTTTTTGTTTGTTTTTTGAGTGGTGGAAGGCAAAGCCATTGAGGTTAAGTGACTTGCCCAAGGTCACACACAGTTAATTAAGTGTCAAGTATCTGAGGCTGGATTTGAACTCAGGTCCTCCTGACTCCAGGGCCAGTGCTCTATTCACTGTGCCACCTAGCTGCCCCATTTTTTGAAGGGAGCAAAGAGCATTTGTGGCTTCTATATTATTATACTGGAAGCCTGGAGAAAGAGTTGAATCTATGCTGTTCCACAAGGAGAATAATTTTAGTTTGCAAAACACATTTTTTCATAATAACCCTGGAGGTGGAATATTCTTATGCCAACTGTACTATAGAGAACTCCAGAAATCCAAATCACCTCTTTCCATAACTGCTATCTTCTTCAGAGAACAACTCTTTGGAGGGTTTTGTCTTTTCAAGGAGAATAGTCCTTTTGTTGGCCACAGAAATGCATGCTATTCTCTCTGCATGGGTATGTATGTAGTGCCATGAAAAAGGAAGTGTGTCACTGACTGAGTTGAAAAAGTAAAACTCCTCTGAAAACTGGATTACTTAAGAGCCAAGTGACCATTTGAAAGACACTAGTGATAGAATACTGGAATATGGCTTTTTCTGAATTGCCAATAGCAGTATAATGGTAATGATTCAGGGTTAATATACCCATCCAAATGATTTCTGTAGACTGAGATACACTCTGTCCTTACTTTGGAGTTTCACAATCCTAGGAGGCATACCTAGACCCTTTCTTGATTTTATGAACTCCCTACATTCAAAATATAATGTAAAAGGTTAGGGTTTTTTGTTCCTTTCTTCTCTGACCATGTTCATTTTGACCATTAGGGGAATTTAAAATGTCTTGAATGATCTTACCACGTGGTCATATTATTACTAAAACATCCTAAGCAGAAAGGGCAAGTTAAATAGCTGATTTTGTGCCGTCACAATCTGAAATAATTTCTGAATTTTTTTTTTTTGGTCTGAATGCGTACCTTAGAAGTAACAGATGACTTAATGAGAGGAGGTAATTTTTCTATTAAAATAGCATTAATGAGGCCCCTATTTATTGACACTAATGTTGATGACTTATTAACTGGGAAAAGGAAAAATGAAATACCTTATCTCTAAAAGGAATACAGAGATACTAATTCAGGCAGTGGCCTTATTAGGAAGCAAAAAATGAAAAGAGAAAACTTTTCTATTTACTCTAAACTAAGGATTGGTATTCAGGAGGGAATGAATGAACATTGTATACTTGGTAAGTTAATACAGGCATTCTAAATTCAACTTGCTTTTCCAGTATTCTTTGAGTTTATGTAAAGTTAGAAAAAAATCTTGATTTTCCAGTGTTCTTCTGAAACTGTATTTTTTTAGACCGAGGCTGAAGATCTTGACCCTCTATTGATCACTGTCATAGCTTTGATTTCCTAATTTTCTTCAAGCTGTCAAGTTTAAGCAAGGACTATTTTTCAATTTCTTTTTTTTAACTGACAAAATTTTCTTCCCAAAGAGGATAATAAATAAAACCAACGGTAGCTAAATATCAAGTCTGACACTGGATTGATTCTATTAGGTCATGATTTGACAGTAATAATAAGATAGCTATGAGAGGTATATTTTAATTTGTGATGGTTTTATTAGGGACTTCCAACAATTCTTGCCAAATTCTTGCCAAAAGTTCTACATTTATAAAGACCTGATCACTTCTCATTAAGTAACAATCTTACTTTAAATTATGGCAATAAGATGGTAGGATTCCAAAGGCATGTTGGAATTTATACCCAGTGTAGTTCATAATTTTAAACTTCAATGCTACCACATATATTTGCAAATCTCATTCTTTCAATAATAAGCATTAAGACCTTACTCGATTACTCTTAGAAGCATTAGTACCTATGTGACCTTGGGAAAGTCTTTTTAAATTTTCTGGGCCTTGGTTTTCTTCTCTGTAAAATGGAAATTTTGGGTTAGGTGATCTGTGAGGGCCCTTCCTGCCCTAAATACATGGTCCTGTATTTTAGGGATATGACAACCTTTCCTCCCCCCAAACTGCTCTTGTTTCATCCAGTATTAGTTTATACATTAATAGGAGCTGAAGGAAGATGTCCCATGGAGCTTAGAGAGAAGCATGAGCAAAGGCATCTCATAACTCCAGGGTGACTCTTAGATCTACTAATCCATCCCTAAACTCTCTCCTGACCTCCTGTCCCACATCTTCCTATTTGGAGTGCCTACTGGGCACTCCAAACTGGATGCCCTGTAGGCATTTTTAACTCAGCATGTTCAAAACCAAATGGTTACCTTTCCCCAACATCTTCCCCTCTTCCTGACTCCTAGATCCTGTGGAGGGACCACCATCTGCCAAGTCACCCGAGCTCACAATATAGGAGTTACCCTTGATTTCTCACTTTCTCTGACTCCCCATATCTAGACTGTGGCCAAGTCCTGTCAATTCTGCCTTCATAACATCTCTTGTATTTTACTGTCTTCTCTCTTCTGTCATTGCTGGTGCAGTCTGTCTTCATCTTATACCTGAATGAACACAGCAGCCTGCTGGTTCATTTTTCTGCCTCAAGCTTGTGCCCGTTCATTTAGTCCTCCTAAAGAGCAGGCCTGGTCATGTCATTGCTCTATTCAACCAGCTCTTTTGTGGTTGTTCCATAGTTCCAGTCATATTTGACTCTTTGTGATACCATTTGGGATCTTCTTGGCAAAGATGCTAGAGTCGTTTGCCATTTTCTTCTCCAGCTCATTTTACAGATGAGGAAACTGAGGCAAACAGGGTTAAGTGACTTGCCAAGGTTCACATAGCTACTAAGGCCAGATTTGAACTCAGGAAGACGATTCTTCCTGACTTCAGGCCCAGCACTCTATCTACTGTGCCCCCTAGCTTCCTATTATCTCCAGGATCAAATCTAAAATCCTTTCCTTGGCTTTTACAGCTCTTAATAATTTGGCCCCTTTCTGCCTTTCCAATTTTTTTATACCTCACTCCCACATATTCTGCAATCCAGCAACACTGGTTTCCTGGCTATGCCTCAAATAAGACACTCCGTCTCTTGGCTCTTCTCTGGTTGGCCCCCATGTGTGAAATGTTCTCCTTCCTCAGGTCTGCCTACTGACCTCACTGATTCAGGTCCCAGAAAAAATCCCTTCCTCTAATGAAAGCCTTCCCTCATCCCCTCTTAATTCCACTGCCTTCCCTCTGTTAATTATTTTCTATTTATCCTGTATATAGATTGCTTTGAATGTATTTGCATAGTCTCCTTCATTGGAGTGTTAATTTGTGGTTTTCTAAAGTCAATGTTTCTACTTGAGTTTGACACCATTGTGTGAGATAACCCATGCACAATTGTGGTAGTCCCAAAATATTAAATAGCATGGAGGAAAACCTCTATTGCTTTGGGTAGATCTTCTATGAACAATTTAGGGAGAAAAAAGAATATGAATTGCCCAATATAATAAACCATGGAGGTATGAAAATCTGCACCAATGGAAAGAGTAATATTCCAACAATGATATCATAGATCGAAGCATCTAGAGTATGGTTAACACAGAACAGATACTAAGTCCATTATAATGAAGAAAATGAGAAATTAATCAGTTATCATTATAGTTTTATGGGTTGTAAATAACTATAAAAATAACTCTGATTAATTCACCTTTATAATTATATTGTGAAATATGATCATTTGGTAAAGATGAACTTTAGACTCCTCAAAATATAAAACTTGTGATATTCCAACACAGTTACATAAACACATGATCATTCACTGAAAAGTACTGGATGTAATGGAGGAGGAAGATATTTAGTTCAAATAAGAAAAAGAAATACAAATAGAACTGTGGTGAATGAATTTTCTATTTTTTTCTTCTATGCTATTCTCATTATCTCACTCTAGATACAGTCACAGAACATTTCCAGGTTACAAAAATATGCACTTGACTCTTTTTGGATCTACCAGACACACTATCAATCAATCAACAAGCATTTATTAATTACTTACTACTATACTAAGACTTGTAGATAGAAAGGCAAAATCAGGGTCCTCAGTCTCAAGGGGTTCATTCAAAAAGGAAAGACATCATGCAAATGACTATTTACATATAAGGTATATACTGTGTAAATGGGAGAGAAAGAAAATATATACTTAGCATTTCCCTCTCTGCTTTCCATAACTGCATTCCTGGTTCCACCATATTAATTTATAGTTGGTGCTCTTATATATAATGGCAGGAGCCAATACTTTCCAGTTTGGGACTCCCTTGCCTTTTGAATATATTTCCCCATTGTCTTTATGAACGTGACTCATTTCAGTCATGTCTTATTCCTCCTGGATAGTCTTCTCATATAGCTGTCATAATCTGCCATAAGGTATTAGTTGATAGAGGCTTAAGCAGCACCTTCTCAGGGACATTGCATTTTCACAGAGGACATTAGATAATTTTTTTATACCCTGAGGTTGAATATATAATGCCTGGCTTTTAGTCATTCTCTCAGGTGGTACAGGGAAATATATTTTATCCAGCATTCAGCATGGGACTTTGCACTAAGTACTTAGTAAATTAATGAATTTCTAAATGGGGGAATCTCACCCGATCCCTGCTTTCCTGCTGCCTCCTCTGCCCCTCCCCAATGTCACTGTACAGATAGGCCTTACCCAATTATATCTGAGAGATGTATGGGAAAATGATAAATGAGAGGTTGTTCTGACCTCAAGAGAATTTCTAGAGACACAAATAGAAGCTTTTTCAACCCATGGGAGGAAATTTTGTACAGAGCCATCATCCATAGCTTTATAAAACTATTCTCTGACCCTGGAATAAGAGAATCAGGATATTGTGTTCTTTCAGATTTACTGACTTTGGAGTCAAAAGTTAACTGCAGACCATTATCCTTAAATCGCATGCTCATACAGATGGCCAGTCTCAGAGAGAACTGATAACAGCCACTATAATGAAAAACTGAATGGATATAGCACTGCAAATGTAACTTAATGGACTTCAAAATGTGAAATACCCTGCCTTCACATTCCCCCAGAGACCTAAGGAAACTATGCCTGGGCAGGTTCAAACTGGGAAAGAGGGGTGGCTTAATGGAAATGTCAAGTAGAACAGCAACAATGCTAGGGGCTTTTCTAAAAGAGAACTTTACAAAACTTTTTTTTTTTTTGATTCCTCATTCAATCTCTCACTCATATAGTAATGTCTGAGTACCTGCAATGTGCAAGACACTGCGAGAGAGAAAAAGATGAAGAAGACACAAGATGCTGCCACCTTTTTGTTTAGCTCATTAAATATTTTTTTGAAGTAGTGTGTTTTTATGGAAGAACCCTTTAAAAGATCCCAAGAAGAGAATACTTATACTATTATGCCAGACTAGGTCTCTGGTCTATTTGTAGCAAATGTGGAAGAAAATCTGAACTACAGATTTTTCAGTTACATATATATATATA
>WOXC01011787.1:0-72500 GCA_011680675.1 Gymnobelideus leadbeateri | reverse complement strand
CCAAAAAACTTAGCTGTACCCTTCTTGCAGCAATTAATTTTTCACCTATTTCCCCCATGTTATGTTTGTGCGGTTGATTTTTGAAAATCCAAGCATAAGGTTTTATGTTTATGAGATCAGTGCTCCTGGGTGGAGAACTGTTAGGCAGTGATGAGACCTTGAACATTCCACATACCTGTCCCTACACTGTCCCACTCCATATCTGCCCACTCTTTCAAATATGCTCTCTATAAATCCCAGTCTGAAAATAACCAACCTCATCATGTCAGAGATCTTCCTCTCAGACTCCTCACATCTTCTGGTTCTGAGACAGAACTTCCCCCTAACCCTGCATCATTAGCCATCGTTTCTGGTATTAGACGTATCTTCTCTCAAATACCCTTGCTGATCCCTAAAATGCAGTCAGAATATTACTTGCTCCCTCTTGCCACTTTCAGATGCCTTCTTCTACCAATATTACTTAAACAACCTCTCCTCCTTTGAAAATCCCTCCCATCAGATTCTGTGACTGCTATCTACCCCTCCCCAGGGCATTCTCTCTACTTTCTCAATGAATTCCTGCCCTCACACCAGGGGACTTCAATATACCATACATACCCTTGACCTTACACTTCTTCAGTATTTTCAACTCCTATGACTTACTTCTCCATTTTACTTCAGTCATACACAGGGATAGTCACATCCTTTGACTTTCCCATCACTCACAAGTATTCCACTTCTATAAGCTAGAATTCTGTAATTCCTTTATCTGATAATAATACCCTCTCATTTCATCCCTCCATATTCCTTACTACCCCTAACCCTTTTCATCAGTCTCTTATGACCTCCAATCCCTCTACTTCTCAGAACTTTCCCAAGCCATCACCCCAACTTTCCTCCCTTCCCAGTTGTGATCCCTCAGTGAACCAACTCAACTCTATAATTCTCTCTATTCTCAAATGCCTTGCTCTGCTGTGCTGTGATGGACCATGTCTTTCCCTCTCCACCCACAATCTTCTTCTTCCATATCTACTCACATGCTGTTGAACAGAACTGTGGGAATTTATGCAACTAAGTGGACTGGGTCCATAACATATTTATATTATATTATTATTTATTTATATTATTATTATTTATAAAATAAATTTATTTATCTAAAGGCTGTACCCTTCTTGCAGCAAATTAATCCTTCTATTTCTACTTGATGGATTCTCTATCCCACTTACCACAACAGCTATTCCAAACCTTTCCTCTCCTCAAGCCTCTCCCTCTGGGGACTTCAATTCATACTTTACTCATACATACCAAATTAATGAACCGCTGCCAACTGTGTCTTCAGAAATTCAGAATTTATGATATTTTAAAAGAAAATAACCTTTGGATCCTAACCAGCCTCACTCACCACAATGTTTGCACGTACATCCATGGCTAAAAACCATAAATGCTTACAGGCTGAAAGGAGAGAGTGCAATTATGAAAAAGTTTGATTTGCAATTACAGTAAAGCACAACTTTAAGTGACATCCTTGACCCTCTTCATAAATTTTAGTATTTGAAAATATTGATTGATTCATTTTCTGCAACATGTAAAATTCAGAAAATCTGGTAAAAATGTAAAAGTTGCATCTTGTGTTGTCAGGCTTCAATTATTCTAAGACACAGGAATTTGGTTAAAAATAAGAAGACTAAAATTACCAAAAAAAAATGTAAACAGGACTCCAATGAATGAATCTGCTAATCACTTTCCCTGGGGGAACTGCTAGTGCTTAGTCTTTAGCTATAACATATATGTAGTAACATATATGATGGCATTTAATTTCAAAGTATTTTGCTTGGCTTATATTCCTTCATAATGTTTAGGATGCTGCTACAAATTTAGAAGCGTATTTATGGTTCAGACAGAAACATGTCCATTTGTTTCTCCTCTATGGTAATCCATAAAAATTGATAAAGAAATATTATGTGGGCAAAGTTATATTTATTAATCAGAGCTTAAGGAAACAGGCTGTAGAACTGTGACTCATAACATCTTTCCCTGATAATTATTTATACGTTGCAGAGAAACATGGCTGGAAGGAACCTGCCTTGACTTTACTACATAAAAACATCATTTCAACTGAGAACTTGCATTTATAAATGTGAAAGAAATTAAAATGCAAATGAATCACTCATTCTTGGTAGTTCTCTACTCTAGGGTGCTCTTTTGTGAACATACAGTAGGTAGCTTCTTGGATTCTTCACAGTACATTTAGAGGGGAACTAGATTGGGCTGTCTGACTCATTTCTTTATTTCATTATTAGCACTGCCTTTAATTTTGATTCCAGTCTTCCTACACTTATTTTCACTGTGGCATTAGATGTTTTTTTGTCAGAACTGTAGGACTTATGTTATTTGGAAACAAGGAAGATGGCAAAATACATCTATGCTAAAGACGCCGACTTTGTTTTTGGATCAGAAATCAGATGCCTCTAGATGCCTACTTTCTCAAATTCCCAGGGTGGCACTGAGATAATGCTTGTAGTAACAGCATTAAAAACAGTAAGGCTTTTATAAAAGTGGTTCTAGTAAATAGGTTTTTGCAAAAGGGAATAACTCCTGCAAGGTTTTATGTGTTGTAATGTGAGAAGTCATTTATTTAAATAGCTAAAGAAAAAATATTCAACATTTCACCATGAATGTCTATAAAAGCTTCTCTTGTTGTTTTTCTCTCGTAGTAACATTCCAAAAACCACTTCAATTATCTGGCTAGGATATTAACACCATTGTGTAATTCTCTTCTGAAACTTTACATTGGTATTACCTGTGTGGCTTTCTCTTCTTGCCCAATCATGTTCTTCCATTCCAGAAGAGACCGCTGCAGATGCTCAAGTCCAGTTTCCCAAAGCCTGACAGTGCCTCCCATATCAACAGTAATAACACCACCTTTGCCCCATTCAGCAATCAGGGCATCTGTGTCTGAAATAGTAGAGAGCCATGTTGTGTATGGAGAGAGAGATGCTGGTCTGAAAAAACAAACAAAACAACAACCAAAATGCAATATAACCATAATAGTAAACTGAGGATAGTAATTGCTACTCTTACTTATCACTGCAAGATAGTGAATGTTTTAAGCCTTGTGACTTTAGGAAGAAAGAGACAGTAAATTGAGGTCGTGTGACTATGAAAAAAGTCTTACTCTGAATCCTTACAATTGTGTGGGGATGACCCTAGATTTTCCTTTTTTGAATTTAATTTTATAAATTCTGTATTTAATAAATGCCAGAAGAAAAGAAAAGCAGAGCAGGAGACCAAAAAAAGATGATCCATGAATCTCTGTATAGCTTGCTTTTTATTCTATTTCTTAAAAATTTTAAATTAATCTTGAACTTAAATACAAAAAAACAAAAATGAACATTTCCGTGTATACAGCACAGCATAAAGGGGATTCAGCATATAATTTATATTTCAGACTGTTTACTTAAAAAAAAATCCAAAACACCATGTACTAAATAGTACATATTGTTTTCAAAGCTATCCTGCTTTTTGTGCTTCCTTCTAAGTTTTCTTTTGTTCTCTGCTGTGTCTTTTTAATTTTTTTCTCCTGCCTCAGAGGAGGCTACAATTGAATACAAATGTGTTTGTGTGTGTGTGTGTGTGTGTGTGTGTGTGTGTGTGTGAGAGAGAGAGAGAGAGCGAGCATGTGCAAACCCTATTTATCAGTTTACAGTAAGAGTTAGTTTGATACTCAAGATGAATTAGTTATTCAAAGTTGATAATAAATCCTACTCCAGCACTTTATTTTTACTCTGTCTGCATCTCTCATGTTAAATTATGTTTCTTGTAAACAAGATATTGTCAAATTCTGGTTTTTAATACATTCTGCTACCCATTTCCGTTTTGTGAGTGAGTTCATCCCACTCACAAAGTTATAACTATTACTTGTGTATTTCCCTCCACCCTATTTTTCCTCATTATCCTTCTTGTCCTATTTATCCTATCCCTCCTCATGTGGCTAATTTACTTCTATCCACACCTTGTCCTCCCATTCCTTAGTTTATCCATCACTCTATGGGTCTCTCCCTTATTTTTCCCCCCACCCTCCAGAAGTCTCTCTCTTATCCTGTCCCCTTGTCTTCCTATTTCTTTATAAATTTAGAAGACTTTTATGCCCTTTAGATGTATATGTTGTTCCTTCTTTAACACAGTTACAATGTGAGTAAGATTCCAGAGCTACCTGACCTCCATCTCCACCTGCTTCCTCTGTAATAGTTCTTCCATTCATTTTTCACTTATAATAATAACTCCATTTTACCTCTCCGTACCCATTTTTGTTTTTTAGAATCATTCCATCATACTCAACTCAACCTCAAGCCTTTTATCAATGTATGTATGACCTTTCAAACTACCCAAATAATGATAATAACCTTAAGAATATAGACAACATTTTCCCATATCAGAAGTAAACAGTTCAACCAAATGAGTCCCTTATAATTGTTCCTTAATGTTTACCTTATGTTTCTCCTTGATTTTATATGTCAAACTTTCTATTGAATTCTAGTATTTTTTTCACAAATACCTGAAAGTCTTCAGTTCGTTAAATGTCCATTTTTTTCCCTTCAGAAGTTTACTCAGCTTTGCTGGGTAAGTTATTTTTGGTTGCAACTCCAGGTCTTTTGCTAAGTAGAAGCTGCTAAGTCTTATGTTATCCTGACTGCTGTTCCACAGTATTTAAATAATTTTTTCTTGTTACTTATAATATTTTCTCTTTAATCTAGAACTTCAAGACTTGGCTATAATATTCCTATGATTTTTCATCTTAGGATTTCTGTCAGGTAGTGATAAATGGATTTTTCTATTTCCTTTTTACCCCCTGGTTGTAGTATTTCAGGGCAATGTTCCTTAATGATTTCTTTAATATCATATCTAGATTTTTTTTTGGTCATAATTTTCAGGTAGTTCAACAATTCTTATATTGTGTCTCCTTGATCTGTTTTCCAGATCAGTTGTTTTTCTAATGATTCATATTCTTTTCTATTTTTTCATTCTTTTGACTTTATTATTTCTTGGTGGCTTGTCTTTACCTAATTGTGGTGTTTAAGGAATTATTTTCTTCCTTAAGTTTTTTTAATCTCTTTTTCTAATTGGTTGACTTTCTTTTCATAATTTTCTTGGATTGCCTTTATTTCTTCCTAATTTTTCCTCAAACTCTCTCATTTGCTTTTTTTTAAAATACAAAATAAATTTACTATGTTACTTTCAAAGTTATCCTGTTTGTCTTTCTTTCCCTTCTGAACTTTCTTCTGATTTCTTCTATGTATTTTCTTTTATATCCTTCAATGGCCCTCACTCTTTTAAAATATAGTATTATAGTTAGTCTGTTTCTCCCTCCTAAAGCCACACCCCAATAAAGAAAAGAGAAATAGGGGCGGCTAGGTGGTGCAGTGGCCTGGAGTCAGGAGGACCTGAGTTCAAATCCGGCCTCAGACACTTAACACAAACTTTCTGTGTGACCTTGGGCAAGTCACTTAACCTGAATTGCTCTACCTTCCCCCCTCCAAAAAGCATAAAAAGAAAAATCTAAAAAAAAAAAAAAGAGAAACGAAACTCTCTTAACAAATTGGTATATGCACAGAAAACCAAAACATTCACTGGCCATATTTTTAAAATGTATGCTTCCTTCTGCATTTGAGTCCTCATCTTCCCGTCTCAAAGTGGGTAGCATATTTAATATTTAATTTAAAATTTTAATTTAATATTTAATTTAAATATTTAATTTAAACTCTTGAATTGTGGTTGATTATGGCACTGATCAAAGTTTTCAAATCTTTCAAAATAGTTCTTCCTTACATTGTTCTTATCATATAAATTATTCACCTTGTTCTACTCACTTCACTGCTTAGTTCATATAAGTCTTGACCCAGGTTTCTCTGAAAACATCTCCTTATCATCATTTCTTATGACACAGTAATACTTCATTACATTGGCATACCACATTGATGGATACCCACCCTGTTTTCAGTTCTTTCACAATAAAAAAGAACTTTAAAAATATTTTTAGGTTATAGGCCAGAATGATATTGCAAGATCATTGCGTATGCATAGCTTGGTGACTTCTGGGGTATAGTTCCATATCGTTTTGCAGAATGATTGGATCAATTCACAACTCTATCAACAATGCATACAACTTTCATGTTCTCTTTTTTGTTGTTTTTTGCCAAACTGTTGAGTATGAGGTGGGACCTTGGAGTTGTTTTAAGGTGAATTTCAAATGATTCAAATTTTTTTCATGTAGGTTTGGATTTCATTAGATTGAATTTCTTCCTTTGAGAACTATCTATTTATATCCTTTAACCATTTATTTATTATGATATAGTTGTTTTTATTTGAACCAGTTTCTCATATATCATGGATATCAGACCTGGAGATCAGAGACATTTGCTAAAAAATCTTTCCTCACTGTCTCTCTTCTTATTTTAACTACATTGATTCTGCTTATGCAAAAACTTTTCAATTTTATGTACTGAAGGCTTGGTGTGTGTATAGACGCTGTCAGTTTCTTTGACTGATACAACATCCCCACATGGAGCACCTGGGTCCTTGCTTCAGGGAGAACTGAAGTATAAGGTAAGAGACTTGGAGAGACTACGAAGCATGTGTGGATGTTTTAAAATTGGTTCCAGTTAGCTAACCATGTGGTTGGGAGGAGCCCTTTTTGTCCAGCAACAAGATAGAGCTATCGGAGTTTTCAAAAAAGATCCTGAGTCAGCTTCAGTCACCTCTTTGCTTCAGTAGTGTTTGGAGGTGCTTCCTCTGACTCTTTTGAACAAGGAAAGGTGTGGAGTCTTAGGACTTTGGGAGAATGAGCCATAGGAATCAATGCTGGGTGTTGTAACCAGTAACATTAATGCTCTAAAGACCAAGGAGCACTATTTGAGATTGACCTTCTGGACTCATGACAGTGAAAGCTGAAATGAGGACTCATCTGCAGTGATACTGCTTTTGGATATGAAGTTGGTGATAACAATCCTATATAGGAACTGAACCAATGTATTCCTCTAGAGCTTGAGGTGGTATAGGAGAGAGTACATTCCAGAAGTATCAGGAGAAATGTCTGTATGTTTTTGCTAAATCTTTGAAGTAAAAATTCCATTGTAAAAAGCCAATAAATGTTAAGTGGTTAAGAGGAATTAGAATGTCAGTCATTGGCCACCTAATAACAGAGTGAACCCAGCCATTGGGCACATGAGCAATGGCAGAAGAGATACCCACAAATTCCAACCTCTCCAAAGTAACCTCCTACAGTCCTAAGAAGGTAATGTAGCAGGACTGTCTCTGAAAGTATAAGCTAGCAGGTACATGTTATACTTATATAATCACACTTTATCTTTTGCCAAACTTGTATACATTTGGCTTCTTTGATCCTTTTTATCCTTTCATCAGGGCAGCTAGATGGAGGGGACAGAGTGCTGAAGAAGTGGACATGACTGAAATGACTGAACAATAACGAGTCCTTTGATCATGAACCCTTCATCTTTCTATAGTTGTGAAAAGTATTCTCTTCCTTGCTCTTCAATTTGTTTAAGATATAACTTTAGATATCAGTCATATATCTATTTGGAACTTATCTTGGCATGTGGTGTGAAATGCTAGTATAAACTTAACTTCTTCCAGACTGCTTTCCAGTATTACTTAGTTTCTAATTAGTTTTAATACTTTCTTTGAAGACCCTTTATTGCATATAATTTTTAAAATTATTTTTGTATATAATTTTTATTGCCTTGTAGTCAATAAGGATGCATTTCTTTTTTGCTTTTCTACATTTATTGGTGAGTTTTAATCCCCTAATTCATGGTGAATTTCTGTAAACATGCCATTTTGCAGTAATTGCCATAGATGTTTTTCCAAAAATTTATTCAGAGGGCAGCTAGGTGGTGCAGTGAATAGAGCGCCAGCTCTGGAGTCAGGAGGACCTGAGTTCAAATCCTGCCTCAGACACTTAACACTTACTAGTTGTGTGACCTTGGGCAAGTAACTTAACCCCAACTGGCCCTGCCTTTCCTCCTCCAAAAGGACAAAATAAAATTTATTCAAGTTCTTACCTTTTTTCTTAATTTATTTTTTGTCAGATGTGTTCAGGTCTACAAGACCTCACTGACATTCCCAACTATTATACATTTACTATATATTTCTTCCTATAAATTGATCAATTTTTCCTTCAAGTATGTAGACAAGATACTACTCAATGTATATTAAATATTGATATTAATTCATAGTCTGAGTACCTATCAGCAAAATGTAATCTGCCTAATTTAATTCATTGTTATTAGAGCTGTGAACTGATCCAGCTATTCTGGAAAGTAATTTGAAAGTCTCCCCAAATCACTGAATTGTACATTCTTCTGATCCAAAGCTACTACTTCTAAGGCTACATCCCAGACAGATCAAATAAAGAGGAAAAGTATTCATATGTACAAAAGCAGCTGTACTATAGCAACTCCTTTAGTTATAGCAAAGAATGAGAAACTAAGGAGATGCTTAAAATGTGGGGAATGGCTGAACAAATTACGGTATATGAGTGTATTGGAATATTATTGACTCATAAGAAATGATGAAAGGGATGATTTCAGAGAAACCTAAGATTTTCATGAATGGATACAGAGTAAACTGAGCAGAACCAGAACAACTTATATAACAATGAAAATATTACAAGACAAACAACTTTGAAAGACTCAAAACTCCAACCAATGCAATATTCAATCATAATTCCAGTGTACCAATGATGAAATATATTATTCTACTCTTGGTAAAGAGGTGATAGACTTGATACAAAATGAAATCTACATATTTTTTGGATGTGGTCAATGAGAAAATTTGCTTTGCTCGATTAGGCACATTTGTTAAAAGTTTTTATTCAAATTTCTTAGGGAGTGAGGTTACTGAAAGGGATGGGTTAGAGTTCTCTCCTTCTGCCTATCCCTCTGTGCCCTAACAGAAGAGAATGAAGGCCAGAAGGAATCAGACAAACAGGAAAGTTTTGAAAGTTACATGTTGAAATTATTACACACTTATGAGTGAATTGAGGGGATTAGGGCAGCAGGTGTTAATTGTGGAAATTGAGTGAATCACACTGACTCTTATCTTGTGACTCAATTTTGGAGCTATTCAATTATATTAATCAAGCATCAAGAATATTATATATGGGTCTTGTCCAATTTCTGTCTTGTGAAAAAACTTTATTCAATTGTGGGAATTGAGAGAAAACCAAAAATTCAGAGAAAAAACATATCAAAACCTATGTCTGAACCCAGCCCTGCATGACTGGGAAGTTGTTTAGAGAGCCTTCACTAAGGACCTAGATTATTCTGACCAAATCCAGTTAGATCCAAAGACTGATGCAAGGAGTTTTCTCACAATTCTATATCTCAAGAAACCTATACGTCTTAGCTGAAAACTGACCCTGTACTGATCAATTATTGTCTCCATGTTCCTTTGATTGTTTACAGATACTTAGGAGTGGGACACCTCTTTTTTTCTAATTTCAGGGAATTATACCTGTTTATTTTCCCACTCCCAAATTGGAAAGTCCCCAATCTTTCATCCTATTAGAAATTAGATTGCCTAATGTTGTATTATTTCCTTTTAATTAACTGGCCTTATTTGATTGTTTTTAATGTATAAATGTCTGTCTCCCCCTGCATTCAGGGTCTAGCCCTAAGATGAGGAAGGGTTGATTGTTTTTAATGTATAAATGTCTGTCTCCCCCTGCATTCAGGGTCTAGCCCTAAGATGAGGAAGGGAACTGGTCCAAATTTCTAAGGCAATTGCCATACGTTGCTTAATAAATTGAGATTCTCAGAAGTTCCAGCCTTTGTTTCCTAAGTCACTTTATCTTTCACCAGATACACATACAAACCACATAATACAGACTTGCAGTTTCATATACAAGCATCTCCTATTCCACAATGTATGTGGAAATGCTCATATTTTTTTTTTTTGGTGCTTGTTAAGTTCATAATTTAAAGGGAAAAAAGTAGATAGGTTAGAACCTGACTGTGAAGGCTTTTAAATACCAAAGAATTAGCATTTTATCAGAAAGGTAATGGGTAACCACTGCAGCTTCTTGAGGAGGAGAATGACATAGCCAGACTTGTGCTTTAGAAATATCACACTGGCAGCTGCGTGATGGATGGATTAGAGATGGAAGAGACTGGGTACAGTAGAGGTAGCCCAATTAGGAGACTACAGCAATAGATTATTGCAACAGGTAGGACAGTTGGGTGTGAGTAGCAACAAAGGAATAGATATGAGATATAGAGGAGGAGGAAATGACAAAACTTGGTGGCTAAGCTGATATAGATACTCAATAGGTAATTTGATATCTCTAAGTAAAAGAAAGTAGTTACAATGAAGAAACAGACTATAGTAAAGGCAGTTTCTTCGCCAGAAGTAACTTATCCAAATGAAATCACAGTTCTACCCCTCTCCCTGCTCCAGTCCCCCAGTCTTCGAACAGGTGCACTATGCTGGGAATTGAGTAAGAAGAGAAGATTAGCCTGGATACTTTTTGGAAAAATGTGCAGTGCATCCAATGAATCTTGGATGCCTGGTACTAAAAGCATCTATTTTTAAAGACCAATATTCTCTTAGTAATTTTATAAGGCTGAGAATGATGAAGCACAATGATCTCAGAAGAATTAAAATTACAAGTGACATGAAGGGCAGTTGAAAGATACATGGTAAGAAGAAATAAACTATGATAATTATGATTTTAAAGTCAGAAATACCCTAAAAGACGTCATCATGGTCAAGGAGGTGGGATGATTATATAGGAGGATGAAAGATAAATGATGGACAGCTATTTGTCAATAAAGAATTTATGAGGGGAAAAAGGACAGGAATAACACAGGATGAGGAGATGTTTAAGGGTTATTTTTAGTGGATAACCACACTAATGAGATCATAGAGCTATCGAAGAAGTAGAATGATGATCAGAATTAAGGATAAGGAGTATTAATTCTACTCTAAAATTTCAAGATCACTTGTAGGATGAAGTATATTACACCTTTTCAAACATTATCTTTGTTATTCCAAGCACAAGAATCAAGCCAAGATGATACAGAATCATTGGAATTTCTATCAAGAATTTAAATGCAAAGTGTATTAGAACATAAATAGCCAACAGAACAATATGGTTAATACTTTGCAGCCTTTTGGCACAGGAACAAAAACGTACTTCCTAACTGTGTTAAATAACTATTTATACTGTACAGCTACTCTTCTCAGTTGTTTTTAAGAACCTGATACTTTCTATTTCACAGAGAGAGGAGATGATTTTTCTGGGCAGAATGACACAATCTTACAATTTAATTGAGACAAAATAGAGATGGCCACAAAACAACCATCCCTCACTTGACGCCTACTATTTGATAAAAGAAACATAGCCCAAGGATTGAGACATATTATCAGGATTTACCAAATAAATAAATAAAAGCTGTTCTGATTCATTGGTCTTACCACATCAGTTAGAGAGAAGAGTAATAACATGAGATACATTCAGGAGTTTAGGAAAAGGAAAAAATTACTAGAAAGACCTAGGATATAACATGCTCTTATACTTCTAAACTATTTTAAGATGCTCCCACAGAAAGACTAAAGGAAGGTAGGACTTAATAGAAAATAAGATTCCACATATGTTGAGTTTATTAAGAAAAGAAGACTCAAGTATAAAAAAGACACCAATGATGATGGTGGTGAGATAAAGAGCTAGTTGGGATTAATTACTGTTTATTCATGGGAAAATGTTACTTGAAATTCTACCAATGACATCTGAGGTATATAGTACTGTGTTGAGGACTATAAATAATAGCTATTATTAAATAACAGTCCAGGGGAAATTTAAATTTTCATGGACAATTTCTTAAGACTTCAAAAAATGCCAGAGAAACCACATTTCTTATGACTTGTTTAACAGGTCTGGAATCATATTCTGACTTTTTCTGGAACAGAGTTGCAGACAGGTATAAAATGAAAAACCTCAACATGTGGGTGTCAATATTTTAGATATTTCTGACAATATGACTTGAACCAAAACATGTACATGCAGTATTTAATGACAAGAGATGTAAGGTTGTACCAAGAATGCATAGGTCCTTATGCATCAATCTGGTCATTTTATTCCTCCATAAGCATCTGGACATATAGAAGTAACAGATCTTCAATCAAGGGGAAACCAAACCAAACCAAACCAAACCCAAGAACCCTCAAAGGCTAACTACTGTTGTCTACTATATAAAGCTAGAGTTTCCTTTGCTTTTCACTTAAGGTCCCCTGCTATCCTAATTCCTAATCTGGTTCTCCCTTACCTTTTCAGCCTTCTGAAACACTGTCCTCTTCCACACATGCTACACTCCCAGTAAATTAAGCTACTTTAATATCCCCTAAACAAACCTTTACAGTTTTTGTGCCAATGTTTTTGCATTTTTAAAAAATATCTAGAATATCTTCCCTCCTCTAATTCTGTTGAATTCCTATTGATTTTTCTAAGTTCAGCTGAATTACATCTTCTCCAAGAAGCATGTTCTGATCTCCCCTTTTAATGACTTTCTCCTTCATAGCAGTTTATTTTGGAACTCTCCAATTCACACCACATTTTATGGCAGCATGGGAGTGCATGGTGTGATAGTGTTGAGTTTAGAGTCAAAAACCTGGGTTTGCCTCTTGGTTCTACTAACTATTATCCATGTAAAGTTGGGCATTTAACCTCTCTGGTCCTCATTTTTCTTATCTGCAAAATGAGGAGGTTGGTCTAGAGGACCTCAAAAGTCCCTACCAGTTCTAAGTATATGATCTACTTCAGGATACTCTATGATCTATGTTTGTATTTAGTTCCCCAACTAGCCTATAAGCTTCATGAAAATGGAATACAACTTTTCTAAACTCTATCTCCTCTAGGTTCTACCACAATGCTCTGCATACAATAGGTACTTAATAAGTGTTTATGAATGGAATAATGAAAGAAGAAAAATATAATTATTAAAACATTCTAAGATGGCTGGAAGTGGCTTAAACACAATGTGCTCTTCCAGATGTTCCAACAGCAGATATGGCCTATGATACACACAAAAAGAGAAAAGAAAGACATGGAAATATTGCTAGTGGTGTTATAGGGCAAGACTGAGAAAGAGTGGATTTACATTTTAATTAGAAAAGAATGTAGAAAAAGAATTTTTTTTCTACGTCCTTAACAAACCGAGGATATATTTACATGAGAAAACCATCTAACAGTATTGTGCTGTTATACAATATTCTGTATATATATATCTAGAGAATTCTCCAGAAAATTAAAAATTAGGCCCTATTTCACAGACTCAATAGTTACCAAAAGTGAATTAATTACATAATCTGAAATAAAGAAGATTGTTTTTATATCTGAGCAATGCTTAAATATTCCTGGAACCTGACTAAAATGTCCTGAGGAATGAAACTGGTTTCCTCATTGTGTTTGCTTGTCTTTAGAGAGGAAAAGAAAAAGAAAAAAGAAAAAAAATACCCACCACCTGTTTAAATCCCAAGTGAATACTTTTATGAACAATCATAAAATGAATGCCTTTTTTTCCACCCCAATGTTATGACCATATTCACTTCTGAAGTCTAACAAATAAAGTTAATAGGAAACTACTGAATTTTTTTGACTTTGAGTACTGATGAATCAAAAGAAAAATAGGATGAGGGTTTAGAGTAGAAACTGTTAAGATTTACAGTGGCATAAAATTTGACAAATTTTACAAACTAAAAGAAAACATTAGTGTAGCATGAAGAATACCAAGAGAATATAAAACAACTCTCACTGAGAAATGACTTGCTTATTACTTAGGTAGAGGAAAGAGACAAAAATTTAACATGAATTTGCTTTCCTTTTTGGACCTGGTATATTAAGATAATTATTCTGGTAAAAGTTGATTACCCAGGAATAGGGACATATCTGAGTTTTTTTGACTGAAGATCTGTTACTTCTATATATCCAGATGTTTGTGGAGGAGTAACACCTGCAAATAAAAAAACAGTTGTGAGAACTGAGTATTAAATTATTGCACAACACTGAAGTGGAAAAAGATCAAACCTTACAGCCCTACATCCTGTAGAAGGAAGTCAAATGTGACCTACAGTTGAACTCTAAGTCCCCTTCATGAAGCATTACAGCCAAATCCACTCCAAAGGGCAGACCTCTCATGGTTATTTTGCTTTAGGGAAATAAAAAAGTCTGTCAAACACAAACACATTAGATCATGACTATTTACTGTCAGAAACTGCCTTTCAAATCTGCCAAAGGTAGGTCACAGTTTCAGAATTTGTAACTTTATTTGAAAATATTCTTGCATACAAATTCTAGCTGCTGTTTTAGTTAGTAACCTTAATAAAGGTCCTAAAAGGCAGGCATACAGAAGTATTTTCCCCTTTGGAAGGATAGGAGCAAAGCCATGGCTTTTAACATACATACTCTCTTCTATCTCTTTCTTGCTATGTCTGAAAGTGTGAGAAGTCATTGAAGTTAAAACAGTGAGAAGGTACATGTGTCTGCATCCATGTGTATGTGTATGTGTGTGTATGTGTAATTGAGTGTATATTGGGAGGGGAGGGAGAGAGAGACAGAACTTTCCAGAATGTGTGCTACTTGCTTATGCTTCTCTGACATACCCACTCATGGGTTCAGCTTTTCCCAAACTCCCAGTTCTTTGTGCATCTTCTTCATGCCATAAACTACCCTACACCCTCAGACTTTGCTCTTTGAGATTCAGATTTCAAGCAATTGTACACACATTGCATTTCAAAGTCTCAATCTTGTTAAATTTCATTTCAGCCTTTTATTAACTTTCTAAAGTTGCCTCCTTCCCCAAAATGACCATAAGTAGTAATAAAAGGTTAAAATTTATTCGGTTTTGGGGCGGCTAGGTGGCGCAGTGAATAGAGCACTGGCCCTGGAATCAGAAGGACCTGAGTTCAGAGCCGGCCTCCGACACTTAATCCGCACAAACAAAAACCTAGCGGTGTAACCTTGAGCAAGTTACTTAACCCCAATTGCCCTAAAGGGGCGGCTAGGTGGCGCAGTGAGTAAGAATGTCGGCCTCGGAGTCTGGATGACCCGAGATCAGATCCGGCCTCAGAAAATGAGCACCCACGCATAAATCAAATGACTAGCCGTGTAACCTTGAGCAAGTTACTTAACCCCAATTGCTTTAAAAAAAAAAACTTATTCGGTTTATAAAATTTGGGGGGATGGGAAAGGCAGGTAAAAAGTTTTCCAGAATTTTCAATTAATCCACAAGCATTTATTAAGCACCTGCTCTGGGTCAAGTACTGAAGATACAAATGCAAAAATGAAGCAGTCCTTACCCTAAAAAATCTATTATGGGAGATAACATACATATACAGAAGAAATACAAGGACTCCCTTGGGGAAGAGATGCCCTAGCATCTTGGGAGACCAGGAAACTCTTCATGTAGTAAGGTGTATCTGAACTGTTTTGAAAGAAACTAAGCATTGTAAGGCAGTATGGTACAGTGAAAAGGACATGAGGTTTTGAATCGGTCAAATCAAATCAACAAAAATTTATTAAGTGCCTACTACACACCAGGCACTAAGGTCTGGAGATAAAAATATAGTAAAAAAAATAGTCTCTTTTCTAAAGGAGATCATAGACTAATGGATGGAACAGCTACATAAAAACAAGCTATAAAGAGAATAAACTGGAAATAATCTCAGAGGGAAGGTACTAAGATTGGAGGACTGGGAAAGGCTTTTTCTTTTTGGAGGGGGGAAGGCAGGAAATAGGGGTTAAGTGACTTGCCCAAGGCTAGTAAATGTTAAGTGTCTGAGGCCAGATTTGAATTCAGGTCCTCCTGACTCCAGGGCCAGTGCTCTACTCACTGTGCCACCTAGCTGCCCCTGGAAAGGCATTTTCTAGGAGAGGACTTTAGCTTAGACTTTAAGGAAGCCAAGAAGTAGAGATGAGGAAGGAAAAAGTTCCAGGCACAGGGAACAGCCAGTAAAAATATATGAAGATGGGGAAATGGAGTGTGAGAAATAGCAAGGCCACTGTCATTAGATGCAGAGCATATGTTAGGAAGTAAGTTATGAGAAGACTGGGAAGTTAATTAGTTATGAACCATTTTAAAACAAAGCCAAACATAAGATTTTCTATTTGATCTTGGAGGCTTCTTATTGTGTGTACATGATCTTTGACTAGTTATTGAACTTCTGTATCCCTGAGTTTCTCCATCTACAAAAGGAGGGTGTTTCTCCATCTACAAAAAGTTAAGTGCAGACCTCTTGGGTTCCTTCTGACTCTAAATCTATGAGCCTATCAGGTGAAGGTGAGGAGGAAGTACCTTCATGGTGTGACAGACAGACAGCTGGTACAGAGGGACAGAGTGCAGAGAAGAGTATGTCTGAGAAACAGTAAGGAGGACAGTCTGACTGGATGGAAGAGTTCATTAAGGGAAGAGACATGTAAGGCTGACCTGACATGTTGGGGCAAAATTGTGAAGGGCTTTAAATACCAAAAAGAAGAATTTATATTTGATTCTAAGGTTAACAGGGAGCCAATGAAGTCATTGAACAGGGATGACATGTTTTGAGGTGTGCTTAAAGGAAATCACTTTGTCCACTGGGTGTAGGATGGTTTAGAGGAGAGTGACTTGAGGCAGGCACACAATAAGGAGGTTCTTGCTATGGCCCATGTGAAAGGTGATGAGGGCCTAAAGTAGGTTAGCAGGTACAAGAATGGAGAAGGGGATGGACAGTGTACACCCTGCCCCACGTGCCATAACTTAATTTCTCTTGTGTATGCTTTCACATGCCATTTCTCCCACCAGAATGATAACAGTGAGCCCCCTGAAGTCAAGATCATTTTATTCTTATCTTTGGATCCCTATAATGGCAAGAAAAGGAGTATTTAGCTCCTTGTTTCAGTTATTCAAGTAGTTAGTACCTTGTTTCAGCTCTTCAAGTGCCTTTGAGCCTCAAGTGATTATATCAAGTCTGTTAGAAACAAAAACTGTGAAGCCCACAGTGGGAGGGGCTTGCCAAAGACCAGAACAGGAAGGATGTAAGAGGTGGGCGGAACAAAGAGGAGCTAATGACATATATATATATATATATATGTATAAAAGCTTGAGCACAGTTGGAACTGAGTAGAACTGGGAAGGACAGCTGTGGTGCCCGCACTTTGCCTGTGTTGATGTTACTTTGTCAGACTTGTCTATTGATAGACAATGTTGCCGTTTTTACAGAAGCCCTGGGACCTTACTGCTGGTTCAGAAGCCCTGAAATAGGACTTTCTTGTTGTCTGTTTACACAAGTCCTGGAGGAGCGTTTTACTGATGTTTTTAGAGGTCCTGGGACTTTACTGATGATTTGTGTTCATTTCTCAGACCCTGTTTGTGGGTCTGTGTTGATTTCACAGGCAGAAAGTGAATTGGTGATGGAGCTGGCAATGTGCATGAATGTTGTTGTGGCTCTGCTAAGCTTTGTCTTTTCAGAAACAGAAACTGCAAAGGGCTTGAGGTAGACTGGTCACCATGCGCTTCAATATGGAATGAGAACTGAAACAGAAACTGGAACAGGAACAGGAACTGGAAAAGGAGCTAGAACAGGAGCTGAGTGCTGCCTACCTGTGAATCCAGGTAATGGTAGGGTGAATTCAGGCAAGAGCTGGGAGCATGGAAGAGGAACTATGGCATTTGGGAGCCAGCCTCAAGCTTGGGTACTTTCCTTGGGTACTTAGTGTTGACTAATAAGATCATGATTTACTGTGACCTAGGGGTAGGAAAACTTTGTATTTTGTACCCCTTAAGGATGATTGGAAGCTAGTCTCTAATCAAGATGAAAGAAAACTTTCTGACTGATGAGATTAAGACAATGTGATCTAGGGGTGGGAGACCTTTGTACTTTGTATCCTTTAAGGATGATTGCTCCTTAAGGATGATTGAGTTAAGGAGTTACTGAATGATATCTTTTGTTTCTGTGAATGTTTTGCTTTAGTTTAGTGCTGAATAAGTAGAGAGTTCACCATACTATGTGATCAGAACCTTAAAGCTGTGGTAGCTATTACCAACAGCACCAAACCTGCTATTTGCAGTCAGATTTTGAGCCATATTTTGAATATAACTACAACTTTATATCTTATGAGAATGTTCAGAATGTTTCCTCTGCAAAGGAGAACACTAAAGATCTAGCTGAAATTCCAACTGTGGAATTTCAGAGGCTTGGACTACAAATAATGATGAGGAGCAAACTGAAGATCCACAGATTCCCTTGGATATTGAGAACCTGAATCAGAAGTTTATGGTGGGAAGTGAAGAGTTCTATGACTCCCTGATGAATCGTCACTGGCAGCCTCTGGATACTGTTGCTTCTAGAATCCCAAATGACATCCAGGAGTAACCCTGCAAATACAGGGCAGTTCCCATCAAGGGGCTTATACAGTAGCTATATTGGTACTCTTTGTGGTGGATCTAAAGTCATGCTTTGTTTTGTTACATAGGCATTTGTTTGAATATAATTGTTGGGAGGTTTGTAGCATAGTGAGATAATGAAGAATGACCTTCATAAAAATAAAGATACTTAAACAGCAAAAAACAAAACAAAACAAAACAGCAGCAGTCCTCAGGAGAGTTGCTTGTGCTTGAACTTTACAATCCCCAGAACCTAGAATATATAGTACCTGGCACACAAGAAGTACTTAAAAGCTTGTTGATTGAGTGACAGAAGCAAGAAATGCTGGGGATAAAAAATGACAAGATCTGGCAAATTTCTGGATATTTGGGGTAAAGGAGAGTGAGGAGCGGATGATGACATGGAGGTTGTAGGCTAAGGTGTGGGTGGATGGTGGTATCCCTGAGAGAAATAGAGAAGTTCAGAATATGCATGAGTTTAGGGATAGAAAGATAACTTGTTTTTGACATATTGAGTCTAAGATACCTAAAGTATATCCAGCTTGAAACGTCCAATAGGCAGTTAATAATGTGGGTTTAGAACTCACAAGAGAGATTATGGTTGCATATGTAGATCTTATGTAGGTTATGTAGATTTTTGTGTCAGTAGAGATAATGAAGTCATCAAGCAGCAGAAAACAAAGAGTGATGAGAAGGTCCAGGATGGAGCCGTTGGGTACAAGTGTAGTCAGGGGGCAAAACAGACATAATATCTAGCAAAGACGCAGAGAAGGGGCTATCAAACATCAGGATAACCCACGAGAGAATAGTGCCAGGAAAATCCAGAGAGGGGAAAGTATCTAGATGGAGTATGTGGTTAAGGAGTATCAGGTCAAGAAGGACAAAGAATGAGGAAAAAAAAGCATTACATTTGCCAATTAAAAAATTAACCATAGTTTTGGAGAAAGCTGTTTTAGTTGTGTGATGAGGCTGGAAGAGGAGAGGAAATGGAGGCAATGTACTTTGCAGCTTTTTCTGGGAGTATGGCTTGGAAAAAGAACAGAGATACTGCATGACAGTTTGAGGGGACGGTCAAACTGAATGGTTTTTTAGGAATGTGTTAGGAATGAATTTCTAGGCAGAATGGAAGGCACAAGGGAACATCTGGAAATTAGAAAGACGATTGTGGGGTTTGAAAGAGATGAGAGGGTAGGGAGTTAAGGGTACATGAAGAAGGACTGACTGTGGTGAGGATAGGAGTCCCTTCTTCATTACACACTAGAGGAGAAAATGAGAGAGGATGACAAGGGGTTTAGCAACGAAGAGGAGAAAGAAGAGAGCTCAGGGTGAATATCCTAAATTTGCTCACCAAAGTGGGAGTCCAGGTCCTCAGTTAAGAGGCTAGGAAGAGGATGCTTGGGAAGGGAAGAGAAGGTTTAGAACGAATGCTTGTAAAAAGTGAGATAAAGATTAAATTAGAGGAGAATAAAAGGACTGCCTTGTTACAGAGAGGGTCTCATTGAGATTAGAAAATATAAATTGATAGTGCACCCAATCAGCTTGTTTGCATAACTTTTTTCCAGGTCTGTTCAGTGGCATGTAAAGAGGAGCAGAAGAGAAAGTATGGGAGTATTCCAAGATTACTGTCTGGTGAGGTTTAAGTATGATGGGACAAAGGTTATACAGTACTGGCTCTTCATCATTACAATATCCATTTCAACACTGTTATTACAAAGTCACCACCATATATTGGTCCTATGTCTATTTGGAGTAGGTAGCTGTCCACAAGATATAATCTGAGGAATATCAAAGGACTTTTCTGAAACTTCTCTTCCAGAGGCCTGGCACACTGTCTCCCTCACTTGGTTAAGACTTGAAGTTAGCTATAAAATGTAAATGTGTTAAATAGGAGGAAGAGTAGGGTAACATATTAAACCATTATCATCTACCAAAAACTTACTATAAATTAGCTCCTTAAATTATTTAGCCAGGCACCTCCCTAGCAAAGGCTGCAGGGAAGTAAGAATGATCTTACAGTTAAGGTTGTCATGTGTTGCCATAGAAAGGAAGCTGAATTTGGAGCCAGAAGACCAGAGTTCGAAGCGTGGCCCTGCCAGGACACTTCTGTGCCCATGGTCAAGTCACCTCTTCTCTCTGGGGTTTAGCGTCCTCATCTGTGAAATGATGAGATGACATTCAATTTTCCTCCATAATCCTATGACCTTATTTGAAGTAATGTAAGCGAGGAAGGGAACCAAGTATTTAAGCCTGGGGTGCTCATTGCCCCATCAAGTAAGACTCAGGAGGTGCAAGCAGGCAAGTACTGAGCAGGAGGGAATGAGAGGGACTTATAAACAGAGAGGGCATATACCAGAGGAAAATTTAATGATACAAACCTGAGGAGGAGCAGTCCAGGTCACCACCACCTTGGTTTCTAATTCAAGAGCTATATTGGAAAGAGTATTTATTGGCTGAGGCTAGGCCAGTCTTGCCTGAACTACAAAGTGCTGCATAATACATCACTTTTGACACTTTCTGCTGCTATGTTTTGGCCCAAATAGCTTGAATTATTTATAGAAGGGTGTGGTCTGATGATTAAACTGGACTAGCAGCTTTTGAGGGTGAGAAGATTTAAGACTAGCTAATCACCTTCTCCACATTTTGTGCTTGTCTCTTTGTTTTTTTTTTCTTTGTAAGTAGTAATATGAAGCTGAGTGGCCATTATGAGTCCTTCTACATTATTGTTAGGCATAAAGCCATAGTAGCAGTAATTTTCTCAATGGTTATTTTTACCAGTAACTTTCTTCTGTTTCAAAATACAAACTAGTTTCATGACACTTAGAAGAAGGAAAGAGGAGATTTTCACTGTGTCCTCTATTTCAAGAAGGAAGAACCACTTACGTAATTTCTAATGCTAAAAAACATTCTTACATATCAGGACTAGTTGCCTCAAAGTCCTTTAGCAAAATGTTTTGAAGGTTATTTTTGGTAAGCATTTGACAAATGACCAAAATGAATGTTAACTGGTTTGAAAACAAGTCAGATGACATGAATATTTAGGAAATGAGTTATCTGAAAGGAGAAAGCTTCATGATTTACCTTAGACAGAATATAAGGTGGAGCTAAAGAAGACAAGAATATTGGCCAGATTTCCTCCCCAAATCAGCCAAGTTCTTGTCAGTCGGTTCTAAATATTTCAACACACAGCTGAGCCTGGGTATTAAGGTCAGATACTTAAGAATATACATTCACAGGGCATTCTGATTGCATTTAGCAGCCAGGTGACATTTAAAGAAAGTTATAAACCAAAGGAATCACTCACAACCAAAGGTAGTTTGTGCTATTCTGTTGGTCACCAGATGCAGAAACGTGTCTACCAAGAGCAAAACTACTCATTTTGGGACACCGTATTTTGGGAAGGATGATAAGCTGGGTAGTGTGTATGTGGAGGGTAAAGTAGCTAGGATGCTGAAGAGCCTCAAGGTCATGCTGTATGTATGTCAGTTGGAGGGATTGAGGACATTTAACCTGCAGAAGGAAGACTTCCAGGAGACATAGGAACTGTCTATAAGTGTTTAAAGAACTATCATGTGGCAGAGGAAAAAACCTTGTCCTATTTTGTCCCCAGAAGGCAGAGTTGGGAGAAATAGGTAGAAGCTGAAAAGCAAATTTAGATTTGATTTTAGATCAAATCAGAGTTCTGCCCATGGGGAACAGGCTTGCCTCAGGACAGAATATCTTCCTCAGAGCCTTTAAAAACCAAGGTTGAGGCACACTGGAGAAAAGGTCCTTTTTGAGGTACTACTTAGTTCTCTGAGTTCTCTCTGAAATTCTGTGGGTCTCAGGTGGGTCCTCCCAATAGTATGTCTACAGCCTATCCATGCTTTGTCTTCCTTTGTGATTTCCAGTCCAAGTTCTCTCAACGATTATCCAAAGGATCCATACGATTCACTGGAAGTCTGGCTTTCTGCCTCTGGTTCATGGGAACCAGTACAGCGTTTTGGGTTATTTAATCTGTTCAACCTTATTCTCCAATTTCCTTTTCAAATCATACCTTTCCTGGTGACACCCATCTTTTCACTTGCATGTCTGTCATGGTTGGAAATGTTACAACATATGTTGCTGACCATACACCTGTCCACTGCCCTTCAGTTACCAGCAACTTGGTTAAAATATTATGTTTCTGCAAAGTTAACAACCATAGGGCATTGATATCAAGAAGGTTAATATTTAAAAGAGTGTGTATGTGTGTGTGTGTGTGTGTGTGTGTGTGTGTGTGCATGTATGTAATATAGTAGCTTGGGATTTGGAGATATCATTAAGAGAATCATGGAGTTCTGAATAAGGGGGTGGAAATTATTCTAATGCAGCAGGATCAGACCACATCTGGTATACTGTGTTTACTTCTGGGCACTACATTTTAAGAAATACACTAACAAGGTAGATTGGGTCCCAAATCTAGTAACCAGAAGGGCGAAGGGGAACAAAACCAGGTCACATGAGAAAATTAGTGAATAAAACTGGTGATGTGTAGCCTACAGACTTAGGCATCACATAACCATGAATTTTTTGTCTAATGGTTAGTCTAAGAGGACCTCCTCTTCAATGTGACAAAGAGTTTTTATGTGGAAGAGGAATTATCATTTATTCTTTTTGGTCCTACAGGATAGAATTTAGACCAACTAACAGAAGTTATGAGGAATCAGATTTCCACTCCAACAATTAAAGATGTCTGAAAAGGGAACAGATTGCCTCCTAGGGCATTCCCATTATTACAGGTTATCAAGCAACACTTGTCAAGATATCATTGAAGAGTTTCATCCTTTGGTTAAAGATTGGGTGATTTGTGAGATTCTTCATAGAGCTAGAGAGGTCTTTAGAGGTCCTGTAGACTTTTATCTCTTGCCTCTGGGCATTTTTACTGACTGTCCTCCATGCCTACAACACCACCCCTCCTCATCTCTGCCTCCTGGCTTCCCAGGCTTTTTTCAAGTCCTAGCTAAAATCCTATTGCTACAGGAAGTGTTTTCTAACTTGAGTGATCTGAGTGATTTCCTTCTCTTGATTATTTCAAGTTCATTGTGTATAGAGCTTGTCTGACCATATTTGTTTGCATTTTACTCCCTCAATTAGACTATGAGCCTTTTGGGAGCAGGGACTGTCTTCTGCCTTTCCTTCTATCTCCCAGTGCTATGCACAGTCCCTGGTGTATAGCAGGCCCTTAACAAATATTCACAGACTGAGTGATTGACCCCTGAAAGATAACAAAGATTCTACTTTGGACAATTCAACTTTCCCCCCAAATTACTACAGTATCTTTCTTTTTTTTTTTTTTAAGGGAGAGGCAGCATGAAGTAGTAACTTAGAGAACTGACTCCAGAGTCAAGGTCTAAGTTTAAATCCCACTTCTGACACTTACTGGCTATGTGACCCTGGGCCCTTAACTTCTCAGTGCTCTGGACAATCAATGCTATAATACTCACTATAAAATACAGAGAAAGTGCCAAGCTGCTTGGTAGAAGGAATTTCCTTATCTAAAATTTTCATACATCAATGAAATCCCATGGATAGTTCCTATACCAGTCATTTTTTAAGGTGAAGGCCTCATGGGGCAGAATTCTTCTTCCCCTCCCCTCCCAACAAAAACAAAACGAAACAAAATAACTCTATCCACTTTTGGTATGTTAATAATCTGACAGTTTCTTACCTTTTGGAAAAATTTCTTTTAAAGGTACATCTCCAGGGGGCAAGATTCTGACTACTTGATTAGTATCTAATAGTATCACACAATTGGTCTGTTTTGGTCTTCCAGATTTATTTTGTCCTTTACTCAAATTAGAAGTAAATCCATTCTGTCTGCCCAAAGATGACTGTCTCTTCCAGGAATAAACTTCACTGGGTGACTGAAAAAGAGAACCAATTAGTGTGTCATAATTTACATAGCATTTACTTAAATATCATTTCTAAACTTTCACTTCCCAAGTACAATGAAATAATATATGTATTGATATTTTAATAATTATTAGCCTAAATACGAACAAACATAAGTATTTCTATTTAAGAAGGATGGAAAAAAAAGGATTGTACCTGAAACTGCAAATGTCTACCGTATATAGGTTGGGTTTTTAGGGAAAATATAATAAATTCATAAAATTGTCCTGCTTGTCAGTATCTTCTTTTGAATAACATTCTGCTTTCCTTTGCATATTTAAAAAATGCTTCAATGACACTTCCCTTCCCCTTTTTGTGGGAGCATTACTATCACTATATTTTCTCTATTCTCTCTCTATACCTGAACAATAAATACAAAAACCCTCACTTGTAATAATTTAATATAAACAATCAAATCAAATCAAATCCACACATTTCTTGGGCTCCTGGTACACAATTTGACCTCCTTTGGTACTCAGAGAGCTGGTAAGTTTCAGCCCCATCTGATCATCTTGATTCTGAATGCTGCTATCTTCAGGGCTGTTTGGACCATCTCAGGTCATGCTGCCATGGTCTTTTGCCAGGTATTCTCATCAGAGCACAGCCAGACCCTCCAAGTACTCAGGGCTTACTGCCTCTAGTACAGACAACTTCAGGCTCCAAGATCCTTTGAGTTAATTCAGATCAGACTTAGACAGCAATGGGTTTCTAAATTTGATGAGGCTTCTCCATGTGCTCACTGTGGGTTTCCTTTTTCTTGGCAAAGAAGCTCTACAGACTTTAGGCATTCCTGGACCATGCCCAGTACAAGTACTAGTTGGCTTTAGGCTCATCTACTTGAGATGGCACTTGTTTCTCTCTCAGGAAGTCTGCTATCTTTTTGTGCAGTTATGAGCTTGAAGAAGGCGCTTATTGTAATTTCTCTTTGATTATTTATTTGGGCTAGAGCTATTTTTAGATCTTTCTGTAGTACATGTGGGAGAACTGGGTTTTTCCATGACCTTTCACACCACCATCTTAACCATAACCCTCAAATATAGATATTTGTATTTTAATTCCTTCCATAGCAACTGGAAAGATCAAGTTGCTTCTGCTATAAGCACAGCTTTCTGAGAAAAAAAATTAACAGAGAAATCTATAGACTATGACAGATATACCAAAGGATAGATATAAGGAGCTTGTGAGGAGAGATTTTTTTTTCCTCAGCACAGTGCTTGGTACATAGTGTTTAATAAATACTTGTTGGATGATAGCTCAAAACTGCACGTTTGAGGAAAAGAAGGGAAAATTACATTTACTTAGCAGGTGAGTATTCTAAGTAATTAACAGAGAACTTAAAGTAATGGTTCCCAGACCTCTGTTGCCACAAATATATCCTGACCTATAACTATGAGGTCCTCAAAAGTTGGAGCTCCTTTTCTAAAAACCTGTCCATACACAGAAATCATGATGCCAAGTTAATAGCTATAAAGTTTTAGGACCTCATGCTCATTCTGACAACTCCTTTCAAATAGTGTGGCAAAGCTTAGGATTTTTTTAAAAAACACATTCCAGACTCATAGAAACTGGGGGGGGGAGTGGCTCTAAACCCCCAAATTTGGGAACCATTATTTCAAAGGGAAATGTCTCTAGAGTCATTCATTCTAACCACCCTAATAATGAGAAAGGTCTTATAAGTTACAAATATCAGGTTCCCATATAGGAATGTAAACAGTTTAACCTTATTGAGTCCCTTATGATTTCCTTTGCCTTTTTAATGCTTCTATTGTGTCTTGTATTTGAAAGTCAGATTTTTTTATTCAGCTCTAGTCTTTCCTTCAAGAATGCTTAAAGTTCCTCTATCTCACTGAATACCCATTTTCTGCCCTGAAGGATTATACTCATTTTTGCGGGGTAGATGATTCATGACTGTAATTCTAGCTCCTTTGTCTTCCAGAATATCACATTCCAAGTGCTCTGATCCTTTAATACAGAAACTGCTAAATTTTGTGTTATCTTGATTGTGGCTCCACCCATAACTTTAATTGTTTTTTTCTGGATGCTTGCAGTATTTTCTCCTTGACCTGGGAACTCTGGAATTTGGCTATAATATTCTTGGCAATTTTCATTTTGGGATCCCTTTTAGGAGGTGATTGGTGGATTCTTTCAATTTCTATTTTGCCCTCTGGTTCTAGAGTATCAGGGCAGTTTCCCTTAATAATTTCTTGAATGATCATGTGTAGCCTCTTTTTTTGGTCATGGCTTTCAGGGAGTCCAATAATTTTTAAGTAATCTCTCCCAGATCTATTTTCCAGGTCAGTTGTTTTTCCAATGAGATTTTTCACGTTGTTTTTTTATTCTTTTGTTTTTGTTTTATTGTTGATTTCTCATAAAGTCACTAGCTTCCCTTTGCTCCATTCTAATTTTTAAGGAATTATTTTCTTCAGTGAGCTTTTGGGTCTTCTTTTCCATTTGTCTAATTCTGCTTTTTAAGGCATTCTTCTCCTCACTGTTTTTTTTTTGGACCTCTTTTACCATTTGGCCTAGGCTGTTTTTTAAGGTATTGTGTTGGTTTATATCTCCTTTTAGAGTCAGTCATACACATTTGTTAGTACCATAGGTAAGATTTTAAAGGAAAGGGACACTGCTTCAAACTTGATAAAACGTGTAATATTCTGGAAGAATTCCATTCTAAGAAATAATATCCCATTCTGTAAAACAAGGGAATTTTCGTGTGATGGCCCACACACTAGATAACATGGTAAATTATCTGAATTAATGAATTATGTAAGTAAATTAAGTGTAATTGATGTAAGTCAATTATGCTGAATTTTTATAGAACAAATATGTTCATGAATTATTTATTTAGGAGGCAAGTGATTTAACAAACATATTCTTTTGATACAACATTTCTATGCAGCACCAAGATTTAAATCTCTATACAATGTTAACTACCATTGATAAAACAAGATATATTTTTTGAAATTATTTAAAAAAACAAAAGCAATCAGTGTTCCTTGTCAATGCAATCAACTGTAGATTGAAAGCATCAATTTATTCACAGTGGGGACAAATTAAAGTATTGTAGATATTTCCCATCATTAAGCAATTTACTGTGCTTGAGAGGTCATTTTTGGAAGATCTGAAAGCTATGTGGAATATATTAATTTAATTTCAACTAGTCCTCAAATTAAGAGAGGTAATATCTTTTTACTGAAAATAGTTCTGTATTCATAAATTCTTCTCCAGTAAGTCAATCAAAAAAAAAATTTGAAAACTATGTAAACTTTCATTAAGAATATCTTATATCGGGGGCGGCTAGGTGGCGCAGTGAGTAGAGCGTTGGCCCCGGAGTCAGAAGGACCTGAGTTCGGATCTGACCTCAGATACTTAACGCACACACAAATAAAAACCTAGCCGTGTGACCTTGGCCAAGTTACTTAACCCCAATTGCCCTCCAAAAGGCAAAAAAAAAAAAAAAAGAATATCTTATATCCAACAGAGGGATAAAGATATAATTATAAATACCCTCTCAGAAATATCATTTTATAACAATTTTCTTTTATATAATGCTAATTTATCAATAAATGTAACCTATATTAGACCTTACATAAATATGTTTTAAAGTGAACAGCATATAACATAATCTTCAGATCATAAAAATAAGATTACATTTTAATGAGATTTGGAGATGCTACAATAATTTTGATATTTGGGGCAGCTAGGTGGCACAGTGAATAGAGCACCAGCCGTGGAGTCAGAAGGACCTGAGTTCAAATCCAACCTTAGACACCTAACGCTTACTAGCCATTGACTACCCTAGTGACCTTGGGCAAGTCACTTAACCCCAACTGCCCTGCCTTGCCTCCTCAAAAAAAAAAGCAAAAACAATAATTTTGATATTTGTTTATCCTCATTAAAAGGGGAGTCTACCCATATTCAACACTTTTTTTCCTTAAGTTTATTTTCTCTTTCCTTTTAACAGAAATTAAAAGTGATTTTGTATCACAAGACAGATTTCAAAATCAAATTATGATTTAAAACCAATAATCAAATCTGAATGTATTAAAATGAGTTGATCAATTCCTCAACATTCTATATTATGTCAGAGTGTTATCTAAACTTACTGTTATCTTTACACAGAGTAAAAAAGTTAATATTATGAATTATTACTTCATTAAGAAGAAAAGACTTGAAAGAAAATCAAGTGGAATGAAGAAAAACAGATGAGCCGTCAGTTACAGTAGTTCTATATGTTCAAATGATATTTCCTAAAATTTCATGAAAAGAAACTCTAAGGAAGAGGTTCTTAACTTTTTTTGTCATAAACATCTTTGGACCCTTTCTAAATATAATTTTTTAAAGAATAATAATAGGGGGCGGAGCCAAGATGGCAGAGTAGAAACAGCTCATCCAAGCCACTCTGCCCCCAGATTCCCCCAAAACTATGTAAAAGGGGACTCTGAACAACTTCTGGAGCACCAGCACCCACAGAACGACACAGAGAAGCTAACCTCCCGCTGAAGACAGCCCAGCAGCCCTGCAGGAAGGACCAGCGCAGCACTCTGGGAGCAGGCAGCGCGCAGAGTGTGGGGAGCCAAGTGGAGCCCAGGTCCCCGTGAGCCGAGGTTTTAGCCCCAGGGCAGCAGGGCCAGCAGCTGGCTGGAGAGACCCCAGAACACCAGCAGCTGTGGCGACTCCAGAATTATCAACATAGACATACCTAGGACAAAGTAAGAGGTTAGTGTCCTATGGACTTTGGGACCAGCATTTGGGGAATGCATCGGCTTCCTCCCCTGGGGGCTAGAAGCCGCTGAGGAGACACTCCATTTTGTAGTTTTCAGAGCAAGCTCCAGCTCCTGGACTGTGAACTGTAGGGAGATCTAGCAATCAGTCTTGGGGGGTAATCACTCTTGCTTTAACCTCCCTGGATCTGGATTGTGATCTAGGGTGGAAGTCGTGGGTGGGTTTACAGCTTGCCAGAAACAGAAGTTGCCCCCCACACGTTCGGGACGAAAATTCCTCTAGCTGGCCTTAAAGCCATAGTGTGGCAACAAGCCCAAAAGTCAAATAATTAAGTGGTAACATGCCAAGGCAAAGGAAACAGAAAAATGCAACTCTAGACTCCTATTTTGGGGGCATAGAGAGGGAAAAGCACTGTGAGGTCAGAAGTCCTGCTCTAAAAGCCCCAGGGGAAAACATGAGCAGGTTGCAGGCCATAGAGGACCTTAAGAAGGACTTTAAAAATCAAATAAGAGAAGTGGAGCAAAAATTGGAAAGAGAAATGAGAAGGATGCAGGAAAAGTATGAAATGAGGGTCAACAGCCTGACTGAGGAAAACAACACCTTAAAAAATAGACTAACTCAAATGGCAAAGGAGGCCCAAAAGGGCAATGAGGAGAAGAATGCCTTAAAAAGTCGAATTTGCCAGATGGAAAAAGAATCTCAAAATTTCACTGAGGAGATTCATTCCTTCAGAGTTAGACTGGAGCAAATGGAAGCTAATGACTTTATGAGAAATCAAGATGCTGTTAAGCAGATCCAAACAAATGAAAGATTAGAAGGCAATGTGAAATATCTCATGGGAAAAACCACTGACCTGGAAAATAGATCCAGGAGAGACAATTTAAAAATTATTGGACTACCTGAAAGCCATGATCAAG
Organism: Gymnobelideus leadbeateri; assembly: GCA_011680675.1. Taxonomy (NCBI): domain Eukaryota; kingdom Metazoa; phylum Chordata; class Mammalia; order Diprotodontia; family Petauridae; genus Gymnobelideus; species Gymnobelideus leadbeateri. The sequence continues at coordinate 42,538 of WOXC01011787.1, read as the reverse complement.
GAAAGAACCTAGAAATCACCCTTCAAGAAATTCTCAAGGAAAATTGCCCTAATGTTTTACATCCAGAGGGCAAAATAGAGGTTGAAAGAATCCACAGATCACCTCCTGAAAAAGATCCCAAAAAGAAAACTCCCAGGAATATTATAGTCAGGTTCCAGAATCCCCAGATCAAGGAGAAAATACTACAAGCAGCCAGGAAGAAACAATTTCAATATTGTGGAAACACAATCAGAATAGCCCAGGACCTGGAAGCTTCTACACTGAGGGATCGAAGGGCATGGAATATGATATTCCAGAGGGCAAAAGAACTGGGAATGAACCCAAGGGTCACCTACCCAGCAAAACTGAGTATTTTGTTTCAGGGGAAAATATGGTCATTCAGTGGAATAGAGGACTTTCAAGCATTCTTGAGGAAAAAACCAGAATTGAATAGAAAATTTGACATCCAGACACAAGAAGCAAGAGATGCCTGAGAAGGTAATCAGGGAAAAGAAATCAAAAGGAACTTATCAAAGTTGAACTATTTACATTCCTAGATGGAAAAGCAATAACTGTGATTGATGATATCTTTCTCACTATGAAAATAATGGAAGAAGGGGGTGTGGTCATATGAATACATATGTGAATGTGTGTGTAGATGGTTACAGTTATATATGGATAGAGGGCATAGGTAGAATTTGTTGGGAAGGGAGAATACTCAAGGGATGAAATTATGAGGTGAAAGAGGAAAGTGGCAAGAGGAGATGGGGAGAGACAGGGTAGGGTAAACTATCTCATGTAGAAGAAGCAAGGGGAAGTGGTTGCAAGGGAGGGGGAGAATAGGAAGGCAAAAAAGGCAAAACCACATTCTCATTGAATTTGGTTCAGGGAGAGAATGACATACATACTAAATGGGGTATCTCAACCTGCAGCAGAATAGGGGGAAGGGGGATGATGGATGGGAGGGCATCCTTGGGGTGAGGGGAGGTTGGAAGTACCCACTATAGAAGAGGGACAGGACCATGTAGGGAATGGACCAGGTGGGGGGTGGGATGAGTGGGACGGAATTATAAGCAGCCTTGTACAATGTATCTACTATGATAATGTTTTGCATAGCTAGACATGTACAACATATATTGGATTACTTATCCTCCCAGAGGGAATGGGTGACAAGGGAGGAAGGAACTGGATCTGAAATTCGAGGTCTTAACATTAAATGTTTTAAATATATATAAATACTATTATTAATACTCTTCTTCCTTGCTTGTAATTGGGAGATAAGATGTGCAGGCATTGGGGCACAAAGATTCACCTTCCTCTAATGGAAAAGTCGAAGGGGGTATGGGAGAGAGCAGATTGGAGGAAGCGATATCTTGTGGGACTGCTATTCTGGGAGGTTGGGTAGGGGAATAACGGGGGGAAAATGAATGTAACCCAAAATCTGGCGGAAATGAATGATGTAAAACAGAAGTTAATAAAGCATTTGTTTAAAAAAAAGAATAATAATAACTAAATCCATGCTTTCAATTTACAGTTGATTGCATTGACAAGGAACACTGTTTGATTGCTTTTGTTTTTTAAAATAATTTCAAAAAATATTTAAGTTAGAAGTTATTACTGGGGGTGGCTAGGTGGCACAGAGAGTAGAGTGCTGGCCCTGGACTTAGAAGGACCTGAGTTCGGATCAGGCCTCTGACACTTAACACACACAAACAAAAACCTAGCTGTGTCACCTTGGGCAAGTTACTTAACCCCAATTGCCCTCCAAAAAAGAAAAAAAAAGAAGTTATTACTGAAAATAAGGATATATATATATTTTTTTTCTTCCTAGCCAAGTTCATGGATATCCTGAAATTTATTCATGGATTTGTGGATCCTAGGTTGAGAACTCCTGCTGTAGGGGATCTGAGGACATATTTATATATTATCTCTGTTAGATCTGTAGCAGAAGGTTAAGGTTCTCCATCTCCACCCTTAGAAAGACAACAGTAGCCTCGCTACTGATATTAATAAGCTTTGCAGAAAAAAATATGTAATTATTCCCTTTATAGAGTCAAGACCACAATAGATACTGTATTACAAGAGTATATTCCAGTTTCTGTTATGTGATATCATAGCAGCTGTCTCTTATTTGATAATTCATGTAACTGAGAAAAGCATATGACAAAGCCTCAAACCCAATATTATTATTTAGGTTTTGCATTTCAAATTATTAGATTAGGTCTTATACAATGGAGTAAACTAACTCATTTAGGCAATTGCATTAACATTTTAAGGCATTTCAGACAACCACATTATGAACAAGACTCACATCTTCCTCTGCAAATGATAGTCTCATCCCACCCAAATGGCATGAAGGAAAATTTGAACAGAAAACAAACTATTTAGTCAAAGGATTTGAAGATACATCTAAAGTCAGATAATATTTACACTGATTATGATGCTGATAGGGCCACCAACTTTCTACCCTTTTGACTATAACCACATTCTTCTTCAAGGGGAATTGCCTATCCAAGAAGGAAAAGAGTTCAGATCAACATATTATTTTTCTTATAATCTTGAGTTGTCAAAGACAGAGCGAACCAGACCAAAACACACCAAAAGTGTCTTGAGAGTTCTACAGCTGAGGTTGCTCATTTCACAGTAAAAATTATCAAGTAAATTCAATAACAAAATATACCATGGGGACATTTCCCTCTCAACTACCCACTACTGACTATCCTCAGTTTATTCTGTTTTTCTGCACTAGGGACAAGTTGTTTGTTTTTTTTTTTAATTTATTATTTATTTATTTTTAACATTCTTTTCTTTTTTAAAATTTTGAATTCCAGATTCTTTCCCTCCCTCCCACCTGCTCAGACACCCACTGAGGAGGCAAACAATCTGATGTCAATTATACATGTGAAATCATGGAAAATATTTTCATATTAGCTATATTGCAAAAAAAAAAAAAAGAGAAAAAAGTGAGAAAGTTATACTTCAATTTGTATTGAGAGTTCATAAGTTTTTTCTCTCTGGAAGTGGACAGCATTTTTTTTTCCAACATGAGTCTTGGAACTGTCTTCAATCAGTGCATTGATCAGAGTAGCCAGGCTTTTCACAGTTGATCATCATTACAACATTGCTGTTACTGTGCACAATGCTCTCCCAGTTCTCACTTCACTTTGCATCAGTTCATATAAGTCTTGCCATGTTTTTTTTTTCCTTCTGAAACCCCCCTCATTGTCTCTTATAGCACAATAGTCCTCCATTACAATCAAATACCACAACTTATTTAGCCATTCCCAATTGATGGGCATCTCTTCAATTTTTAATTCTTTGCAACCACTGAAAAGAGCTGCTATCATTTTTTTTTACATAAAGATCTTTCCTTTTTTTCTGATCCCTTTGAGGAACAGATAAAGTAGTGGTATTGCTGGATCAAAGTGGCATGCACAGTTTCATAGCCCTTTGGGCATAGCTCTAGATTGTTCTCCAGAATGGTCGGACTGGTTCACTACTCCACCAAGAGTTTATGAATGTACCCATTTTCCCTCATCTCCTCCAGTGCTTATAGATTTTTATAGGTGTGAGGTGGTACCTCAGAGTTATTTTAATTTGTTTTTCTCTAATCAATAGTGATTTGGAGCATTTTTTCATATGAATAAGGATAGCTTTGATTTCTTCTGAAAACTGCTTGTTCATATTGTGAAAATTAATGATCTTATATTTTATATTTTATTTCATCTATAATTGATTCTATTCTGAAACCATATTCTATGTAACAAACCTTAGTCCCCTTTGTCTTTGAAAAAGCTCTTAAGTTCAAAAGTTCAGTCTTTCACAATTTAGATGCTATAGTTCAGTTTTCCTATTGATCATTTTTAATTAAAGAAATACTCCAAGCTCAATTCTCTCATTAGTACCACCGACAAATCACTTTGTGCCAAGGAAGTTTGTTATCCCTCATAACTTCAGCTACTGAAGAACTTCATGAGTGTATTATTATTATTATTATTATTATTTTGGCTTTTTTTTTTGGAGGGGGGAAGGCAGGGCAACTGGGGTTAAGTGACTCACCCAAGGTCACATGACTAGTAAGTGTTAAGTGTCTGAGGCTACATTTAAATTCAGGTTCTCCTGACTCCAGGGCCAGTGCTCTATTCGCTGTTACACCTAGTAGCCCCAATGTGTATTATTCTTGAGAATGGTGGTCCCATCTCTGTTTATCTTTGCCCATTAGAGCCAGTGAGTCGACACCCCAGTTCCACTATTAGTGGCCTCTGGATGAAGCCGGATTCCATAAATACATGAAGCATTCCTTTAGGGCAAAGGGGGAGGATGTGGTCCCACAAGTATGTGCATGTCCATTTTCCTTAATGTAACCAATCATGATGCCCTCACCCCCATGATGTTGCAACCCTATAGCCAGCAGTATGATTTTCCTACCCGTTCTGTTCTGTTTTTTGTTCTTACAAAAAGGAGTTACATCTTCAATTCTTCATTAATAGGTTCATGTCCTCTTAATAAGCTATTATATTGTTTAGAGAAAATGTGCCTCAGTCTGCTTTTTGTTGAATTTCACTTTTGACAACATCCTTAGACCATTTATCAGTTGAGGAATGGTTCTTATTTTTATAATTTGACTCAGTTCCCTATATATTTTAGAAATGAGGCCTTTATGAGATGAACTTGATGTACAATTTTTTAAATATACTTCATTGTTCATAGTACCTGTTAGCAAAATGTACTTTCCCTGATTATGTCTTTCAGTAGGTCCATTTTAGCTTTTGCTTTGTCTGAGATCATGATTGCCACCCCTGCCCTCTTCACTTCAGCTGAAGCATAATAGACACTGCTCCAGTCCTTCATTTCAACCCTGTGTGTGCCTTTCTGTCCCAACTGTGTCTCTTGAAAACAAAAAAAATTGTTGAATTGTGGTTTCCAATCCATTCTGTTAGTCCTTCCATTCTATGGATTGGCTCATCCCATTCAAATTCACAGTTATAATCACTAACTGTGCATTTCTCTCCATTCCATTTTTCCTTTGTTTATCCTTCTCTCTTTTTATTCTGTCCCTTATCAAAAGTCTGTCTTGTTTCCAACCACTGCCTTCCCCAATTTGCCCTCCCTTTCACTAAAGTACACCCCCCTCTATCTCTTATCACCTTCCCTCCCTGTCTCCTTATTAGGTAAGATAGATTTCTATACCCAGCTGAGTATGTATGTGTGTGTGTGTGTGTGTGTGTGTGTATATATATATATAATTCCCTCTTTGAACCAATTCTAATGAGAGTGAGGTTAAAGCATTGCCTGCTGCCCCCCTCCATTTCCCCCTCAACTATAAAAGTTCTTCCTTGCATGCCTCCTTTAAAGTGAGAAAATTTGTCCCATTTTGCCTTTCCCTTCTCCTCTGTCCCAGTGCATCCTTCTTTCTCACCTATAGATTTTCTTTGGAGATCATCCCAACATAATCAACTTACAACCATGCCCTCTGCCTATGCAGACTCTTTCTAACTGCCCTAATAATGGTAAAGTTCTTAGGAGTTATATGTATCATCTTCCCATATAGGACTATAAACAGTTTAACCTTCAGTCCTTTATGATTTCTCTTTCATGTTTGCCTTTTCATGCTTCCCTTGAGTCTTGTGTTTAAATGTAAAATTTTCTATTCAGCTCTGGTTTTTTTATTAGGAATGCTTGACAGTCCTCTATTTCATTACATATCAATTTTTCCCCCTGAAAGATTATACTTGGTTTTACTGGGTAGGTGATTCTTGGTTGTAATTCTCGCTCCTTTGTCTTCCTGAATATCATATTCTAAGTCATCCAATACTTTAATGAGAAAATTGCTAAATCTTGTGAGATTGTGACTGTGCCTCCACAATATCTGAATTGTTTCTTTCTGCCTGCTTGCAATATTTTCTCTATGTCCCTATGAACTCAGGAATTTAGCTATAATATTCCTGGGAGTTTTCCTTTTGGGATGTCTTTCAGGAGGTGATAAGTAGATTCTTTCAATTTCTATTTTACCTTCTGCATCTAAAAAATTGGGGCAGTTTTCCTTAAAAATTTCCTGAGATGTTTCACATTTTCTTATATTTTAAAAATTCTTTTTACTTTGTTTTATTGTTTCTTGAAGTTTAATACAGTCATTAGCTTCACCTTGCCCAATTCTAATTTTTAAGGAATGATTTTCTTCAGTGAGCTTTTGTACCATTTTTTCCATCTGGCCAATTCTGCTTTTTAAGGAGTTCAAAGTTTCCTTCAGTGAATTTTTGTGCTTTTTTTTTTTTTTTTACCAAACTGTTAATTATCTTTTCATAATTTTCTTGCATCAATCTCATTTCCTTTCCCAATTTTTCCTCTATATCTCTTATCTCTTTCTTGAACTCTTACAGGAATTCTTGCTGACCTTGGGTTGCATTTTTCTTTGAGGTTTTGCTTGTTGCTCTTTTCATATTGTTGTCTTCTAAATTTGTCTTGGTCTTTCCTGACACTGTAGAACCTTTTTATGGTCAAGTTCTTTTGGTGCTGTTGCTTTTGTTTCTTCATTTTCCCAGACTATTTCTTTACTTTGAACTTTATGTTAAACTTGGGCTCTGCTCATCTTGGAGTGGGGTGGTACCATGCCAAGTTTCAGGCTTTTTTGTATGGCTATTTTCTGAGCTAGTTGGGTGAGGGGGAGGCAGAGAGAAGGTCAGTAAGTTTTCAGTGTTTCTAAAATGGTGTTACTCTGGGAGAGGTGTGGTCACTGCTTTCTTGGTGTTCACCCAGAAAAGGCCTTTGCTTCCCTCTGACTGATCATAAGTGCCCCTTTCCACGCTGGAACTGAGACTCAATACTCCTTGCAGGCAATAGAGTTTCTAATCAGCACCAGCTACACCAAATGCCAGTCTCCTATAATCTCTTTCTGATCAGTAATCTGACCCCCTTACTGTTTCTAGGCTGAGAGCTCCCAAAGGTGCTGCTGCTGCTGTTGGTTCCACCTCCAAGGCCCACAGCTGATGCTCTTGTTACACTCTGGGCCTATACCTACCCAGGTGCTATAGACCAGACGTCTTAAGTTGTCTTCTTTGGAAAAAATATCTCCCTCTGATCTTTTATTGGCTTTGCTGCTCCAACATTTCACTTGAGGCATTATTTTAAAGTAGTTTGGAAGGGAATATTGGGAGAGTTCAGCTGGGTCCCAGTCTGTGCTGTGTCATCTTCTATAGAGAAGTTTTTAGACAATGTAATATGCACACAGAAGCTAGATGGCACAATGGACAGAATACTGGGTTGGGAATCAAGGAGACTCATCTTCCTGAGCTCAAATCCAGCCTCAGACACTTGGCAGTAGTGTGAACCTGAGCAAGTCATTTAATCCTGTTTGTCTGAGTTTTCTCAGCTGTAAAATGAGCTGGAGAAGGAAATGGAAAACCACTCCAGTATCTTTGCTGAAAAAACCCCAAATGGAGTCATGAAGAATTGGACATGACTGGAACAACAAAAACAACACATACACACAACACTGCAGGGAGTTTGAATGTTTAACTTTGTCACGCAAACTCCTATGGAATGAGAGATCTTTGGTTTTTCTCTTTCCTTCCATTTGTTTTCCAGACAGCCATGGGGGAAATATGGCCACTCATAAGTCAGTGGAATTGTGTCTAGGCCTTGGCAATGGACTTCAATAAGGAGGGAGTCGCCAGCTATAATGATTTGTTGGCAATTGTCATCCTAAGGACTTCAGAGCATTACCATCTCATCCACAGCTGAACTCTTATTATATGGGTTATTTCCCTCTAGAATAGAAATTCCTTGAGGGCAGGAGTTGTCTTGCTTTTGCATATTCATCACCAGAGTTTAACATAGTGTTTGACACATTAGAGTTTGATCAATTCTTTTTTCTCTCATTCTCTCATTCCTTCATTCTCCCTCCAGAATGGAAATAGTATAATACAATAAAGACTTATATGACATTAAAATGTTAAGGTAAAAGACAAAGAAATATAATACTTTAAAATGCAAAGAGTTAAGTGGGGTGATTTATTTTGGGACATTCTAAAAGCTTTATTGAAAAATGATTATTTTTTTATTACCACATGAGTTTACATATTACAAATTAAGTCACCTAAGAAACATGTTATATCAAAAGTTATATTATCTTGTTGCTTACCATGAGATCTGGGAAACCAACAAGTACAGTTGCATAATTATTCTCATCAGAGAGAATTCGGTTAGGAGAGGCAATCTTTTGTCCAACAGCTAAACTTAGATTTTCTGATGATAGTTGGTTGCTTGAAATTTTATGTGGTATACTGAGTTCTGATTCTGAAGTAAGAAATTAAAAATGGCGTATTAGTTGCACATTCTCCTGAAAAAAAAATAAAAGTCATTTATCTTCTATCTTTCTTTCCCCTAACTACCAATGGTCTATCCCAACATTAAGATCAAAGAGACAGAAATACAAAGCTCCCTCTTACTTACTGTTTATAACTTTAGGCATTTTTCCAAAATTGTTTCAAGTAGACATGGAATATACCAATTTTATTAAATAGTATCAACAATAGCATCCCACAGAAGATACCAAGCTGACATATGATATGTAGGCAGAAGCGTGATTTTTTCCAGAATTATAAAATAAAAGCAGTTGAATTGATATGGCCATCAAAATATCATTCGACATTTATTAAGTTCCTATTAGTATTTAGTAGAAATTGAACAGAAATGACCAGACACGAGCACACAACTCTTGTATTAGAAAATTTCCTACTTGTCTAGTGATGGAATGTGAGCTTTGGCAGATGAGAACTTCTCCAAGCCTCAGTCTCCTCCTAAGGTAATATCTGTCCTAACTGAGTGAAAAGGCTATTATAATGGTCAACTATGAGAATGCATGTTGTGTAAAAACATTTACAAACTAAGGAGTACTACAAATATGTGAGTCGTTATTTGTAAATATAAAAAAAAATGTGTTGGAGCGGCTAGGTGGCACAGTGAATAGAGCACCAGCCCTGGAGTCAGGAGGACCTGAGTTCAAATCTGGCCTCAGACACTTAACACAAAAACTAGCCGTGTGACCTTGGGCAAGTCACTTAACCCCACTTGCCCTCCAAAAAGCTAAAAAAAAAGTGTTGTAATGTTTTAAGACAGAGAACACAATTCTCAATAGAATGTGAATCTAACTTTATATCCAATAGAATCACTTTGGGGTCCTAACAACCATTTCAAATGAGTCTTTTAAATTAATTCATTAAATTAATACTTTCTTCTTATCAAACATAATGATTCTGTTAAATGACATACATATGAGGACAGCATGCATAAACACATTGAAACAGACACATGCAAACCATTTACCTTTTATCAATCCAAATCCTGTGCTCACTGGCTCTTCTTTTAATATATGCAACTGGCAAACTCCTTTTTCTTTGGATTCCACATGTCCAGGTTTAGCTAAAAGGAATTTCCTATAAACAGTGATAATACACAGCTAGACCTGACTTACATGAAAAGTCTTCCCTCTTTTCTAATCAATCTGAGGTGAGTTGAGAGAAAATAATTTGCTTTCATATTCAAAGTCCCTTTTTCCTATTTAAAAACTCTACAGAATCATAGAACTTCAGAGTCAGAATAGCAATTTAGGTCAATCAACAAGTCTTTTCTATAACACTCTCAACAGGTGAGAGTAAATCATATACTCCAGAGGTAGCCCATTCTACATTTGAGTATCCTGAATGGTGAAAAAGTGTTTCCTTGTATTCTGAAAATTTTCTGCCATATATATTACTGCTCCTGATTCTGTCCTCTAGGGGCAACTGGAACAGGCCTAATTCCTCTTTCACATGAAAATACTTTAAATATTTAAAGACAGCTTCTCCCTCATCTTCTCTCTGTCCCCCAATCTTCTTTTCTCCAGGATAATCCTCCTAAGGTCCTTAGATCTATCATTATCTAGCAAGGTTTTGAGATTCCTATGGCCCTTTCCTCTGGATGCTAAATGAGGCTCCTAGAACTGGACTTGGTACTTGAGATCTGATAACATATGCATCCTCTTTGCTCAGTCTGGACACTATGGCTTTTTAAATGCAGTTTAAGATTTTGCTGAGAGGCAGGCAGTACAGCATGTTGATGGAGAGCTGACTTTAGAGTTGAGGAGACTTGGGTTTAAGCCCCAAATGACATGTGTTATCTATATGACCCCAGACAAATCACTTAACCTTCTCAGAACCTTCCAGGCAACTTTCTAAATTACAAAACAGTTACTGGTCTGTATTTCTATTCTAAGGAATTTTTTCTACAGAATTTTGGAATTCTTTCTTAAAGAATTTTAGAATTTTTCTAAATTTTATTCTAAAGAATCTAGGAATTTTAAGAGAATTCCTAAAGAAGCAATTCTATTAATGGGAGTCCCCTACAGGAATGACATTACATATCTAGACCCCAAAATAAAACTAGCCTCTTTGACTATTAGTTAGCACTGTGTGCTTGCGGCCCACTAAAATAATCAGATCTTTCTTTCACACAGATTGTTGTTTTATATGTCTCCTTCATCCTCCAATCATAACACCCAGAGTGTACCAAAAGTTTTATTATAGTTAAAAATTATTAAAGCTTGAAGTGCTCTAAAAATTTTGGGAACTCTGTAATATGGTTTTAATACACACATGTGCACACACATGTATATGTATATAACATAGGTATAGAATCACATATCACACACATGTACACACGGATGCATAACTACATAATGCATATATACAAAAAGTTATACACACAAGATGACCTAAGAATCTTAGCTCAAACTTACATACTTTAAAATTGCACTCAGACTTTGGGGACACTGCATATATAGATACATGTGTGTATACATGTGCACGTACATGCATGTGTATAAAGGAACATAAACACACATACAAGTATACAAATGTAGGAATACATCCATGTGTATATATCTCTATATAGATCTAGATAGATAAATCTATCTATCTATCTATCTATCTATCTGTCTGTCTGTCTATCTATCTATCTATCTATCTATCTATCTATCTATCTAATACTTACAGGGTGACAAAAAAGTTTTACTTCAGGCTTTAGTAGCTTAAACCTGCACTCAGATTTTGGGACACTGTGTGGGTAAATAAAAAGTTTGTAAGGGGGATTAGAAAAGGACAACACACGAAAGGTGTGGTAATAAATGAGTGTTACTGCCTTAAAAGAGGAGGTTTAGCCAAAGGGGACAACAATTATAAAATGGTGACTGCCCTCATGACCAGAATCTTTGGCTTTGACTCTTACTGCTGGCTCATTTGATGACTGGGAATCTGCCCTTCCTTCTGGGGACTTCCAGGGAGCAGAATCTGTTGCCACTGTAGCTCCCCTGGCCTTCTTGTTTGGGGCCCGCTGGGGAGAGCATCAATCGACTGCATGATGTGCCATGGCAGCTGCCTCTGCTTGTCCCTTGGGAGGACAGTGAAAGTGCATGCACTAGGGGGTGCAGAGGTGTGAGTAAGATGCTACTGACCAAACTCCCAGGGTGCCTAAAGCACTGCACTCAGCAGCCCTGACAGCCCCTCTGGTCAAGCTGTTCATGGTCCAGCGTAAGAGGGAGCACAAATACAAGTGCTTCTAAATAAGGGCACATAAAACAGAAATAGAAGCACACAAACAGATAAAACTCGGGGCAAATTCCGTCATCTAACAAGAAAATAAATCTGTAAAGAAGATGGAAGACTCTAAAGAATATATGACCTGAAACTTGTTTACAGTACTTCTAATTAGGCATGAATATGGCCAATTCTCAATTACCTTCTCTAATGAAGAAAAAGACAATCACAAGGATAAGTTACAGATAATACCAAAGTTCAATTCAACCATGTTGCCTGAAACATCTTTATAAGTATTTTAAGAAGTGATCACATTTAATTCTTTTAAGCTTCCTTTCCTATCATTCTGCTAATTCCTATGTAGACGAGGTGATGACAAACAGTGAAACTATTAAAGTGCAGACAGAGGAAGAAGAAAGGAGCCTGGGATATACACAAAGGAAATAATCTCTCTTTAAATTTCCTATGGGATGCTATGTGGTTAAACCTACTGATTTGTATTATTCTCAACCAGGAGCCATCTGTCTTCAGCTACTAGAAAAACCGACTTGAGGCTGATGGGAAGGGAGATGGTATGTGCTCGACCCTCTAAGACATCTAGCACAATCAAGCTATTTCTGTAAAAGATAAACAAGAAGAAAACTTCATCTGAAAAGGAATGGATAAAACAGGGTCCCACTTCAAATTCTTTAAAAAAATAAGTTCTCACCCATATTCTTTGTAGAATACAAGCCAGTTTTTGTGTGAAAATTCTTTACACATTTTGTAGGTTCCCTAAAAATAAAGAAAACCACACATTATTCACACTCAGTATATTTTATATAATTCACTCTGACTTGGGACAATCATTAACATTCTTTAGAAAGGTGAACTGGAAGAAGAGAACTCAGAGTCTGGGGTCAAAACCTTGCTCTACAGCTTACTAGCTTGATGCCCTTGGCTGAGCACTTTTATTTCTCTTATTTTCTCATCTGTAAAATAAGGACATTGAATTTCATGATGATTTCTTCCCCTCTCTCACCCAGATTGGAACACGGACCCAATCTCACAACTGACTGGCATGGGAACTTTGGCCTACTCCATTTCCAACCTGGCTGGGATGGTTTGCCACTACAGCTTGGTGGCCTCTTGTTCCTAAGGATTCACCATATTGGTGACTAAGTGAAGATACCTGGATGGCTTAGTCCGCTGTAGCTGAGAACTCCTGAGCTCAAGCGATCCACTATCCTTAGACTTCCCAGTAGGAAAGATTATATGTTTGTGTCACCATGCCCAGTGGACTTGATGATTTCTAAGCTCTAAAATTCCAACTTTAAAATTCTGTGACTCTAGAAAGTTCATGCCTTTTCTTCTAGTTTCCTTTCATAAAACATTCCACTAAGGTGCATGTGTAGCTCACAGCTAAGATATTTATGCTTGTCAACTTCATTGTCTTTGTGGCAATGCCAGACTAAATTATATTTTGGGGTTGGTGGTATACTCACTCATTTAGGATGTATGTAGAAAAATGACCAAAATTTAATATGGAAATAAACAAGTCTTTAAATAATTAAATAACTATGGAAGCATACGCTGTATCATAAATAAGAAACATTGTAACTCTTTTATACCCATACACACACACATATACATAGACGTGTGTGTCTGTGTGTATAAATGTATAAATAGGGTTAATAGATTGGAATGCTTTCTTTGTTCCAGTCCCCTATGATCACGTATGTTTTTGCTTCAAGGCACACTGAAAAGCTTGCTCCACACAAATGATTTTTTTCTGAATGTCAAAGGGAATTCTCTTTGTTTGGGAGGAAATGCTTAAGGTTTTTATCTAGTTTTATGTACCCAGAAACCATGTTCATAACCTTATCACATAAATCTAAAATATGAATAAAGTCTTAAAATATGGCCTATCTTTACTGCATGGCTAAGAATTAGGTATGAATAATGTCCTCCAATGGCTTATCATGGCTTTTCAGCTCTGGTTTAGTATTTCTGGCTTGTTCTTATGTAGGTAGGATTAATAGAAAAAAAAAGCCATTACTTTTGTTACTCATATCTTTTTTGTGCAATCATATTCTCTACATATACAATAGTTAAATTTCATTGTATGCTAACCAAGGAGTAGTAGGGTACAGCAAAAAATGGGAATTTTATATTAAATGGGAAAATATCTTTTCTCATATTTGTTTTGAGTTTTACATGTTGGGACAATTTGGAACTCCTTACAGATTCCTCCTTGCTCCACCAGGAAGTTCTTACAGGGGCAGCCTCATCTTGTGAAGGGAGGACAAGCCTGCGGAGGGTTCGCTGGCTGGTATCTAACAACAGGATAGCATTACTCTGTAAACAGAGAAGAGAATGGCACATTTAAGGTTAGTTCATTTTTTAAAAAACTGCAACACTTCGACTACAGGGTATCTTAGCAACCTGGAAGTAAAGGAACTCATTACAGTTATAAATCAAATGGAAGACATAAATGATGAACTAAAAAAAACAGCTCTGAAAATACAAAATGATTTTTCCTTGCTAGAAATCTTAACTCTTACATGGTCTTGAAATTTCTATCATTAGATTGTGTTAAAAGGAATTCTCTTCAAGTCTGTATCTTTTGTCCTTTTATTCATTTGAACCTGTGAATTCATTGGAATAGGGTATTCTCACTGAGAAACATACTCCTACTAGTGTAGACCAATTTAAGGTTAAAGATTTAGAGACAGAAGGGATTTAAAAGATCATTTAGTTCTCTCCCCTCTTTGTATAAAGAGAGATTAATAGTAAATGGCTTGCCCAAAGAGGTCTTAAAGGTAGAAGGTAGAACAGAGGCAGGATTTAAATCCAAGTCCTCTGATTCCAAATTCAATGTTCTTTCCATTGTGCCATGGTGCCTGGGGTATTGAAAGGTACATGACTGGCCCAAGGTTATACTGTCAATATGAGTCAGATGCTAGCCTTGAACTGAGGTCTCCCTGACTTCTAGGTCACTTCTATCCATTAAACAACGCAGTCTCTCCTCTTAAAGGATACCCTCTTTCAATAAGTACCAATCTAAACATAGTTCAGCTTCAATACAGAATGAAGATCACATCTATCTGCATTGATATTATTTCTTGAGAAAACTGTCAACAAATTTCTAAGTCTTTTATAGATTAAACTTTATTCTGTCCTTTTCAAAATTCAGGCAGAGAACAGAAAACATTAACATTATATTAAAATAGGTTAGCAAAAAAACCATTAAACACCACAGACAGTCTAGGCAGCGGTGAAATAGCTCTTAACACTGAAGTTGACTGGGAGCTACAGCTTAATGAGGTAAACTTTCAAAGACAGCACAGTAATGAGTTCTAAAATTTACACCAGAGATTTCTCCAACATCATTATCCCTGTTCCTGGGCATAGTTATGTAAATGAAGTCATAATCTCTCTGTAAAGAGAGCTCTATTTCAAGGGAAATTCATTTTCCTTTTACAACTTGTAAGCAAAATAAATGAGCAGAAAAGAAGAAATGGGGGCTTTAGAAACAAAGAAACACTGGAACATCTGTATCAGAGGGATGGGTGAAAGATCTTTTTTCCTTTTTTTTTTTTTGAGAAATAGTAAAAAATGCTATGAACTCAAAGCAATAAGCTGGTAGATGAAATTATAAAATTATTTTTCTGCTCTAATTGTTATTCATAGTCTTGTTTTCAAAGGGTAGCTCATGTTTCAATTAAATAAAGAACAAAAGCACTTCTTCAGGGGGAAAAAGGTCACAAAATAGGTAAAGAATTGATCCTTTTAACTCTTAGATTCTATAATTCCAATAAATTATGTAAAGAACAGGGAAAATCAAATTAAGTCTCTGTTCATTCACTCACAGATTTATTAGTACATTCAACAGATATTTATTGTGAGTCTACGAGGAAGGTGAGCATTCTGCTTCACATAATTCTTCTCTTCCTTTAATATACAGCTCAAGCAATACCTTCCACAAGCCTTCTGGATCCTCATTTCTCTCCCTAATTACCTACTTATTTTGTATGTAATTATTTATATTCAGGCTGGTTCTTCTGATAGAATCTAAGCTTCATGAAAGTAGAGCTTGTTTTATTTTTGTTTTTTTATCTCCAGTTCCTGGCACATAGTAGGTACACAATAAATGCTTTTTGATTGACTGACTGATACCAATATAAATAAGACAGTCCTTGCCCTTAAGGAGTATATAATCAAAGTTAATGATTAATGTGAAGATATCAATGACTCAGGCTCTGCATATAGTAGCTGAAAGGTTAGCTTTACTTAGTGAGCTAATTTTGTTGAAGAACTAAAGATTAAAGATAGAATTCACAAAGTTTGCTTTAATTAGTCCTAGAGATATTAAAAGAAAAAAAATCCCACTAAAAATGTTCACACAGCTATTACTTTTTTTCACAAGTATCTTTAACCTTAGTACTTGTCATTCAGTGTGACTGCTCATTAAGAATTTCTGTTAGAGATATTTTTTAAAAATAACAACTTATAAAATATTCTTTAGCTCTTTGGCATCTGAAGGCTTTGCATGTAATAGTAGCATCCCAAGAGTTCCCTCTAATAAAACACTGTAGCTGAATCACCATTCCATTGGTTTAGCAAAACTCTTCATTTTTAGATTGGATTATTTTAAGCTAGTATTATTTTTTTTAAAAAAAAGGAAAAGTCTTTCTGGCTAAATATGGTAAGATTTATAAAAATATCCACATATATTTTGTGCACTCAAACAATCTGAATGCCTTTAATTTTTCTAAGTAAAAGAAAAATTCAAAATGCTAATATAAATTTAACTCACATTCATAAATATATTTATAGTAAGAAAGCAGTTAGCATGTGCATGAAGTTGATGCTTTTGTTTTTTGTCTTTAAGTGCTAATAAGTCCAGCTAACTGAACTGAAAATGGCACTTTTCCTTCCAAGTGACATAAGGCATGCATGTTACCAGCCACGTTGCTCTGTTGACTTAGTTTTTATGTTTTTGAGCAGTCGGCAATATGAGAGAGCTATTGTGCTCCACCTCTTTGGATGCTAATGGTTTCCTTCTGTACCCAATGACTAATGGCATATTCTGTCTGTGTTTAATAATAGAAATTTGCGTCATCTGTGAGTACATCTAACTATGACTTTGGCTCTCCTTCAAGGGTGCTGGGAGGCGTGGCTGGTGTGCCATTTTGTTATGTTTGTACTCGACTGGGAGCAAAGTCACCTTTGGATGACCTCACAGTCCCAAAGTCTGGAATTCCAAACTTGGGACAGATGTAATAAGCAAACTCAGGGATGGGGGTGGGGAATGCACAAAATCTTTATTTTTAGTCAGGGTAAAGTTTCCCTTTCCTTGTTTATTATTTTTGCAAGGAATTTTTCAACAATTTCTTAAATTGAAAAGAGAAGCACATTTATAGCAAAACTTTATTCTAGAAATGAGGAAACAATGAAGTAATGGAGGCACTCAATGTTTTCTGAAATGTTTCTTGGCTTATTTTAAAGAGGAATAGTGGGATTCATAGGATTTTAAAGCCAGAAGAGGCCTAACAGGTCATCACATCCAAGCCTTTTATTTTGTGGATGAGGAAACTAAAAATAATGAACATAATTTTCATATTTAATGCCTATAATTACTTATTTTTCAAGTTTTATGGCTCTGTGCCATAAAGACAGACTTCCAAGTAGGTACTTCCCCACCTACACCTTCATCAAAAACAGGAAGACAAAACAGAAACTTGGGGAAAAGAAACAATTCAATGGAAATGGATGATAGATGACAGCATAGAAGTGAGGGTATTCATCACTTTTAATTATCTTCAGGAGTTCTGAGTTATCAGCACAGAAATTGGTTGATTTAACTGTCTGAGACTTCTGGAGGTTACAGGTTTTTTACCTGGGGTATTTGAACTTGTTTTGAACTTTGTTAATATTTTTGATAGTTCAGTATAACTGCTCTCCTTTGTATTCCTATATATTTTATGCATTTAAACATCTAATTCAGAGAAAGGGCTCATAGGTTTCACCAGATTGTCAAAGGAATCCATAAAACAAAAAAGGACAAGAATTTCTGTCATGGAGATAGAACAATAAAGCTGGAAAGGGTTTTAAAGATCATTTAGTTCAATTCCATAATTTTACTAGAGAGGGAACTTAACCTCAGAAGTTATGTGTCATAGTAGGGAATATAAAAATGCCTGGGAGTGGCAATGAGGCAGCACTAGCCCTGCAGGCCTCGAAAAATCTTTCCAAAGAAGAGACTTTCAACATTGATAAATGTGATTGTAACTGACAAAAAACCATCTAAATTTAATATTGTTAAATAATTGGGTACTTTCAAAAGCAAATAACTGCAATGAGCTTAAATGTGGCCTTTAAAAAAAATAATTTTTAGGGGCAGCTAGGTGGTGCAGTGAATAGAGCACTGGCCCTGGAGTAAGGAGGACCTGAATTCAAATTCGGCCTCAGACACTTACACACACAAAACCAGCCATGTGACTTTGGGCAAGTCACTTAACCCCATCTGCCCTCCAAAAAAGAAAAAAAAGGGAATTTTATATAGATATTTCAAGAGAAACAAAAGAACAGTTTGAATAAGGATCTGAAAGCTTAATTTCATATTCAAACTCTGATAACTTGTGCTATTGATGGCAAATTCTTCAGAGCACTGGTCCTCCTGTGACTGCAAAATCAATGCACGCTATGCCTGACAAAAATGTGTAAAGTAAGTTCCTGACTCTAGCTAGCAGTTTACATATCTCATGGAAGAAGCCTCTGGAAATCTTGCTTCTGATGCAGGAAGAAATGTGAAGAGAAGATAAATCTACAAAGTCCAGTAAAATCATATTAATTCAGAAGGTAAATTAATATTAATGAATGTCAATGAATTAATATTAATAATAAAATAACATATTTATAACATCTTTACTCTCTAGAGAGAAACAGATGACTGGAGAAAGGTAGTCCTTTTCTTTTTTCCTAATTGATTCTTTATCATACTTCCCAGAGAAGCTATTCCAAATCTCTTCCCTTCTCAAACCTGCCACATCTCCACCTGCTTCCCTTCTTTCAGTTAAGGAACCTTACTGCTTAATTAACTGAGGAAACAGAGGCCACTCGATCTGAGCTCCCTCTTATCCCTTTCTCTTCACTGTAAAATTCTGATACCAAATCCTACTCTTTCCTTCCTTCTTATCTAGTCTCTGACAAAGGCCCTTCTCCTTGCTGCAGTGAATAAATTCTTCATATATGCTTGGATCATATCCCTTCCTATTTTCTTTAATAGAGTTATTCAATCAATTGTTAATCAATTCTCTCTCCCTCTCCCTCTCTCTCTCTCTCTCTCTCTCTCTCTCTCTCTGTTTCTCTTCCTCTCTCCAGTCTCTCTATTGAGCTTCAGTCCTGTATCATTGATTGCCTATTAGATATTTCAAACTAGATTTCCCTAAGACATCTCTAATTCAACATTTCCAAAACTAAAAAGATAATGATCTTTCCCTCCAAAGCTATTGCTTTCCTATAATTCCCTATTTCTGTCAAAGAGACCACCATCTTTTTGGTCTCCCAGGTTCATTAAAATTTACATTACTGGGCTTTTCTACTCTCCACCCCACATATCCAATCAGTTGTTAAATCTTGCTGTTTCTTCTAACAGCTCTCACGTGCAATCCCTTCTCTTCTCCTCTTACCTACCACCTTAGTTTAGGCCATCATCATCTCTTGTCTAGTTTATTACAAAAGAGCCTCCTGATTGGTCTCCTTGCCTCAAGTCTCTCATAATTCCAGACCATCTTGCCAAAGTGACTTTCCTTAAACATTGATTTGACTATGTCACTCTCTTACCCAATCAACTCCAATGGCTTCCTATTGCCTCTATTTTAAAAATTCAGGCTCCTTTGTTTAGTTTTATTTTTTACTTTTTGAAGGGTGGAAGGCAGGGAAATTGGGGTTAAGTGACTTACCCAAGGTCATATGGTTAGTAAGTGTTAAATGTCTGAGGTTAAATTTGAACTTGGGTCCTCCTGACTCCAGGGCCGGTGCTCTATTCACTGCACCAGCTAGCTGCCCCCTCTGTTTAGTTTTAAAAGTCCTTCATAACCTAGCCTCAACCTTATTAGCAAAGGAAGAAAATGAAAAAAAGTGCTGAGTAGAAATAATGCTTATATGGTAGAATTCTTTAAAAGTACCAGAACAGCAAACTCAAAGAATCTAAGAAAACCCGGAACCTTTTCTTGCTTTAGTAGAGGGAATGGGCTATGTTCTATATGTTATCGTATGTGCTGTATATGCTACAAACAATAAAAACCAATAGACATGATAGGAAGGAACATTCAATTTCCGATTGTAAATCACGTAATTTCTCTTGCCTTTTCTTTTATTTTATTAATTTTTATACAGATACACGAATCTTTCCTGGTGTTATTTACCTTCTCTTCATGAAGAATCACTAGACCTTTGAGAGGATTTCCCAGAGGTGCTACAGTCACAAAAGGTTGCCACACTCCCCTGGCTGCCCTTGGAAATAAATCATAAAAGTCCACAAAGTGACCTCTGTTCTCAGACATATTCATAAAATATAAAGAAACAGGATTGCATGTAACTACATAGAGAATATTTTCTTCACTTTCTGAAATGAAAAAAAAAAGGCATTGCATTTAGGATACACAATGGGATTTCTCACAGTTCAATTCAGTTCAGTATAATTCAATTAAATAAGCATTTATTAAACACCTACTATATGTAAAGCTCTATATTAGACACTGGGATAGAAAGCTAAAACAGAAACAGTCTCTGCACTCAAAGGGCTTTTATTCAACTTGGGGGATGGAGAGAAAAACAGTATCTATATAGACACTTTCTAACTTCTCTATAAGGATATCACTATCCTTCCAATCACACACATTTGCATTCTGGAAATCATATTGTGTTCAATTCCTCCCTTTCCCTAACCTCAGCCCTCTCACTCCCCTCAACTCCCCTATGTCACATCAGATGCCAAGTCTTATAGATTTTACCACCACATCTCTTGTACCCACCCTCTTCTTCCCATTCAAATTTGCTAGGAGGCCCAATAGAAATTAAGGATTAGGAATTTTAACTAAGGACTCAATAAATACTTGTTGAGGGATTCATTGAACTGGACAAGGTATTAAGAGATAATTGATTTCCTTCCTTTTTAATGGAGACAGGACCACACTTGAGTCTTCTCAGTGAAATAAAAATGTATACTTTCAAAACACTAAATCCCACAACCTCCTTTTCTTTCAAGAAATTTTTGTCTGTCAAGAATTTTTTCCATATTTGTATCCTAAATATTTAGTTGTATTTAGTTCATTTTGGCAATAAGAACATTAAGAGAAATAGTTAATATGGTTGCCAGTTGTTCTTTTATACATTTAAACACATTCGGTGCTATTCTGTTTCTAACTATGAAATAATATGCTCAACTTTAATATTAACCCACCAGATACTTCCCCTCAGAAAGGAAGGCCACATCAGACATTAGCTTGTCTATATAACTGATATGCACAACAGGCATATTTCATAGGATTAAAGATTTAGAGTCAGAAGGAACCTTAGAAGTCATTTAGGCTAACTTGCTTATTTTGCAGTTGAGAAAACTGAGGGCCAGGAAGATTAAGTAACTTGACTGAAATTAAAGAGACAGGAAGTGCCAAAGTAGATTCAAACCCAGGTCCTTTGGTTCTAAATACAGCACTCTTTCCAACTCATCATTGTAATACACATGCTGACTGCTGATGAATGTAATAAAATATGTCAAGATGAGTACAATTTTTTAAAAAAAAGGTCATTTACAAAACGTATAGACTGTAATACAGTGATTAGGTAACATCTATGAGGCAGAACTACTCAAAGTTCTGGAAGCCTACTTCACGTCTATACCTTAAGGGGAAATGTAGACGTAAGCACTTCTTTCTCTCTGTCTCCAAAGATTAAATCTTCTTATTAATGGAATACTCTCTGTATGACTATCACTACAAAAATATGAAAATAACTACTGGTTTCCTTCAAGCTTCACTTCTTTTCATCCCATGGTCATCCATCTTGCTTCAGTCTACTACTGCTACTAGTACTCAGACACTCATTAAATTTAAGGTTCAGAACTTAGAAAACATCTAGTTCAATTCTCTCACTTGATGTGTATGAAGAAACTGAGACAGGGGAAACAGAGATTTCCCCATGTTTATATAAGAAGTCAGTGCAGCACAGACTAGAAGGCAGGTATCAACCTTCAGGACAATGGTCTTAACTCTAATTAGAGAAGTTTACTTAAAAAAAGTTTCATATCAGATGTTATCTATATAATATAGCTACAGATATTTACACCTATTTGCAGAGATTAGCACACTATAGATATTTAATAAATACATGATGATTAGTTGATACATCCTCCAAAATAAGCCACAAACTAAAACAATGCCCTATATCTTACCAACAAATAATATGTTATATATGTCAGAAAAACAATGAAAACTCAGTAAAACATTCTCAAACAGAAGTATTTTTATTTGTGTACCTGTCATGTCATAATGTCAATGAGTTGTGAGTGACTGACTTCAGATCTTTCTCTAACTTTGTGTTTAGTGTCCACTAGCTTTGCAAGATGGCTTCCCATGGACTAGAAGTATAGCCTATGATGGAGGTAATTAAGATCACCTGAGTAACTTTAGCAACTGGGGACCTTGGTCTCTCTACAACTTTGGGGTCTCTTATCTACAGTCTGAAGTCTAAATTCTGAGAATTCACACACTCCCCCTCTGCCACTGTTTCCTCTTTTCCACACCAGGCACATCTTGTGATCCTGTAGGTCCCTCCAGCTCTGCCTTCATGCTTCATGCTATCACTAAAATGGAATCACAGCCTAGGAATCCAATGTTTCTCCTTTTTGTTTTTCTATTTTTGGCAAATGCCTCAGTGTGTTGGACTTCATGCTACAATTGTAATGAAAAACAGACACATACACATATTCAGCAGTGCTTATATGGCTCTCGTCACGTTGCTAGGCTGATTTAGAAAATTAGTCTTAAAATACATTTAACTGAAAAGTAAAATATGACCATAATTGAATCTATCACATAGTTCTTGACCTGTGCAGGATGATTTTTATACAGATCTCATTTTAAAAAGGCACAAAACAGCGATTGTTAGAAGGAAAATTACAAGAGCAGAATAACATACCTTGTGCTACCGCAATATCACAGACAAAGTTAACTTCTTCTATTGGTAATTTCCAAGAAGCACATTCTTCAGTAAAAGTTAGGATCCTTCCTTCATTTCTCTCTATAGGATATTCTTGGAAGCTTAAGTGCACTGGACCCTATAAAAATGAGTTAAGTAACTTAGTTGATGATCATTTTCAACCAACAATTTCTAGAAAATTTTAGGTCCTTCTACACTACTGAAGCAATTCATAGTCTAACATTTGACTGTTGAAATCATGGTTTGCTTTTCTCCCTAAGGTAATTCAGATCTGGATAGCACAGTGTGACCAAATATAGGAACCATGAGAACAGACCCAATGGTCAAACAAGAGGCTTATATATTTATGCTCTGCAAATAACTAATCTAGTCTAAAGTACTTAATTTGTGGCAATCTGAGAACCCTCAGTTATGAAGTCTGAGTAGTCTACCAATAAGACAAATATCAAGGAGGTGACTGTCCAAACAAAGAAGACCCTACTATCTAAATGCTCCTGAGTTCCTGAAAGGCTTTTTGAGGTCCAACCCTAGCTCTTGCTTATCCCATTACATAATCCAAAGGATAGTATGATAGCAAGGCCAAACCAGGAGTTAAATTTATTCTAAAAACCAGCAACTGTTCCTAGCAAATAGAATCATGTTTGAGGATACAGAGTAAAAATGCCTAGACCAACATACTTGTTGAAGTACATGGAAACCACAATGCTATAGTCAAGAATGAAACAAGATTAAAGTAATTTCTGAGGTTGATTTTTCCACAGAAAATAAAGATTATATTACATAATTAAAAGTTTTAATGAGAAAATATTAAAAAAAATTAACCTTTACATCGATGAGATGAGTTTCTGCTGGACTCAAAAGTTTTTGCATTCCATTTTTTGGCTGACTGATTGTCCAGTAGCCCATGAATGTCTGCTCTGGCAATGGTAATCTATCAAGTAAAATTAGAAAAATAAATATGTGTTAATAGTTTAGAAGTTAAAGAATGCTCCAATCCATTACCATTTGACATGGTCAATTTTCAATAAGTATTTTCCTAATAAAAGCATATTAAAATAATTGTCTTGGTTATAGATGGCATTAATAGAAGAAAAGAGAAGAAAAATAAACTCTTTCATTGCAGAAATTATAAAAGGAATGGCCCACTCTATTTACAAATAAGGGATAAATAGGAACAGTATGCAATCAGACATTTTTCTTCAGTTATCAAAATAGCTAGTATAATCTTCCTCTAATTTAATTTCTCTGATTTAAAAGGACAATCAATGTTTCTGAGTTCTATACAAAGAGGTTGATTAATGCAGAAAAACTGAACAATCTACTAGATTTTCAAATTTCAGGCAAAATATTTAGATTTTATACCTAATTCTGATCCCTTTTGGAACAGTAGTTCTAGAAGCACAATACCCTCCTCTTCTTCTTCCTCATAACAGTGGCATTTATATTATGGATTAGGGCATGCAAATATGTCATTTTATCCTCAGAATAATTCTGGGAGGTATTATCCTCATTTATAGCCAAGAAAACTAAGGCAGGAAGAGGCTAAGTGACTTGCCTGGGGACACACAGCTAATAAGCAAGATCAGATTTGAACTTGGGGGTTTTTGATTCTAGGTCTGGTGCTCTTTCTATTTTTGCCACAATGCTGGAGGCTTAATGTAGATAAAATCATGGAAAAGAAATTATTTATTTACTTGTGAATTAGTGTTCTCTTCAACAGCACTGAAAAAAATCAAACTACCTCTTCTATTGATCTTTTAATAATAGAAGACAATAATTAGTTAATATTCAAAAGGTTTATTGAAAAATGTATACACTGGGGCGGCTAGGTGGCGCAGTGAATAGAGCGTCGGCCCTGGAGTCAGAAGGACCTGAGTTCAGATCCGGCCTCAGACACTTAACGCACACACAAACAAAAACCTAGCCGTGTGACCTTGGGCAAGTTACTTAACCCCAATTGCCCTCCAAAAAAGCAAAAAAAAACCAAACAAACAAAAAAAAAGAAAAATGTATACACTGATATTCATTAAAATGGGTATTGGAAATGAGTGCTCTGATTATTAACATAGTATATATACATAATATATGTGTATATATACACATGCATTCATATGTCTGTGTATATATATGTATATTAAAATTTTCGCTACAGTAAAAGACACTGAAATTTTGTTTTTTCCATATGTAAAGTGAGCTTCAATAGCTAATATAAAGCTTGGATACTTTTTTGTCTAGAAATGATTAAAAAATGCAATTCTCATTAAATCTGTGTATAGTATTACTATGCTTTCTTTCCTTTACAAGTAAAAATATTTTGTATAAGAAGAATGAAAATAAAAAGAATTTGTTCCAAGACTCTAACTTAGCTCATATGACCTGAACCTCTCATAAGAATGTATGTATTATCGACAGGAAAGAAAAATTAGTCTTTTCACCTACTATCCAAAAATAAATTGTCCGGTTGTTTATAATTCTTTGTAAATATTCATCACAGCGTTGTTATTGTAACTAGGCCACCCACTCTCCTCTCCTTCAGTCCTCTATCAGAAGCAAAGGAATGCTACCAGATTTACTACTCCTGCTTTCTCCTTGAAATATTATAAGCATGTTGATGTAACTTGAAAAGTTTATCAGCCTTATGCCTTTCTTTATATTCCTAATGCTTAGCACTGTGCCAGACACAAAATAGTAAGTGCTTTTTAAATGCTGGGTGACTGACTGATTATGGAAAGGCTTATCAACAGTAGCTTGGTTATTTGGTGTTGAATTTTTTGGCCATGGTGAGTGATGAACCAATAAAAAAAGTAAATATATTCTGTGCCTACATATATCACTTCCACTGATCCAGTTACTGTGGTAGTGAGGTAAGATGTGACAAAGGATGTTAAGAATCATAGGAATTTTAGGCTAACTATACACATTACCTTGGCTTTTGGTATTCTAAATGAGAAATCCTTTTCCAGTAAGTAATGAATTGAATCAGAGACCTTGGTTTAAAGATTATCTTTACTACTAAATATAGGCCTCAAATTCCTCATATGTCAAGTGAGGGAGCTGGAGTAGAGTACCTTTGAGGTTACTTCCATATCAAAATCTGTGGCTTTGATTAATATAATGCAAAAGAACTGGATCACATCAGTCTCAGTATTCTTAGTATAAATCATGCAGAATCAATCAACAAGCTTATGGTCTCCTTTGTGCCCAGCATTATGGTAGGTGCTGGGAATGCAAAAACAAGAATGAAGGAGTTCTTGCCCTCAAGGAGCTTGTGTTCTACTGGGGAAGGCCACATGAACATGTACACATGAAATATATGGTAAAAAAAAAGTACATTCTTGGGATGATTAAAAACAGCGCACAGTTTCCTATAGGCAACCCAACCTACTCTCTTCTTTTTGAATTTTAGGTCTAATTCACTATATCCATACCCAGAATCTTTCCAAGCTACATGTACCGCTCTACCAACTCTAAGAGTTGTTTATTCAACTTGCTGGTCCTTGTATGCAAACCTCCACCATCCCCTTCTGTTTGTTCTCCTTACTCACTTCTATGTCTTGAGGATGTCTGGGAGATGAGGATGGAATATCTCTCAGGCATGGGGGGCAACCAGTGTGAAGGCACAGAAAGGGGACATGAAAAATTGAGTTCAAGGGACAGATAATAAAACAGTTGGGTTGAAATTTACATTGTTTTGGGTGGTACAGAGGAGAGGCACTGGGGTTAGAATCAAGAAAACCTATGTTCAAATCCCATCTCATTCACTTACTAGTTCTGTGAATCGAGGTGAGTCACTTAACTGCTTTCCAATTGTTTCCTCAACTGTAAATGGAGATAACAACAGCACCTATCTCCCAAAGTTGTTGTGCTAGTTATTTCTGTCTCATCCCCTCTCTGCTTTCAAGCTCCCCCAAGACTGTTCTTGCTTTTTTGTGTTTGTAACCCTGGTGCTTAGCACATGGCTTGACACACAGTAAGTGGTTAATAAAGGCATTTTATCTCCTTACTTGTTAGTCTAATGATATAACATTAAGAGTTGGTCCTAAAACATCTTTTAGATATTTTATTAGAATGAAAGAAACATGATATAGTAGGAAAAATAGTTTTGGAGTCATATAATTTGTGTGACAATAATAGCCCTGCAATTCATCTCCATGATCTTGGAGAAGTAAACTCTCTGGGACTCAGTTTCCTCATCTGGAAAATGAAGGGGTTGGACTATATGATCCTTTCCAGACCTAAATGGATGATTCTACCCCAGCTGTTGCAAATGTTAAAAGTAATCTAAGGTGAGATTCTTATTCTCTGTAGCTAGTACCAGCTGGGAAGGCTGCTTTTCATGACCTGTTTAAAAAAATCTTGCTGGTCTCTGCCAACTCGTTTTTTAAAATCATGGAAATTACAGATTGCCCAGTTGCTACAGGCATCTAAAAATAATTTGGGCAAGTTGTTGGGTTGGAATAGCAGAGTACGTTCAAGGACTATAGAGAGAGTCCGGAACCACTTGATGAGGAAGCATTATTGGCAGCAGCAGCTGGATCACAAAGGCACATACATGTTCATGATATTTTAGAAACTGACTCCACCCTACACTGCTGCAAAAGAGATTCAAAACCAGCCAAAGTGTCATTTCAGGAGCCAAAGAGAGACTGTGCAAAGATTTTTACCACATGGGGGCTGTAGAAGTCTCTATCCTGTTTTTACTAAAAGCTCCCCCCAAAACTGTAAGGGACTTTGGCTCTTATCTCTTTTCACTTCTGATAAGTGAGCAGACAGGAAGAGGAAATTTTTCAGGGACCAAGATTATTTTGTAGTCGGCAATCAAGGTACAGGATTTATAATATAGTCACTGCTAATTTAGACTAACTCCAAACTGATTACCTTGATATAAAATATTAAATACTCTGAATTTCCATTACTGAAACCTCTGGTCATATTCCACTAACCAGGTTGAATTTTTTTATACCAATGGAATAAAAATAATAATAGCAATTTCCATAGCTTTAAAACCTTGTCACTTGTTTTATTTCACTTTGTCAAAAGTCTTTATAGCAATGAAGTCTGGCTTTGATTTTCATGGGAGGAGGGAGATGAAACTTAGAAACTATAAATAGTGCAACTTTTCATCTTCAGTGTCATTCACGAATTCATATTTCATAAAACTATGAGGCACTCAATCTATCACAGCCTCCAATTCCTATGCTATAATGCTTCTTAATCCTTTGTGGAAATCTTAATCAAAAGCTGGAGGACGAATGAAACCCTCAAACAAAAGAAAAGTGAACAGCTATACTATGACATAAGTTCAGTCACTGAGCTGGCTTAAAGAAAAAAGGAAAGAAAAATTGTCTTTTCTAAATGTCTTTTCTAACATGCAAAATTCTAAACTGCCACCAAGATGAAGAATGGTCCATAAGCTAAATGATATGTGATGGATTTGCCTAAGTTTGTTTCCATTAAAAAGAAGTAATTTTAGATTTTGAGAGTGTATTCTGGCAAATTTCAGCTTTTCTCTGGATATTTGCCAGAGCTGTTTCTGTTATGAAGGAAACATATGAAAAAGATTTGGATCTTTCTATGGGTATTATGAATTTCAAAGTTACTGACATAGCTATTATTATCAATTTATTTAAACATCTTTTAGCTATAAGAATTACTAGCTTTCATGCAAATCCAACAGAATTCTTTAGGAAAGTGGATAGAGCCTCAAAAATTCCCTACTAAATGCCATCTTTGAGGAAAGCTAAAAAATGTCAACTTCCAACAGCTCTCCTAAGATTTCGTGATTTTCCATACTTCCACACTTCTCAAGACTTTGACAACACATACACACCAGGACCATTTGCAACATGCATGGAACAAATATTTATTAAGTACTTGCTATGTATGGAAAAATTATATTAGACATTGAGGGAGATACAAAGTTTAGAAAAGACATATGGTCTCTGACTCATGGAGCTTACAGTATAGTGAAGAGGGTGAGAGAGAGAGGCTAAATGGCACAGCAGAGAATTGGACTTGGAGACAGTTGAAAACAAGGTCAAATGCTGTTTTACTTATCAACTGTCTAAGTGTAGCACTTTAAAGTCTGCAAAGGTTTGCATCTGTCATCTCAACTGCTCCTCACAACAGCCCTGTGAGGTAGCTGCAATGAGTTACTCCCATTTTACAGATGAGGAAACTGAGGCTGATACAGGTTAAGTGACTTGTCCAAAGCCACACAGCTAGTGTCTGAGGTAGGATTTGAATTCAGGTATTCTTGACTCCCAAGTCCAGCATGCTACCACTGTGCCACAACTAGCTCTCAGCCTCAGCTGAGTGGGGATCTCTCATAAGAATGTATGTATTATCAAAAGGAAAGAAAAATTAGTCTTTTCACCTACTATCCAAAAATAAATTGTCCAGTTGTTTATAATTCTTTGTAAATATTCATCAAAGCTTTGTTATTGCAACTAGGCCACCCCCTCTCGGAAAGTGGGGATAACAGTTGCACCCTTTTCACAGGGTTGTTACGAGGATCAATTGAAATAACTAAAATATTTTTCAAACCTTAAAGAACTATATAAATGCTATATAAATGATGATGATGCTAATGACTCATAGATAACCATAATATATATTATATTCTCATGTAGTATATATTACTATATAATAACTTATTAAATAAAACAATATTATGGGAAGACCAAAGGGGGAGACTATTACTGATTAGAGAGTAGGGAGTACATCAGCCAAGTTTTCATGTATTTCATGGCATTGAGATGGGTTTTAAAAGGAGGGTATGAAATAGCTACTAGTTCCCAATCTTTCCATCATTCCAAAATATTTGCTTGTGATAATCTTAGAAATGTAAAGCTGGAGGGATCTCAGAATATTTCTACTTCATTTCTTTCCTTCTGGTTGGAGCTATCCCTTAAGTATCTACAGGAGATGGATATCTTTTCCATTCTGAAGATTCTTCATAAATGGAAATTCTACCCTTTAGTTATCTTAGTTTACTAACAATTCTTTTTAACACTAACTCTAATCCCTATTTTTGTAATGTAAGCCCCCTTCTGTCCCTAGCAGAGGTTCCTAAACATATTTACAGAGCACCTTCTAGGTGTTAAGCTCTGAGCTAGGTCCCTGTGGGGGAATATGAAGATGAATAGTCCCTCTGCCATCATGAATCTTGACTTTTAGGAACCTAGTCATTTGAAATTGCTGACTAGCTCTTCTTTTTACCTTTTCTTTCCCAAATTCAATAATTTCAAATTCAGTCACAGAAATCAATAATTATAGAGCCAGAAGAGGGTTTAGTTATCTAATTCAGTTCCTAAATTTTACAGATGAGAAAAATAAGGCAATATTATTATATGACAATACCAATTGCATATTATTGTGTTTCTTAAAGTGAAGATGGTGACTAGAGCAGTGTAGTGCTGACATGCTACAATATGATAAACTACCACTTTCCGATGTATGATGATGTAAGAAAAAGAAACATGAACCATGGACCTACATAATTTCTTTTTTGACCTATAGAAGTCTTATATAGCGCTGTATATACATACATACATATATACATATGTGTGTATATGTATTTTGTCAAGCATGTACAGTAGATAAAATATATGTGAAGCTGTTCCATAATAAAATTAAAAAATGGAAAGCAGAGATGATGAGGCAAAAAAAAAATACCAAAAAATATAACCATACCCAATGACATATACCTTTGTTTGCCATTAACAATGAATCCTGGATATTTCTCAGAAGTAAAATCATGGAAACAGAATATCAGAGCTGAAATATTCTCATTATATGCATGAGGAAACTAAAGCCCAGAGTTGAAGTGATTTGTATAGTCACATTCCTAGTTAATGGCAGAGCCCAACTCAATCTCCCCTGATTCCATGTTTAATTTTTTTCCCCACTACAACAAACTGTAATTCTATGAAGTGAAAGCAAAGGCAAGAATAAAAAGGGAGATATCAAATGTTAAAGTTGCATATCAATTTTATGGGTTTACTTGAGAAAATTGAGATGCATGGAAAACTTATTACAAGGCAAAAAGGGGTACTATTCAGACATCAACACGGATATACAAGAAACAATATAGTATAGACAGGGCATTTATTAAGTGCTATTATATGCCAGGCCACTAGTAAATACTGGGATACAAATGCAAGCCAGACAGAACCTGCCCTTGAGGATGTTGCATTTTAAAGGGAAGAGAACACATAAGGGGGTGTAGGAAAGGGAGCATAAATAAGGAAGCCTATCCAGGACAAGGAAAAGAAACCTGGTGAGTGAAGCTGGAAGAGGAATGCGGAGGATTTGTGGCACTCATCCTGAAATAGTGTTCTAGGCAAGGAGTCGCTAGCCAGGAGAGCAGGGTTTCAGGATGGACATGAAGGACAGGAAGGACAAGGCAGATGACATGAAGGAGGACAAGAAGTATGGAGAGTACAGTGGAAAGAAAATGCTAGGTTTTTCAGTAGGTAGATATGAGTTTGAACCCTAGCTCTCTGTCCTTTAAGCAGGCCCCTTCAAGTCACTCATTTGTGAAATGAGGGGGTTGGGCTAGATGACCACTGAGGTTCCTCCCAGCTATAAGATCATGATCTTACCATTATACCTGCAGAAAACAGTGAAATTAAAAATAAAACAAAAACAACAAATCCCCCAAAGTACAAAACAGAGCAGGAAACAAAACTACCTAAACACTTCCCCCTAAATGAGGACACATAGAAATCCAATATATGGTCCTCTTTTTAAAGAAAAAAAACCAGTGGAAATCCTCCAAAGAGGGAAGTTGAACTGCAGTGTTATAATGGATGACTTCTTTACAAAGAGTCAATAGTTTCTGTCTAATGAAAAGTAACTGCAATTAATAGTGCAGCTGAGGAAGCCAATTTTAAACAAATACCTGTTTAAAAAAAGGTACTTAGGATAAATGAAGCTGGGCTAAAATGTGCAGAGAGACACTGTTGGCTGTGAGGGGTGTGTTCCACAATGGAGCAAAGAAGTATAAAAATTAGCTAGATTCTGTGCTGTAGCACACACACAGAAGTTGTGGTGAGAAAATAAAGCTATTCACTGTGACAAGAAATATGAAAACCCCAGAGGGGAGACACCTTCTTGGTGAACATTTTTTTTTAATCGGAAGGTCTTTCTGCCAAATTATCTGGTGAACTGTGTTTTCTCCACAGAGACTAGGGGGCTGACTGTTGATGCCTATATGGGCCTGAAGTCAAAAGTGCTAGGGTACATATTCATGTTGCATGATTAGCAATTGCTCTGCTCAAGCTGACTTCTATTGAGTAAATTGTGCTGAGGCCAGCAATGCCAAATTAAGTGGTTCTCAGGAGAGCTCACTTTAAGAGAAAGTTCCTTGTAGCTTAACTGGAAAAATCTAAATGGTGATAAGTTTTCTTTAAAGGCTGGCAGGAAGAGTTGAAGAGTCCAGGAAAACTCCTAGCACTAAGATCATTACGGATGTAACAGAAAGGCAGGAAGAGCTACAACTATACTTCACTACATTATTTCATCTTTCCATTGCCAGCACTTAATGCAGTGCTTTGCACATAGTAGGATCTTAATCACAGAATTGAAAATGAATACTCTGTAATCTCAAAGATCAGAATTAATATTATTAAAACTGTATGTGAAGCAATGGCCATGTCAAACGAGTGTGGGAAAGAACACTGAACTTTATTCTTTAGCAGTGTACTGTCAGTCTTCATACTATTTTACAGAATCTTATGGTCCCTCAGACATCTCCAGAGGTTCTGGAAAGAAATGAATCATCCTGTTATACAAAATTTGTATCTGTTGTATTTGCCAAGTCTTTCTTGAAAACTGTTCCCAAGACCATTACTAGAGCAAGAAAAGCAACATGGAAGGGGTTGACAGTGTCAGAAAGTAGGAAATGCATTCTTGTTTTGCATTACAGCTTATTATGCAAAGTGCTTCCCATTGCCAGAGAAATAGTGGAAAGAGCACTAGAAATGGAATAAAGAGATTGGGGCTCCAGCCTCATCTCTATGTAACTTCTGGGAAAATTAAGTCTGTCTGTTGGACATCTTGCACTGGATGTAGACATAATAAGCTCAATACATTGAAAACTGAATTCCTATTTCCTTGCAAATCCTTGCCTCATCTAAATTTCTTTATCATGGGGAGGGTACCACCATCCTCCCAGTCACCATACCTCCAAATCTAAGTAATCTTTGACTCTACTTTTTGTCATCCTCCATATCCAATCAATTCTGCCTTCTCAACCTCTTTTGTATTTTCCCTCTTCTCTCTTCTAACTCTGCCACCATCCATCCTGGTATAAAGCTTCATTACCTCATGCTTGAATAGACTACTGGTTGGCATCTCTACCCATTCCTGTTCCTCCTCCAATCAGCTGTCATTCTGATCTTTCTAAAGGCAAGGTTTGATCATGCCAACACCCTCCCTCTTCCTCAATTTAATCAACTCCAGTGACTCTATTGCATCCAGGAGGCATAAAGTGTAAAATCCTCTTTGGCTTGCAAAGCCTTACATAACCTGGGCCTTTTCTTTCTCTCCAGAGTTCTTAAACCTTATCCCCCTACCACAACTCTGCTTTCCAGTGCCATTGGTCTGGTTGCTTTTCCTCACACAATGCACTTCAACTCTAAACTCTGTAAATTTTCTTTGCCTATTCTTCATGCTTAGATTTCTCTCCATCCTTATCTGCCTCAGTCAGTCTCACCTTCAAGAAGTTTTTCCTGATTCCCCTTAATACAAGTGCATTCCTTTTGAATTTGTTGTTGTTCAATTGTTTCTGACTCTCTGAGACCCCCAATTGGAGTTTTCTTGACAAAGAAAGCTCATTTTACATATGAGGAAACTTCAAACAGGGTTAAGTGACTTACCCAGGGACATAGAGCTAGTAAGTATCCAAGGCTGGATTTGGACCTGAGGTCTTCCTGACTCCAGGCCCAGAATATTATCTACTATGTCAATCTGGGTGCCTCTACCTTTTGTTGATTATTTCTAATCAATCCTGTGTATATATCTTGATTATACATAGTTGTTTGCATGTTGCCTCCCCCCTCAGACTGTAGGACTGTCTTCTGCCTTTCTTCGCATCTTCAGGGTTTAGCACAGTGTCTAGCACATAATAGGCACTGAATACATTCTAGATAACTGATTAACCGACCTCCCATTGGCCTTAGTTTGCATAGCTATAAAATAAGATAGGAAGATGACATAGGCTGAGACATCAAAGACCCTTTTTTAATTAATTTTTTAAGATCTCACATATTCCTGGGTCATTCAGCAAGAAAAATATACTGTGTAATTCAAGCTCCTATTTCTATACAGCTATTGATACTTTGAATGATATTCTGCACAGAAATGTCTTACTACACTCACATACTTATCCTTGCTTGGTTAATTCATTGAGATAACATATATAGGGCTTTGAAAACCTTAAAATGCTTTTTAAATGTTAGCTATTATTATCATGACAACTAATTTACCTTTTCATTGGTCATTGCCTGTCTCAGTTGTAACTAAAAACAACAAATCTGCTCCATGTCACATGTGGCTTGCCTGGGTGTTGGAGAAGGAAGAAAAGAAGAAATAGACACTTTGGAGACAGTATGAATCTACCTCAAATATAAGTTTGGGGAATGGGAGTATCCTTACAAGGCAGGAATTCTGGGCAGGGAAGTATGAATTAATATAATTCTCACCATGGATAGATGTTCTGCTTAATACCCATGAAGCTTCTTTTGGCAGGCCTCATGTGACAATGAGGCAACCTGCCCAGAGTAGGGGATACTCTTGCCTACTGTTTGAGGATGTGCATCAGCATAGTTGGAATTACTGGAGGAGAGATAAAGTTGCCAACATCATACATATTTCTATGCAGATCTGTACTAGCACTTTGGGGGTAATTTTTAAGCTGCCTACATTTAATGCTGTATTCATAAATGTTACAGAATTTGCAGCTAAATTCAAAGGGTTTTTTTTTCTTAAATTCAATTTGTTTATTAAATGCTTGGTAAAAACCAGACCTATATTGCTGCTGCTACTGTTATTACTACTACTAGCAGCTATCTGGCTAGCACTTATGCAGTGTTTTAAGATTTGCAAAGCACTTTACAAATATTATCTTAGTCTTCACAATAGCTCCTTGAAGTAGGTGTTATTATCCCCATTTTGTAGATGAGGAAATTAAGGCTGAGATCAACTGACTTGACCAGGGTCCCAAGGGTCTGAGGCTGATTTGGAACTCAGGTCCTCCCATTCCAGGTAGCTAGGTGGCACAGCACTAGGCCTGGAGTCAGGTACTTTAGCACAGTACTTGTTACAAAGTAAGTACTTAATAAAGGCCTGTTTCCTTCTTTCTTGACTTTTAAGCTCAGCACTGGCATTGGAAGTACAAAGACAAAAACCAAAAACAATCCCCTGCCTTCAAATATTATAAGCTATCCAGGGCTAAGAAAATACCAGGGAAATACAAAGTCATTTCTAGGAAAGGGTGGTGGAAATATTAAGACACAGTGGGATCAGAAAAGGCCTTATGTAAGAGGAAGCACCCAGGCTGAGCCTTGAAGGGAGCTGGGGACTTCAAGAGGCTAAGGCAAGGAGGGAATGCTTTCCAGGCAAGGGAGACAGTCTGAGCAAAGGCACAGAGTGGGAGACAATGTCAGGCAAACGGAATATTAGTATGGAGACCAGTTTTGCTGGATATAGTGAAGGGGGAAGGGAAGAGAGCAAACACGGCACCCCTCACGAAATAAGCCTTACTATATGCTTTTTGATAGAGTCATGGGAAATGTCTGGGACTGTGTTAAATACCAAACTAAGGAATTTGTATTTTATAACTAAGAACTGTTCATACTTTATCAGGGGAGTAACGTGGTTAGACTTGAACTTTATGGATATCAGTTTGGCAGCTGTGTGGATGGATGACTGGGAAGAGAGGCTACAACTTGGAAGTCTGATTAAGAGACTGTTGTAAATTCTGTAAGGACTTAGGATAAAAAATACTATCCACCTCCAGAAAAAGAATTGATAGAGTCTGAATGCAGATTAAAGCATACTTTTTCCTGTTTTTTGTTTTGTTTTGTTTTTGTGAGGAGAGTAGGGGGAGAGGGGAATCTGTGTTTTCTTTTGTAACATGCTAATATGGAAATATATTTTGCATGACTTCACATGTATAATCTATATCAAATTGCTTACCTTTTGGGGGAGGGGAGTGAAGCAGAGAATTTGGAATTCAAAGTTTTAAAAAATGAATGTTAAAAATTGTTTTTACATGTAATTGAGAAAAAATACATTAAATTTTTTTTTTAAAAGCTGTGTAACAGTTTAAGGAAGAGAGCGAGAGGGAGGGAGAAAAAAAGAGAGAAAGAGAGAGAGAGAGAGAGAGAGAGAGAGAGAAAGAGAGAGAGAGAGAGAGAGAGAGAGAGAGAGAGAGAGAGAGAGAGAGAGAGAGGCGATAGGGGTCCTGCACAAGAGTTGTGGCCATGTGAGTGGAAAGAAGGGGAAGAGTATGAGAGATAGTGAGGAGGTAGACTCAAAAAGAGTGGTCATGTATTAGACAGAGGGATGAGGAAGAGGCATAAAATTGAGGATGCTTTCAAGGCAGCAAATCTAGGTGAATGGAAGAATTGAGGCAGCCTTGGCAGAAATAGGGAAATGGGAAGGTGGGCGCGTGTCTACTGGGAAAAACAGTGCGTTCTATTTTGGACATATTCAATCTGAGATTTTAATGTTGCATGACTGGAGATTAGTAGAGAGGTATAGGCTGGATATACAAATACAGTAGTCTTCTGATTCCTCTTATCATGTAATCCCTACTTTCCCCAATCTGTATTTATTTTGTATATATGTATATATGTGTATATATATGTATATGTATGTATGTATGTATGTATGTATGTATATATAGTGATTTCTATTAAAACACGGGCTTTAAGAGCAGAGACTGTTTTATCTATATTTTTGTTATCTCCAGTGTCTACCTAAGCACAGTACCTGGCAATATATTAAGGACTTAATAAATGCTTGTTGATTGATTCAGGTGAACTGGTTAACTATAGGAACAAGATTTTGAATAGTATGAGGTAAAGCCAGAGTAGGGGTAATGAAGTGGGAAAGCAGAAGTAAGGTGAAGTGAATGGAGTTTATGAAGATAGTTAAGCATATGTTTAAGATGAGTGAAGAAGAAAAGATAGATATACAGTTATCCCTTCCACATCTTGAGGGTTAGGGATGCAATCTAGTTGCTATCTGGAAAGTCCATGTAAAATGTTTTGGCCCTCCTTTCATATCAGAGACTGTCTGAATTATTACTATTTTAATTATTATTATTAGTTATATATTATATAATAAATAAATTTATTTACATATTTATTATGATATTAATAGTAATTATATTAATAACTAAATTTATTAATAAAAATTAATTACATTATATGATAAATATAGTTAATTATGTAGTTATTACTATATTAATATTAATAAATATTAAAAGATAAACTATACTGACATCATACAATGCCATACACACATTTTATGAATTTCTAATTTCTAAACTTTTTCTGTGTCATCTGCAGGCCTTCACGTGCTAATGTGCAGCTTCTATAAAACTACCCCAAAATTCCCATTTAATTTTTTATGCTGACCTGTGATACATTAAAACCACGGTGGGGAAAGTCATAATGTGGAAGGGAAAACTGTATCTGTGTATACACATACACAGAGTATGAACCCAAGAGAATCATCACAAAACCAGGAGAGACATGGATTATATTCATAGGAAGTAAGATATGGAGCAAAAGAGACTAAAAAAGAAAAGTCAGATATATCAGAGAAATAAGAAAATCTATGACATTATGAGATCAATGCTATGACCATCCTGTGGTACAGTGGAGAGAGTGTTGGATTTAGAATGATAGGGCCAGGATCAAATCCCTTGGATCTGTCACCTACTGTATGTGTGACCTTGGGCAAATTTATTTCTCTGGGTCTCAGTTTTGTTATCCATGAAATAAAGAGATTGTATTAGATGACCTCTGAGTGCCCTTCCAGCTCTAATCTCTAGTCCTATAATCCAGTGAGGCAGAATGAATGGGCAGGTTATGGATGTGGAGAAGATTGATGAAATAAGAGGCCAGGCTTTGGAAATCAAAAGGAGAATGAATGACAACAAAACATCTCAACAACTATAATATGGCTAAAACAGGGGCCTCCACATAGGCTTAGTCATTCTAATGCATTTTCACATACGTAGCCATTATTTTAATGTGTGGTTTGTCTATTGCCATCATTCTTGTCTGTCTGAATTGTATAATAATATTTAAACAATCTGCTGATGTGAATGGCTCTGTCTTGCCCACAAGGGCATTGCATTTACCACTTTATGAATCCATTCATTTATATAAAGAAGAAATGTCTTGAAATTTAAAATCTCAAGAAAACAAGTGTAACAGAAAATTTTTTTTTTTAAAAAATATGAACAATTCTGGGGCGGCTAGGTGGCGCAGTGGGTAGAGCATCGGCCCTGGAGTCAGAAGGACCTGAGTTCGGATCCGGCCTCAGACACTTAATGCACACACAAACAAAAACCTAGCCATGTGACCTTGGGCAAGTTACTTAACCCCAATTGCCCTCCAAAAGGCAAAAAAAAAAAATATGAACAATTTGGTCTTATACATTCTAGATTAGCAACTTTTCAATCAAGGTGTCTGGAATGAAAGGTTTTCACAAATTACTCTTCTAAGTGAAACACATCTGCTACATGCAAGAACATTACATAAAACTGGATGGCTTTTAACTGAACTTGATTTTAATTCCACATTAGTTTTTTTCCTAGAGGAGTTTTTCTTGAGAGTGGTAATCTAGGGGTGATTTGACTTGTTACAAAACTTTACATTCAACTCTCTGTTTCCAGATACATGGATAGTAGTTTGCCCCATGAGTAAACAAACACCTCTTCAAGTTTTAATAAAATGAAAAGTGTTAATAACTGGCCTTTATTCCCTACTGGGGAAAAATGTAGCATTAACTAGGATTCTGGTAAAGTTTTGCTTAAATGAACTTGTATCATTCTAAATCTTACATTGCTCTAAAGAGCTTCAAACTTCTGATAAGATATTATTAGAAACAAAATAGGGGGCGGCTAGGTGGCACAGTGAACAGAGAACTGGCCCTGGAGTCAGGAGGACCTAAGTTCAAATCTGGTCTCATTCACTTAACACTTACTAGCCATGTGACCTTGGACAAGTCACTTAACCCCAATTGCCCGGCCTTCCCCCACCAGAAAACAAAACAAAACAAAAAAAGAAAAAAAAAGAAAGAAAAAAAGAAAAAAGAAAAGAAACAAAATAGGAAGTAATTTCCCCATTATAAGTGAAGTCTACAGTTTTTAAAATGCCATTGTTTAGGGGCAGCTAGGTGGAGCAATGAGTAGGAGTGCTGGCCCTGGAGTTGGGACAACCTGGGATCGGATCCGGCTTCAGAAAATGAGCACCCACACATAAATAATGACTGGCTATGTAACCTTGAGCACGTTACTTAACCCCAATTGCTTAAAAAAAATGCCATTGTTTTATATTAAAAATATTGATTGGCTCTGGAATTTCAGAGTACCTGGCTTCTGATCCTACCTCTGATATTTACTACTTGTGTGACTTAGGTAAATCATCCTGGGCCTCAGTTTTATCATCTGTAATATGAGAAATTTAGACTAGATTCT
This sequence comes from Gymnobelideus leadbeateri, assembly GCA_011680675.1. Taxonomy (NCBI): domain Eukaryota; kingdom Metazoa; phylum Chordata; class Mammalia; order Diprotodontia; family Petauridae; genus Gymnobelideus; species Gymnobelideus leadbeateri. The sequence goes on along the minus strand of WOXC01011787.1, from coordinate 3,061 downwards.
GAGGCCCCTTTTACTTTAGCTCTATACCCTCAAAATATTTGTGAGTGGCCATTCAACAGTTATTTCTTAATGTATTCTATATACAAGGTACTGTGTGTAGCCATTCTATGAAGGTAAATAAATTATTAATGGTTCTTGCCTTCAGGGAAGATATATAGTCTAACAAAGCATATCTGTCCAAGGGGATCTCAAGGGAATATTAGTAGGCAACCCATCATGATCAATTATTAGTTCCCTATAATCATAGTTCCATCCCCAAGACTATCATGTTGAACGACTAGTTAACTGATTCAGGTGAATGAGTGACCTGGGTACTATGCAGACAGGATGAGAAATAGTGCAAATAAGAAAAACTAGCAAGGATTAATGAGGAAATAAGTAGTAGAAGCCAAACGAAATGAGCACAGGGATCAGGAGATGAGAGCTGGATGACAATTCATAGAGGCCGGAGACTATATCAGTATGCTCTCTTTATTTAACACCCCTGGGTTTTTTCATAAGAGCTCCATTAGCCTCAACTGTATTCTGAACGAATAATAAAGCAGTGACCCCAAGGGCCCCTGATCTTGTTACGGCTTTTATTTTGCTAAACACAATCCCACTGCAGTCTATTTTATAGCAATAAATATTCAGTTAAAATTCTATTCACACATGGCCCATCTCTTCCACCAAAGCATGCGTTACCAACACAGTGCTTTATAACCAAGAGCTGCTTCTTCCTTGGAGGGAGCTGGGCCTGCAATCAGGGACAACTAGGTTCAAATCCAGGCCTACACGCCTCCTAGTGTGGTTACCCCAGTTGCAGCTGAACCTCTGCCTCAGTCCTCTCAATTGTAAAATGGGGGTCATAACAGCAGTTCCCTTAACGGGTTGTTGTAAGGATCAAGTGCTTGTTACAGAATAGATGCCATTTAAATGCTTAATCCCTCTCCCCCTTCACTCTCCTCTCCTTCCCCAACACAGTCATGTGTAACCATTATTCACTAGCCAGGAGGCCTCTGTTATGTGTCCAAAAGGGCAAGGGCAATCAGAAGCTTCACTTTGTTCTGTTGCTTCCAGGCTATTCTAATCTGCAGTCAACTTTCCACTCTCAGACTTGTTCAAACCCCAGAATCAAACTGTATCCAGCATGCCTTGCTGAGGTGCGCCACAAGGAAATGGCATCTACTGCAACCACCACAGGCTTTATGAGCCTGTGTCTGAAGGAATTAGTAAGGAAGGATCTGAAGTAAAGGATCTGAAGGATTTACTAAGTCATTAACATTCTAAAAACTTTTTTAAGTAGAGTATTTTGACCCTTGGTGTCTAGATATAAACTCCAAACTCCAATTCAAGAAACTGCCTTCAGGTCATGTTGTTTTTAGGGCTTAAACATCACATTGACTTTTTCCTCTATTGTACAGAGACGTGACTATGAACAGGTGATACATTCCATCCTCTGACTGCATGAAATAACTCTGGTACTTTCTGCATATGATAGCATATAAATCTAACATAAGGTATTATGAAAACCACTTTAGATAAAGATACAGACAAAAGAAGAGAGGAAATATTTTTGAGAAAAGTTCTTTCTTAGTACATAAGTGCTCTTAGTTAATGCCAAAGCATACCTCTAAGATTAGAACTGTTAATATGCCAGAAACACATAGATACACACACACGGTACACTCACAGACACATAAACATATGCAGCTAGGTAACTGACTCAAGCATTGGAACTTGAGTAAGACCTGAGTTCAAATCCTGCCTCAGACACTAGCTGGGTGACCCTGACCAAATCATTTAACTACTCTCAGACTCAGTTTCCTCACCTATAAAATGGTAATACTGATATCACCTTACATTAGAGAGTTGTTGTGAGGATCAAATAAAAACATGTGTAAAATGCTTTGCAAACTTTAAAAGATAAAATGAATGCTAGTTATTATTATTGTTACAATTATTGCACATTTAAAATATAGACAACTCATAATGTCATAGTGTCCCAAGGTTTACAAGCACTTTCCCCCGGGGAGAGTAAGTATTATCACTGCATTACAGACAATGAAAGTAAGGGTTTCAGAGAGGGGAAATGACTTGCTGATGGTCACTCAAGTCAGAAAGCATCACATCTTGTGATTTCATTGTGTCTTGTACTTCTTTAAAAGGCAGTTTTATAAACTGGGCCTCTCTAAACGGGAGGAGGCCGGCTGGTCAGATGACCAATAAGTCACAGGTGGCTCACACTCACAGCCTTCCACCTCCACATCATCTCACACATCCAGATTTATCTTCACTCACACAGTTACCAGTCTAATTCAAGGTAGCAAGAATAGGGACTTAGGTAAGAGGTATGATTTCATTGATTTATGGAGCTCCCAGTGAGGAAACTACTTTATATAAATACAGGTCAGCATCTTCTCCGGAATTTATTTCCATGTACCAGGAGCACCCACCGTAACTTGCTCAGTGTCAAATAGTCAAGTGTGTATCAGAAGAGGACTGGACCCAGGTCTTCCTGACTTTGAGGACATCTCTCTAACCACACTATGCTGGCCCTCAAGATGGTCCATTTATTACTTTACTAATATAATCATTAGGTGAAGGAGAAATGTCTTGGAATTTAAAATTTCAAGAAATAAGTATAAGAAAAAATTTAAGGAAAATGTGTGTGTGTGTATTGTGAGGATGAGACAATATTGGTAAAGAACTTGGCAAACTTTAAAGCACTTATTATTATTGTTATAATTGCTGAGGGTTATTAATGGATGATAAAATCACCCAAAGAGTAAGTGTAAGTGGGCTATAGCTTAAAGCCTTGATAGCAGAAGACATCATCAGGTTCATATAGGAATAGAAAAGGGAGTGGGCTGGTCATCTAGGAAGAGGGCACTGAGACTGAAAGCTTGAATGTGCACCAGGATTCATGGACTACCAAAAGGCTTTGAGGAGTATTCCTGCACATGGAGTACAAATTTTATGGACGCTCTACTGAAGGACATGGACAAGAATCACACAGGATTAAAGTGATGGATAGTGATTTACACAGTGCAGGAAAGAACTAAATCAATAAAATTAATTA